>CM033647.1:131623707-131750341 GCA_019512145.1 Engystomops pustulosus
AAAAAATTTGTTGCTCAGTGTGCCCACAGAGTTCGATTAACCCCTTAGTGTGCCCCCCTCATATCACCAGCTCCAGTTACATTGTCCAGTGATACCGTGTGATTGCGCCTGTCAGTGACTTGCGTCCATATAGTGTCCAGTGATACTGTGATTGCTCCGTCATGACCAGCGTCCATATAGTGTCCAGAATAATCCGTGATTGCTCCTGTCTCTGACCAGCGTCCATATAGTGTCAGAATAATACCGTGATTGCTCCTGTCACTGACCAGCGTCCATATAGTGTCCAGTGATACCGTGATTGCCCTGTCACTGACCAGCGTCCATATAGTGTCCAGTGATACCGTGATTGCTCCTGTCACTGACCAGCGTCCATATAGTGTCCAGTATATACCGTGATTGCTCCTGTCACTGACCAGCGTCCATATAGTGTCCAGTGATACCGTGATTGCTCCTGTCACTGACCAGCTCCATATAGTGTCCAGAGATTACCGTGATGCTCTGTCACTGACCAGCGTCATATAGTGTCCAGTATATCCGTGATGCTCCTTCAGGACCAGCGTCATATAGTGTCCAGTGATACGTGATGCTCCTGTCACTGACCAGCGTCCATAGTGTCCAGACCTCAATGATACAACGTGATTGCTCCTGTCACTTACCAGCGTCATAGTGTCCAGTAATACGTGATTGCTCCTGTACTTACCACGTCCATAGTGTCCATTAATACAGTGATGCTCTGTCACTGACCGCATCATAGTGTCCAGTGATACCGTGATTGCTCCTGTCAGTGACATGCGTCCATATAGTGTCCAGTAATATACAGTGATTGCTCCTGTCTCTGACCAGGTCCATATAGTGTCCATAATAATACCGTGATCTCCTGTCACTGACCAGCGTCCTATAGTGTCCAGTGATACCGTGATTGCTCCTGTCACTGACCAGCGTCCATATAGTGTCCAGTGATGAACGTGATTGCTCTGTCACTGACAGCATCCAATATGGGTCCAGTGATACCGTGATTGCTCCTGTCAGTGACTGCGTCCTATGTGTCCAGTAATAATCAGTGATTGCTCTGTCATGACCATGTCCATATAGTGTCCAGTGATACGTGATTGCTCCTGTCACTGACAGCGTCCATATAGTGTCCAGTAATATACCGTGATGCTCCTGTCACGACCAGCATCCATATAGTGTCCATATACCGTGATTGCTCCTGTCACTGACCAGCGTCCATATAGTGTCCAGTGATACCGTGATTGCTCCTGTCACTGAATATTAGTTACTAGTTGTTGTTTGTTACCTAAAAGAAAAAAAAGCTACAAAAAAAAAAAAGAATAAAATATAATAATTTTTTTTTTTTTACAGCTATACAGTTGTAGTTCTAGGTATAGATATACACTTTGTGAATATGTCTCAAAGAATGGCACAGCGGGATGTTTACTGAAGACGAAAAGCCTATGCTATGATCTGTTCAGACACAGATACCACAAGTGAAATTGATGATGGACTTTTCTTTCCTCATCGTCATCTAGTGACAGCGATTGGCCAGTAGCAATGCGCTCAGGCTGAGCGAAAGTCAGCCAAGTACTAGCAGTAAGACCCAGACTGGTGTCCAGAATCATATGCCCCACAAATTCCAGATTTGGTTCTGTGCGGGTTAAGATAGACACCAAAGGTTATTGTGAGGCAGATTTTTTTAAGTTCCTTTTCAGACGATTTAATAATCTATAGTCCAACAAACAAATGTGTACGCCGCTCAATTTTTGGCTACACACCCTGAATCACTTTATGTTTCGTGATAACATGTGGAAGCCAGTTGACCAGGCAGAAATGCTGATATTTTGGGGCCTTCTTTTGAATATGGGCCTTGTAAAAAAGCCAACAATCAGATCATACTGGTCAACCGATGTATTGTACGACCCCCTATGTATCGGACGATTGCCAGCAAACGCTTCGAGGCTATAATGCGCTTCATTCATTACAGTGACAACTCATTATGTCCCCCAGCAAGTGCACGAGATTGATCGGCTATTTAAAATTAGGCCTCCGTGAAGCATTTAATTTAAAATTTGCAGAGGTATATATGCCTGAAAAAATTGGCATTGACGAAATCCCTGGTGTTGTTCAAGGGAGATTAAAATTCAGACAATATTTCCCAAGCAAGAGAGCCAAAATATGATGAAAGTTTATAAGTCTGTGAAAGCAACAGTGGCTTACCACCATTTTCTGGGTTACGAGGGAAAAAGATTCAAAAATTAATCCTCCTGATGTCCCCCCAACCGTAATGTTGCGGCCGATACTTTGGGACCTAATTCACCCACTGTTGGACAAGGGGTATCACTTGTTTGTTGATATTTTTATACAAGTATGCCCCTGTTTAGAGCCCTTTTCAAAAAAATCTGTGGCTTGTGGCACCATCACACGCAAAAAGGCCTTCAAAGGCCCTGGTCAATTTTAAATTAATAGCGGGGAATGCAAGCTCTTTGCAATGATCATTTATTGCTGGTAAATACAGAGATAAAAAGGGTGCATGTGCTACCACATTCTGCTAATGAGAGCAGCCCTGTTTCATGTCCGTGGTAGAAATGCCACCACTTCAAAACCTCTCTGCATACAAACAATATATAGAACATGAGGGGGTAGACCTTGCGGATCAAATGCTGCAGCCCTACAGCGCAGTTAGGAAAGTCCAGGTCTGTACAAGAAACTGGCTATAATTGGTGCAAATGGCCCGTACAATCATTTGTCATTACATAAAGACCGGCCACCAGGGATCTACCTGGACTACCAGGAAAAAGTAATAAAAAATTAATTTTTGGAGAGACTGGGTAGCGAAGCAAGGGCTACAAATAAGTGATGCCAGCAGTATAGTGCAGGACAGCACTTCCCATCACAAGTCCCACAACTGCAAAAAGGCCCGTCTCAAAAAAGATGCCGTGCTGTCTAAAAATGGATTAGGAAGGACACGGTTATCAGTTGCATGACATGCCATGACCAACCAGGGCTATGCATTCATAAATGTTTCCGCAAATACCTACTACAGAATTAAGTTTTTTTATTAGTCATCAGAAATGTCCACATATTTATGACCGTGCCCCCACTTCACATTTATTGGCCCCTTCAAATTAAAAGTTCTCATTATACCTCTAGATGAAATATTATGCGGATTGTAAAAATTGGGTTCCATTCCTTACTCAAAACTCACAAAAGAATAGGTTGGGAATATAAGGTTTCCACACTGATGTGTCTTCTAAAGGTTCTATAATTCACTTGTCAATTCCTCTGCCAGGAGATGGGACCTGATCATGTGCAGCCGGAATTGTGGCTAGAAAAGCTTAAAATGCTCTCCCTTCCTTGTAGGCCCGCCAATTGTCCAAAGCAGATAAGGCGCAGTTGAGTGCAATTTTTCATCATGGCAGACACTAAAATATTAAATCTGGGAACCATTGGTCATCTCTTTATTTTGCCCAAAAAAAAACTGTCCCAAATGTGAGATATCGCACTGAAAATAATGAAAATTTAAAATTTTCAATTGCTTTGCATTAATTCTGAAAAAAATGGTAAGGGCTAAATACATGATAATCCCATATATATGGACCAAAAAAGGGTGTGCAGTATCCAAAACGGGATCACTTCTGTGGGGGATTTCTGGGACTTCATTGCCAAATTTCTCTTCTAATGGTGGATAGGGTCTAGAATTGGTTGCAGTCTGATTGTGGCCAGAAAAGCTAAAATGCCTCCTTCATTGTAGGCCCTGCCATGTCCAAAAAGAGATAATGGCCATGTTGAGTGCATTTTCATCAGGAAGACACTAAAATATAAATCTGCGGAACCATTTTGGCAATTCTTTTTTTTGAGCCAAAAAATAAAAATGTCCCAAATGTGAGAATCGCTGAAAATAATGAAAATTTTAAATTTCCTATTTGCTTTGCATATTCTGAAAAAAAATGGTTAAGGTCTAAATACATGATAATCCCAATATATGGACAAAAGGGTTGCAGTATCCAAAACGGGATCACTTCGGGGGGATTTGGGATCTTCATTACCAATTTCTCTTCTAATGGTGGATAGGGTCTAGAATTGGTTGCAGCCTGAATTGTTGCCAGAAAAGTCAAATGCGCTCCTTCCATTTAGGCCCTGCCATTGTCCAAAAAGCAGATGATGGCCATGTTGAGTGCATTTTTCGGCACAGAAGGAACAGTGAAATACATTTGAAGACCATTTTCTCAGTTTCCTTACTCCATGTGAAATATTGTGATTTAAGTATAGGAGAAAATTGCATTTTACCAAAAAATGCCAATTTTTGCAAGTTTTAAAAAGTAAGAATAATATATGAATTTAATTTATCACTAAATGATAAATCAACATGTTACAAAAAGACCCCACCAGAAGCTGGGATATGTTAAAAGTTGCAGAGTTATTCCATAAAGTATCCACATACTCCAGATTTTCAAAATCTTGCAAGGTCCTTAAGGTGCAATCACTATGGGTCCTTAAGGGTTAAACAAGTGCTAAATTTATTTGTCCTTACGGGATTACCTCCGCTTGCTGTGGACTTTAGACTACTGGGAGACACATGGTTGGGACACCGGCAGGACACGTCCACACGGTACAGCGGGCTCGCGCATGTGTACAACGACTTACAGGATGCCAGCGAGTCAAGACGACGCTCCACACGCAACGTCCGTAGCGGCTGGCTTCAAGAAACTGGAAAATAGATGGTTGAAACAGTGAGTGCAAATCTGACGTTTATCACCAGTAGCAGTATAAGCTTGCAAAAATCTATGACAAAAACCCAAGGGCTACCCAATACATTGTATTGACTTATACACTATACAAGCTGCGTAATCTTCAACACAGAGCGCCACTTTGTATGACATACATAGATGTCATCATTTTCATTTTTTTCCGCATGTGGACATTAACAACTATACCGATAATTGTCCATTCAGCACCCGTTAGCGCCTCCAGAATATACTCCATTTGTTATACATTTTATCTTTTCAAACACAATTATTTTGGGAAGAATTGTGCACTTGGGCCCTACAGTGCTTTTCTTACCCCCTTTTTTAGCCCAGCCTGAGATCTAAAATATAGCACATTTCTAGTCATATGTGAATTAGATTGTGTGCAATTTGAAATATGTTTAATAATATTTAATATTAAATATGTTCAATATTACTATACACACTACATCATAATTGAGTATAGATAGGTGCTGGCTCTATATATATGTTTCCCGATTTTTTTATTTATATCTTCCTTTTTGTGTATGTCCATCTATGGACCCTCCATTGTATACATTTATGTGAAGCTATGGTTATACTAAAATTTCTCTGCAATATTTTATATATTTTATCTGACCATTTACCTTAGCGGTATTTTTATTTGTCTTGTACTAATCATGTATCCATATTATGTCCATACTGTTATCTTTTATTGTATCTTCGTATAGAAACTGTGTTTTTAGGACCTGATGGAGGAGGTGTTCCGTCTTCCGAAACGCATTGTCCATTGTGATTTTGAATTAAACATCGAAAGGAGCAGCGCGGTTCCAGCTTGATTTTTTCTTTTCCTAATCGTTTGCATTCTTGATAGCAATAGTGCAGAAAGTCGGCAGCTCCCTCTCCTCTGCACCATCACTGTCCTCTGCTCAAATAAAAAAAAAACACACTAACCTTTTATGTTCCCACAAAGCAGCTCCTCTCCTATGCTTTGGCAGGTGATGACATCATCTACGTCATCCTCCCCGCTCACTATTACACACAGCAGAAGCAGGGGAGGAAGGAGTTGTGCGGGGAATGTGGAAAGCTGAGTTTGTTTTCTATTGTACTGTGGGGGTACAATAAGATGGGGAGCTGCTAGGGGAGCACAATAACAGGAGGAGCTCTTTAGGGGGAGTTAGAATAAACAGAGGCTGTTGCTGGGGGGGGAGGGTCAAAATAAAAGAGGCAGTTGCTGGTGCGTGAAGCATTTTAATTTAAAATTTGCAGAGGTATATATGCCTGAAAAAAATTTGGCAATTGACGAATCCCTGGTGTTGTTCAATATACGAGGGAAAAGATTCAAAAATTAATCCTCCTGAATGTCCCCCCAACCGTAATGTTAGCGGCCGAATACTTTGGGACCTAATTCACCCACTGTTGGACAAGGGGTATCACTTGTTTGTTGATAATTTTTATACAAGTATGCCCCTGTTTAGAGCCCTTTTCCAAAAAAATACTGTGGCTTGTGGCACCATCACACGCAAAAAGGCCTTCCAAAGGCACTGGTCAATTTTAAATTAATAGCCGGGGAATGCAAAGCTCTTTGCAATGATCATTTATTGCTGGTAAGTTCGTAAGAAGAGAAAAAAGCTGGCACTCACCCGATTAAAACTTCAGGGCTTTATTTCATCAAGATAAAAAAGACATCGTTGCGGGAGGGAAGAAGCATGAACTGCAGGAGCCCACAAAAGGCGACGGTCCGTTTCGTGCTGTAACAGCGCTTAATCCTGCCCAACAAACCGACGTCCTCACCTGGGTTTTTAATTGCGGGCGCCGGATGTGGTAACTAAGCAACCAAGAGTAAACGTAAGCTGTGAGTGACTCGCAGATGAGTGCGGCAGACAGCCGTCCGCGATGACGCACACATTCCTGATGTCATTCACTGCTACATTGAGGTTAGAATACAATCAGTGAACAGTTATCAAGAAACATTACTCAGAACTATTTCTACATAAAACATGCAGTATCTAAAGTTTTTCGGACAAGCATTTCTACATAAAACATGCAGCATCTAAAGTTTTTCGGACAGGCATTTAGCAAAAGGCATTTAGCAAGGAGGGGGAGGGAAAGGGAAGGGAAACAAATAATGACAGAAATAGCGGAGCACAGAAAGGTAAAAAATACCAAAAGGATCATAATTAATATTATAGAAATGCTCCCATTTCATTTTTATCATTCATGCCTAGAGGACCTAATGCATTAGTTCTAATTATCCAGGAGGCTTCGCATCTAAGCAGAGTCTTATGTCTATTGCCACCGTTAGGGGATATAGGAATAGCCTCTAAACCTGCAAAAAAAAAAGGTATTTGGGTCGTTTGCATGCATTCCTCTAATATGTTCTATTAGACGTGGTGCTCCCTCTCCTGTCCTTATCGAATTTCGATGTTCACGATATCTTATAAACAATTTTCTAATAGTTTTCCCTGAGTATAGATAGGTGCTCGGCTCTATATATATTTTTTCTTGACCGTTTTCCATTATTACACCTGTAATTGGCCGCCAGCACATCTATTATCCATAATAGTCCGGTAACAGTATTGGGATAGTGCTGAGATACACATTTTGGTTTATATTCACATTTGTGCCTATACTCTCTAGGACTCCCATTTTCTGTAACTGCACCCTTTAAGAAAGACAGTATGAATTTATGGCATTTTCTAGAAGAAAACAAAAATTGATAGATAAATTTTCTTTTACCGTACCTGAAGATGGGGCCCAAGTTAAGACATCGGAACCCCTCACTAACAACGATAAAAAAAACATATCAGAAAAATATAGAACATTAGAAAAATTACTATGTAAAACATGAAGACAGACATGGGAGATCAAAACTTTACAACACTACATAACTAATGATTTAGTCCCTAAAGGTCTTAGATTAATTAAAACTCCATCAAACGATTTAAGAGATGAAGAATTTGATCTAAGATGGAATAAAACTTTACACAATTTTTCAAAGGATATAGTCAAATTGATTATTGATAGGAGACAATTTTTGATCATACACCTAGATGACCAAATTAACAGTATAAAACAAGAAATTAACACCTTTAAAGTTGATGACACGACACAAAAATATGAAACAAGTATCTGAAGAAATCTAGATAAAATAGAAAAGGAGATCATATCTAGAAAAACCAAAAAATTCAAATGGCTATGTGGGCAACAGAATCTAACTGGTACGAATACATCTAAAAATCCCACTCTCCAATACATGGTTCGCACCAAAAACCGATATTCCCCATTACAGGATACTTTTTTAGAACAAAGTAATTTGGGGCAACAACTGGAAAACCGACCATCGAATCGAGACCCATCACATCCTTACACACAAAAAACGCAAACTCACAAACCCAATTACTCCAGGTCACGCCATCACTCAAAACACAAATATTAAATCAGGACATCATCTCCGCATCACCACAACACTGCATATCCAACACGAACACACCAACATTACTTACCACATATTCACACTCCGACACGGCAAACCAGACCAAATTATCTTCCCCATTCAACACGTCGCACACATCAATCCACACAACACCCTCACAAATATCCCAATCCGTCATACCCACAACAGACCACAATCCATTCCACTAACAATAATGCACCTCCCCCGAAGTCACAAACATCTTCCCAATCTATACCTTCCCATTCCACCACAGGTTATTTCAATTCACATTTGAAGCAAAATTCCCAGAGGAACATCACCGAACTTCTCCCCAACCCACATTGACAACCACAACAAGACAAATCCGACAAACAGAACAAATTGAACATACCAGCCCTCACACAGTTTTGGCCATCCTTCAACAGAAAAAGATGCAGATTCAATGCCAAAAGAAAAAGTAGGAAAAAATCAACAATAGAAGGCTCTGCCATCTATAATCTAAGCTCTACCCCACTAACGGATACCCATATAAAATTATTGAATAAAGGGTTGAAATATGCCCCTTCGAAAACCCTTGATAAATTCCAAGTATATATTGGAATCGAAAAATATATCCGAAACCTGTGTCTTAAAAAGTATTTCCAAAAAAATCCATTTACGTCAGACACCACAATACCCAATACATACGTACATACAGATTTGAAGTTAAAATCGAAAATCTTTCTGCGCCAATAAATAGGATCAGAAATGACGACTTTCAAACAAATGGTCGATACAGACATTAGGAAATGTAAATCCTCACATTTCAATAATCTCTCAAAGGCAGAAATTCGTGGGATCAAAGAATTAGAGCAAAATGCCCACATCCCGATATGCCCAGCTGACAAAGGCGGGGGTATCATGGTGATGGACACAGATAAATACAATCTGTAATGCGAGAGACAATTAAACGACACATCAGTCTATAGAAAATTAAAAGCAGATCCTACAACACAATTTGAAAAAGAACTAGAAACCTTGGCCAGTTCAGCACTTGCTAAAGGTATTCTAACACAATCAGAATACAAATTTATCATAAATGCTAACTACCATATTCCCATTTTTATTGTATTCCCAAAATACATAAAAACGATAAAGATCCCCCAGGTCGTCCCATTGTATGGGGAATCGAATCACTTACCTCAAATCTATTACAATATATCGACCAATTTCTTCAACCTTATGTCATACAGACATGGAGGTACATCAAAGATACTACACAAATAGTAAAAATCCTAGAAAACCTACAGTGGCAACCCATCTGGACATTAGTCACATTAGATGTGACGTCATTATATACATGTATTGACCACAAAAAGGGAGTAGAAGCCACCAAGTATCACTTTAATAAGTCGAACCTTCTACATGAAGACCAGATCAAATTTTTGCTTGACAGTAACTCATAACTATTTTTTCTTCAATTCACAGTTTTTTCTGCAGTGTTTAGGTACAGCCATGGGGACCAGATTCGTGCCCAGTTATGCCAATATATTTATGGCTCATTGGGAAGATCAATACATTCAACCCCTACTGGGCGCGAGTCTGTTCCTCTGGCAAAGATATATTAACGATATCATATGTATTTGGGATGGGACCCATGAAGACCTCACATCATTTATACACTCACTTGATGATAATGAACTTAACCTTCGTTTCACCCCCCAAGATCAGTTCCCAACAAATATAATTCCTAGATCTTCTTATTTCAGTTGACAACACCAGATTATGTTGCAGCACCTTCAAAAAACCCACAGCTAAAAATGGCTATATCGTTTTTGATAGCTGTCACTTACCACAGTGGTTAATGAATGTCCCATACGGACAATATAGACGTATTAGGAGACATTGTACCAATATAGAGACCTTTGAAGAAGAAGCTGTGGCCCTTACAGAACAATACTTACAAAAACAATATCCCAAACCCCTATTACTACTTATCTTGGGAGAAGGCTCCCAACTTGGGCATACAGATAGCCCCAACAGTAAAAACAACCACACATAACAACAAGTCTACATCTATGACGTGGCTATCATTAAAAGGTTTTTTCCACTGTGGCAGATGTATGTGTTGCAGAGCCACCTATTTTGACCGTAAAACAACTTCTTTACTATACCAACGATTTTTCTTTCCTAATCGATGAAGCACTCACTTGTAACAGTTCTAGAGTGATAAACATGATAGAATGTCCATGTAAGAAACAATATATAGGCAGAACCAGTAGAAAATTAAAAGAAAGGATTGGAGAACATTTTAGAAATATAAGATCAGGGTTTGAACATCACAGCTTATCTTTACACTACAAAAAATATCATAATTGTGACCCCCAAACACACAAAATTCAGTGCCATTCACGCAGTGACACGAGATTGGGGGGGGGGGGGGGTCCTTAACAGCTAAAATGTCAAGGTCTGAATCAAAAATGATATATAATTGTGATACCATCATCCCGAAGGGATTAAATGCAGAGTTGGAACTATTTGGGTTTCTATGATTATACTCCAATTACCTTTAAGTTTACCACATATGGATGTCAGGCTGCTTTCCAGCACACCGATGTCAGTTGTGAACACGATTCCTCTTTCTACCGAGTTCTACACTGATCATTTCTGGTCACTGTCTTCATTATGTGATTATTTATGTTATTATTGTTTTAAAGCTCAGTAAACAAAGAACGTCCCATTACAACTACAGATAGTAATGAGTTAATAGTCACCATCGGACTATTGACACCATAAACAATCTTTCTAGGTTGCAATATACTGTTTAATTAGACTCTGGTGCGTATTCCATCAGCTGTTGAACCTTATGTGACTATATACCAATAACAATGTTTAGTTTATATGACCAATGTATAAGATATAGTGGGTAGACCCACTGGAACATATATAGTACTTTCTCTTTTCCTTTTTGATATTGATCTATTGAATAACGCAAGTGTTAAATATTTCACAATTAGTTCGTTCAATTCGACATTTTTGTCTTGGATACATCAAATAATGTAGGGGTTTAACACTTTACAAATACTCTACAGCCGTTAGGATCACATTAGTATATCAACAATAGACAGTAATATACATGCACCGGCCACTTTATTAGGTACACCAGTCCAACTGCTCGTTAACGCTTAATTTCTAATCAGCCAATCACATGGCGGCAACTCAGTGCATTTAGGCATGTAGACATGGTCAAGACAATCTCCTGCAGTTCAAACCGAGCATCAGTATGGGGAAGAAAGGTGATTTGAGTGCCTGGCAACGTGGCATGGTTGTTGGTGCCAGAAGGGCTGGTCTGAGTATTTCAGAAACTGCTGATCTACTGGGATATTCACGCACAACCATCTCTAGGTTTTACAGACAATGGTCCGAAAAAGAAAAAACATCCAGTGAGCGGCAGTTCTGTGGGCGGAAATGCCTTGTTGATGCCAGAGGTCAGAGGAGAATGGGCAGACTGGTTCGAGCTGATACAAAGGCAACAGTGACTCAAATCGCCACCCGTTACAACCAAGGTAGGCAGAAGAGCATCTCTGAACGCACAGTACGTCGAACTTTGAGGCAGATGGGCTACAGCAGCAGAAGACCACACCGGGTGCCACTCCTTTCAGCTAAGAACAGGAAACTGAGGCTACAATTTGCACAAGCTCATCGAAATTGGACAGTAGAAGATTGGAAAAACGTTGCCTGGTCTGATGAGTCTCGATTTCTGCTGCGACATTCGGATGGTAGGGTCAGAATTTGGCGTCAACAACATGAAAGCATGGATCCATCCTGCCTGGTATCAACGGTTCAGGCTGGTGGTGGTGGTGTCATGGTGTGGGGAATATTTTCTTGGCACTCTTTGGGCCCCTTGGTACCAATTGAGCATCATTGCAACGCCACAGCCTACCTGAGTATTGTTGCTGACCATGTCCATCCCTTTATGACCACAATGTACAAACATCTGATGGCTACTTTCAGCAGGATAATGCGCCATGTCATAAAGCTGGAATCATCTCAGACTGGTTTCTTGAATGACAATGAGTTCACTGTACTAAATGGCCTCCACAGTCACCAGATTCTCAATCCAATAGAGCATCTTTGGGATGTGGTGGAAGGGAGATTCGAACATGGATGCGCAGCGACCAAATCTGCGGCAACTGTGTGATGCCATCATGTCAATATGGACCAAAATCTCTGAGGAATGCTTCCAGCACCTTGTTGAATCTCTGCCACGAAGAATTGAGGCAGTTCTGAAGGCAAAAGGGGGTCCAACCCGTTACTAGCATGGTGTGCCTAATAAAGTGGCCGGTGAGTGTAATGAGTAATGTAAAGGTTAAACCTTATATCAATAATATAATGGTATGTAAAGGTTAAAAAACTTCCCAATGATAAATCAAAAAGTTTATATGCTAAATTCACGATTCCACTTGTATTCATTCACCTGTATCATCGGTTCCTTTGTATTTAAAGGGGTATCTCATCTGGGCAACTTACATTCAGTTCATTAATCTGCCAATATAAACATTTCTTCAATTGGATGTATTAAAAAAAAAGTTCCTGTGTGAAGATAATTTCTCAGAAATATAACCATGTTGTCCCTAGAAACGAGATAGCTCCTGGATACGGCCACGGTGATAGATTGAGTGCACAAAGAAACAAAAGGTTATTGTATATAAAATGTCCGGGAGTTACTGCATGTCCTACAGCCGCCCTGTGGTAATGATCGCTTAATCCTGGTGGTTTGGCAGGACCTTATAGCGCAGCAGTCTGGCCACGCTGCCCGAGTATGACGTGGTCGTATCCGGGGAAGCCATCTCGTTTCTAAGGGACAGAATAACTACATTATGAGAAATATCTTCACACAGGAACATTTTTTAATAACATCCAATTGAAGAAATTTTTTACATATGGCAAATGAATTTAATTAAATGTAAATCCCAGAGGGGATACCCCTTTAATTCCATTATGTAAACAACCATTGTTAACTATGAACATCGTTAAAGATCCAGGCGGGTTTTAGCTCCTTTTTTGTATAAAAAGGCAACCTAGGCGATTAACTACATTCAGCTACTATGATGAAAAATCCAAGAGGAGGCTTTGAAACGCGTTTAGAAATTTTATTCTAAGTAACTTTTTTGATGTGACCGTGGAGATCAACGCCAGAAAAAGAGGACATTTATTAATGAAGCATCTAAGACAACTTTAACCCTTTCAGGACCTATGTCGAAAATGCATGTCCAAGTCGGGTGCACGTTCCGGCACCGGGACGTGCATTTTCGTCATCCATTTAAATCGCCACCGTGTGTAAACACACGGTGACAACACTGTGACATGGCTGTCCTAGACAGCGAGTGTCACAGGCATCGGTGCAGGGACCAATCACCGACGCTCTGTCCGGCGATCGCTATGATTGGTCAGTGACGTCACTCCGACCAATCATAGCTGTGATCCTGTGTGAGAGGGCTGGATAATAAGTCCCGATCTCGTCATTTCAGTCAGAATTGTGGATGAGATGGAGCTGTGTTCTGCTGAGCTCCTCTCAGAACGAAAAATTTGTTGCAGTGTGCCCCACAGAGTTCGATTAACCCCTTAGTGTGCCCCCCTCATATCACCACTCCATACTTGTCCAGTGATACCGTGTGATTGCGCCTGTAGGACCTTGCGTCCATATAGTGTCCAGTGATACTGTGATTGCTCCGTCATGACCAGCTCCATATAGTGTCCAGATAATCCGTGATTGACTCCTGTCTCTGACAGCGTCCATATAGTGTCAGAATAATACCGTGATTGCTCCTGTCACTGCAGCGTCATATAGTGTCCAGTGATACCGTGATTGCTCTGTCACTGACCAGCGTCATATAGTGTCCAGTGATACCGTGATTGCTCCTGTCACGACCAGCGTCCATATAGTGTCCAGTAATAATACCGTGATTGCTCCTGTCACTGACCAGCGTCCATATAGTGTCCAGTGATACCGTGATTGCTCCTGTCACTGACCAGCCCATATAGTGTCCAGGGATTTACCGTGATTGCTCCTGTCACTGACCAGCGTCTATAGTGTCCAGTATATACCGTGATGCTCCTTCAGGACCAGGTCATATAGTGTCCAGTGATACCGTGATGCTCCTGTCACTGACCAGCGTCCATAGTGTCCAGACCCCTCCTCCAAATGATACAAACGTGATGCTCCTGTCACTTACCAGCGTCATAGTGTCCAGTAAATACCGTGATTGCTCCTGTACTTACCAGCGTCCATAGTGTCCAGTATATACAGTGATTCTCTGTCACTGACCGCTCTATAGTGTCCAGTGATACCGTGATTGCTCCTGTCAGTGACAGCGTCCATATAGTGTCCAGTAATAATACAGTGATTGCTCCTGTCTCTGACCAGTCCATATAGTGTCCATAATAATACCGTGATCTCCTGTCACTGACCAGCGTCCTATAGTGTCCAGTGATACCGTGATTGCTCCTGTCACTGACCAGCGTCCATATAGTGTCCAGTGATAACGTGATTGCTCCTGTCACTGACAGCATCCAATATGGGCCAGTGATACCGTGATTGCTCCTGTCAGTGACTAGCGTCCTATGTAGTCCAGTAATAATCAGTGATTGCTCTGTCATGACCAGTGTCCATATAGTGTCCAGTGATACGTGATTGCTCCTGTCACTGACCAGCGTCCATATAGTGTCCAGTAATAATACCGTGATTGCTCTGTCACGACCAGCATCCATATAGTGTCCAGTATACGTGATTGCTCCTGTCACTACCAGCGTCCATATAGTGTCCAGTAATACCGTGATTGCTCCTGTCACTGATATATTAGTTACTAGTTGTTGTTTGTTACCTAAAAGAAAAAAAAAAGCTACAAAAAAAAAAGAATAAAATATAATAATTTTTTTTTTTTTACAGCTATACAGTTGTAGTTCTAGGTATGATATACACTTTGTGAATATGTCTCAAAGAATGGCACAGCGGAGTTGTACTGAAGACGAAGAAGCCTATGCTATGATCTGTTCAGACACAGATACCACAAGTGAAATTGATGATGACTTTTCTTTCCTCATCGTCATCTAGTGACAGCGATTGGCCAGTAGCAATGCGCTCCAGGCTGAGCGAAAGTCAGCCAAGTACTAGCAGTAATGACCCAGACTGGTGTCGCAGAATTCATATGCCCCACAAATTCCAGATTTGGTTCTGTGCCGGGTTAAGATAGACACCACAGGTTATTGTGAGGCAGATTTTTTTAAGTTCTCTTTTCAGACGATTTAATAATCTATAGTCCAACAAACAAATGTGTACGCCGCTCATTTTTGGCTACACACCCTGAATCACTTTATGTTTCGTGATAACATGTGGAAGCCAGTTGACCAGGCGAGAAATGCTGATATTTTGGGGCCTTCTTTTGAATATGGGCCTTGTAAAAAAGCCACAATCAGATCATACTGGTCAACCGATGTATTGTACGACCCCCTATGTATCGGACGTGATGCCACAGCAAACGCTTCGAGGCTATAATGCGCTTCATTCATACAGTGACAATCATTATGTCCCCCAGCAAGTGCACCGAGCATTGATCGGCTATTTAAAATTAGGCCTCCGTGAAGCATTTAATTTAAAAATTTGCAGAGGTATATATGCCTGAAAAAATTGGCATTGACGAAATCCCTGGTGTTGTTCAAGGGAGATTAAAATTCAGACAATATTTCCCAAGCAAGAGAGCCAAATATGCATGAAAGTTTTATTAAAAGTCTGTGAAAGCAACAGTGGCTTACCACCATTTTCTGGGTATACGAGGGAAAAAGATTCAAAAATTAATCCTCCTGAATGTCCCCCCAACCGTAATGTTAGCGGTCCGAATACTTTGGGACCTAATTTCACCCACTGTTGGACAAGGGGTATCACTTGTTTGTTGATATTTTTATACAAGTATGCCCCTGTTTAGAGCCCTTTTCAAAAAAATCTGTGGCTTGTGGCACCATCACACGCAAAAAGGCCTTCAAAGGCCCTGGTCAATTTTAAATTAATAGCCGGGGAATGCAAAGCTCTTTGCAATGATCATTTATTGCTGGTAAATACAGAGATAAAAAGGTGTGCATGTGCTAACCACCATCCTGCTAATGAGAGCAGCCCTGTTCTGTCCGTGGTAGAAATGCCACCACTTCAAAACCTCTCTGCATACAAACAATATATAGAACATGGAGGGGGTAGACCTTGCGGATCAAATGCTGCAGCCCTACAGCGCAGTTAGGAAAGTCCAAGGTCTGTACAAGAAACTGGCTATTAATCTGGTGCAAATGGCCCTGTACAATTCATTTGTCATTACATAAAGACCGGCACCAGGGATCTACCTGGACTACCAGGAAAAAGTAATAAAAAATTAATTTTTGGAAGACCGGGCTAGCGAAGCAAGGGCTACAAATCAAGTGATGCCAGCAGTATAGTGCAGGACAGCACTTCCCATCACAAGTCCCCAACTGCAAAAAGGCCCGTCTTCAAAAAAGATGCCGTTTGTCTGCTTAAAAATGGGATTAGGAAGGACACTGGTTATCAGTTGCATGACATGCCATGACCAACCAGGGCTATGCATTCATAAATGTTTCCGCAAATACCATACTCACAGAATTAATTTTTTTATTTAGTCATCAGAAATGTCCACATATTTATGCCGTGCCCCCACTTCACATTTATTGGCCCCTTCAAAATTAAAAGTTCTCATTATACCTCTAGATAAATATTATGCGGATTGTAAAAATTGGGTTCCATTTCCTTACTCAAAACTCACAAAAGAATAGGTTGGGAATATAAGGTTTCCACCACTGATGTGTCTTCTAAAGGATTCTATAATTCACTTGTCAATTCCTCTGCCAGGAGATGGGACCTGATCATGCAGCCGGAATTGTGGCTAGAAAAGCTTAAAATGCTCCCCTTCCTTGTAGGCCCGCCAATTGTCCAAAGCAGATAATGGCGCAGTTGAGTGCATTTTTCATCATGGCAGACACTAAAATATTAAATCTGGGAACCATTGGTCATCTCTTTATTTTGCCCAAAAAAAAAATGTCCCAAAATGATGAGATATCGCTAATGAAAATAATGAAAATTTAAATTTTCAATTGCTTTGCATTAATTCTGAAAAAAATGGTAAGGCTAAATACATGATAATCCCATATATATGGACCAAAAAAGGGGTGTGCAGTATCCAAAACGGGATCACTTCTGGGGGGATTTCTGGGACTTCATTGCCAAATTTCTCTTCTAATGGTGGATAGGGTCTAGAATTGGTTGCAGTCTGATTGTGGCCAGAAAGCTAAATGCGCGTCCTTCATTGTAGGCCCTGCCATGTCCAAAAAGAGATAATGGCCATGTTGAGTGCATTTTCATCAGGAAGACACTAAAATATAAATCTGCGGAACCATTTTGGCAATTCTTTTATTTTGAGCCAAAAAATAAAATGTCCCAAATGTGAGATATCGCTGAAAATAATGAAAATTTAAATTTCCTATTTGCTTGCATATTCTGAAAAAAATGGTAAGGTCTAAATACATGATAATCCCAATATATGGACCAAAAAGGGTGCAGTATCCAAAAGGGATCACTTCGGGGGATTGGATCTTTCATTACCAAATTTCTCTCTAATGGTGGATAGGGTCTAGAATTGGTTGCAGCCTGAATTGTGCCAGAAAAGTCAAATGCGCTCCTTCCATTTAGGCCCTGCCATTGTCAAAAAGCAGATGATGGCCATGTTGAGTGCATTTTTCGGCACAGAAGGAACAGTGAAATACATTTGAAGACCATTTTCTCAGTTTCCTTACTCCATGTGAAATATTGTGATATTAAGTATAGGAGAAAATTCATTTACAAAAAATGCCAATTTTGCAAGTTTTAAAAAGTAAGAATAAATATATGAATAATTTATCACTAAATGATAATCAACATGTTACAAAAAAGACCCCACCAGAATGCTGGGATATGTTAAAATGTTGCAGAGTTATTCCATAAAGTATCCACATACTCCAGATTTTCAAAATCTTGCAAGGTCCTTAAGGTGCAATCACTATGGGTCCTTAGGGTTAAACAAGTGCTAAATTTATTTGTCCTTACGGGATTACCTCCGCTTGCTGTGGACTTTAGACTACTGGGAGACACATGGTTGGGACACGGCAGGACAACGTCCACACAGGTACAGCGGGCTCGCGCATGTGTACAACGACTTACAGGATGCCGACGAGTCAAGACGACGCTCCACACGCAACGTCCGTAGCGGCTGGCTTCAAGAAAACTGGAAAATAGATGGTTGAAACGTGAGTGCAAATCTGACGTTTATCACAGTAGCAGATAAGCTTGCCAAAAATCTATGACAAAACCCAAGTGGCTACCCAATACATTGTATTGACTTATACACTATACAAGCCTGCGTAATCTTCAACCAAGCGCCACTTTGTATGACATACATAGATCGTCATCATTTTCATTTTTTTCCGCATGGGACATTAACAACTATACCGATAATTGTCCATTCAGCACCCGTTAGCGCCTCCAACGAATATACTCCATTTGTTATACATTTTATCTTTTCAAACACAATTATTTTGGGAAGAATTGTGCAACTTGGGCCCTACAGTGCTTTTCTTACCCCCTTTTTTAGCCCAGCCTGAGATCTAAAATATAGCACATTTTCTAGTCATATGTGAATAGATTGTGTGCAATTTGAAATATGTTTAATAATATTTAATATTAAATATGTTCAATTTACTATACACACTACATCTAATTGAGTATAGATAGGTGCTCGGCTCTATATATATGTTCCCGATTTTTTTATTTATATCTTCCTTTTTGTGTATGTCCATTATGGACCCTTCCATTGTATACATTTATGTGAAGCTATGGTTATACTAAAATTTCTCTGCAATATTTTATATATTTTATCTGACCATTTTACCTTAGTCGGTATTTTTTATTTGTCTTGTACTAATCATGTATCCATATTATGTCCTATACTGTTATCTTTTATTGTATCTTCGTATAGAAAACTGTGTTTTTGGACCTGATGGAGGAGGGTGTTCCGTCTTCCGAAACGCATTGTCCATTGTGATTTTGAATTAAACATCGAAAGGAGCAGCGCGGTTCCAGCTTGATTTTTTCTTTTCCTAATCGTTTGCATTCTCTGATAAGCAATAGTGCAGAAAGTCGGCAGCTCCCTCTCTCTGCACCATCACTGTCCTCTGCTCAAATAAAAAAAAAACACACTAACCTTGTTATGTTCCCACAAAGCAGCTCCTCTCCTATGCTTTGGCAGGTGATGACATCACACGTCATCTCTCCCCGCTCACTATTACAACAGCAGAAGCAGGGGAGGAAGGATTGACTGCGGGGAATGTGGAAAGCTGAGTTTGTTTTCTATTTACTGTGGGGGTACAATAAGATGGGGAGCTGCTAGGGGAGCACAATAACAGGAGGAGCTCTTTAGGGGAGTTAGAATAACAGAGGCTGTTGCTGGGGGGGGAGGGTCAAAATAAAAGAGGCGTTGCTGGTGCGAGAGAACCAAGTGTCTAGGGTTACAGGACAATGCCGAAAAAAGAAAAAAACATCCAGTGAGCCGGCAGTTATGTGGGCGGAAAATGCCTGGGTAAGGCCAGAGGTCAGAGGAGAATGGCAGGACTGTTCGAGCTGATAGTAGAAAGGCAACAGTGACTCAAATAGCCACCCGTTACAAACCAAGGTAGGCAGACGAGGCATCTATGAACGCCAAAGTACGTCGAACACTCGTTGAGGCAGATGGCGACAGCGACAGAAGACCACACGGGTGCCATCATTTCTTGCTGAAGAACTAGGAAACTGAGGGGAGGCATAGACAGACAATTTGACAAGCTCATCGAAAATGGACAGTTAGCCGATTGGAAAAAAACAAACGTTGGGCCTGGGCTGTGACGAGCTCTGATTTCTGCTGCGACATTCGGATGGTAGGTCAGATTGGCATCAAAACATGAAAGCTGGTCCCATCATGCATTGTATCAACGGGGATTAGGCTCGGTGGGTCGTGTGGTGTCATGATGTGGGAATATTTCTTGGCACTCTTTGGGCCCCCTTGGTCCCAATTGAGATCGTTGGAACGCCACAGCCTAACTGAGTCTTGTGGCTGACCATGTCCATCTTTATGACCCACAATTGTCCCAACCTCTGATGGATACTTTCAGCAGAGTTAATGACGCCATCATAAAGCTGGAATAATCTCAGACTGGTTTCTGAATGACAATGAGGTCACTGTCCGCAAATGGCCTCCACCGTCACCGATCTCAATCCAATAGAGCATTTTGGGATGTGTGGAAGGGAGATTCGCATCATGGATGCGCAGCCGAACAAAATCTGCGGCAACTGTGTGATGCCATCATGGTCAAATTATGGACCAAAAATCTATGGAGAATGCTTCCAGCACCTTGTTGAATCTCTGCCACGAGAATTGAGGCAGGTTTTCGAAGGCAAAAGGGGGTCCAACCCGTTACTGCATGGTGTCCTTCAATAAAGTGGGCCGGTGAGTTGTAATGAGGAATGTAAAGGTTAAACATTATATCAATAATATCCAATGAAGAATGTAAAGGTTAAAACACTTCCCAATGATAAATCAAAAAGTTTATTGCTTAAATTCACGCAGTTCACTTGGATTCATTTCACCTGTATCATCGGTTCCTTGTATTAAAGGGGTATTTATCTGGGCCAACTTACATTCAGTGTCATTAATCTGCCCATATATAAAACATTTCTTCATGGATGTGATAAAAAAAAAGGGTCCTGTGTGTGAGATCATTCTCAGAAATATAACATGGGTCCTTAGAAACGAAGATCGCTCCTCGGATACGGCACGTCTATAGATTGAGTGCACAAGAAACAAAAGGTTATGGTATAGAAAAAATGTCCGGGAGTTACTGCATGTGGTCCTACAGCGCCTGGGTAATGACGCTTAATCCTGGTGTGGTTGGCAGGGGGGACCTTTATAGCGCAAGTCTGGCCACCGCTGCCAGGAGACGTGGTCGTATCCGGGGAAGCCATCTCGTTTCTAAGGGACAGATAACTAAATTTATATGAGAAATATCTTCACACAGGTAACATTGTTTGTTAATAACACCATGAAGAAAGCAAATTTTGACTAGGCAAACTGATGAATTAATTAATTGTAAATGCCCAGAGGGAATACCCCTTTAATCCATTATGTAAACAAAACCATTGTGAATATGAAACATCGTAAAGATCCAGCGGGTGTTAGCTCCTTTTGTATAAAAAAGGGAAACGAGGCGAATTAACTAACATTCAGCTATGATGAAAAATCCAAGAGGAGGCTTGAACCGCGTTTAATTTTTTAGAATTTGATTTCTAATAACGTGTTTTTGATGGTGACCGGGAGATCAACGCCAGAAACAGAAAAGAGGGACATTTTATTCTTATGACGCATGCTAAGACAACCTTTAACCTTTCAGGACTATGGTAAAAATGCATGTCCAAGTCGGGTGCACGTTCCGGCACCGGGACGTGCATTTTGTCATCCATTTAAATCGCCACCGTGGTAAACACACGGGTGAAAAACACTGGACATCGGCTGTGATAGCCAGTCGGTGTACAGGAAAAAATCGGTTGAGGGACCATCACAGCGCTCCTGTCGGCGATCGCGATGATGTGTCGTGACGTTCAATCCGACCAAATCATTAGATAGTATCTGTGAGGGAGCTGGATACAGCTCGATTCTCGTCATTTCGTCAGAATTGTGGTGAGATGGAGCTGTTTATGCTGAGCCTCCTCTCAGAACGAAACTTTTGTGCAGTGTGCCCCACAGAGAGTTCGATAAACCCCTTAGTGTGCCCCCCCCTCATATTCAACCAGCTTTCCAGTTACATTGTCCAGTGTACCGTGATGCGCTGTCAGTGCCCTTGCGTCCATATAGTTGTACATGATATGTGATTGACCTGTCACTGCCCAGGCGTCCATATAGTTGTTCCAGTAATACTACCGGATGCTCCGTCTCTGACCAGCGTCAGAGTGTCAGTAATATACAGTGATTGTCATGTTCACTGACCAGGTCCATATAGTGTCCAGTGTTGGGGATACCGTGTTGCTCTGGTCCTGACCAGCGTCCAGATAGGTCAGTGATACCGCATGATGCTCCTGTTCCACTGACCAGCGTAATATAGTGTCCAGTAATAATACCGTGATTGCTCCGTCATGACAGGCGTCATTAGGTCAGTGATACCGTGATTGCTCTGTCACTGACCAGCATCCTTCTAGTGTCCAGTGTACCGTGATTGCTCTGTCAGGACCAGGCCATATAGTGTCCCGTAATAATACCGTGATTGCTCTTATCACTGACCAGCGTCCATATAGTGTTCAGTGATACCGTGATTGCTCCTGTCACTGACCAGCGTCATAGTGTCCAGTGATACCGTGATTGCTCCCGTCACTTCCAGGGGTCCATATAGTGTCCAGTAATAATACAGTGATGCTCATGTCACTACCAGCGTCCCATAGGTCCATTAATAATAACAGTGATTGCTCCTGTCACTACCCGCAATCCATATAGTGTCCAGTGATACGTGCGTGCCTCTGTCAGTGACATGCGTCCATATAGTGTCCAGTAATAATACAGTGATGCTCGTTATGACCAGCGTCCATTATAGGTCCAGTAAGAATACCTGATTGCTCCTGTCACCACCAGCGTCCATCATAGTGTCCAGTGATACCGTGTTGCTCCTGTCACTGGCACCAGCGGCCATTATAGTGTCCAGAGTTATACCGTGATTGCTCCTGTGCACTGCCAGCCCCATCAATAGTGTCCAGTGATACCGTGATTGATCCTGTCAGTGACCTGCGTCCATATAGTGTCCAGTAATAATACAGTGATTGCTCATTGTCCACTCTGAACCAGTGTCCATATAGTGTCCAGTGAGTACCGTGATTGCTCCTGTACTGACCAGCGTCCATATAGTGTTCCAGTAATATACCGTGATTGCTACGGTCACTGACCAGCATTCCATTATAGTGTCCAGTTATACGTGATTGCTCCTGTCACTACCAGCGTCCATATGTGTCAGTAATAATCCCGTTGATTGCTCCTTGTCCTGAATATTGTGACTCGTTGTTGGTTTTACCTAAAAGAAAACAAGCTACAAAAAAAAAAAGAATAAAATATATGATTTTCTTTTCTTTTTATATATTTTCAGCTATCATTGTAGTTCTAGGTACTAGATATACACTTGTGATATGTCTTCAAAGAATGGTCACAGCGGAATGTTTACTGCAGAAGAGTCCTATGCATATTGTTCAGACAACAGATATCCACAAGTGAAATTGATGATGAACTTTTCGTTCCTTCATCGTCATCTAGTGACAGCGATGAGCCAGTAGCATGCGATCTCAGGCTGAGCGAAAGTCAGCTCAAGTACTAGCAGTAGACCCAGACTGGCTGCTCGCAGAATCATATGCCCCACAAATTCCAGATTTTGTTTCTGCTGCCGGCGTTAAGATAGACACCACAGGTTATTGTGAGGCAGATTTTTAAGTTCTTTTTTCAGAAGATTTAAAATCTAATAGTCCAACAAACAAATGTGTAGGCCGCTCATTTTTGGCTACACACCTCCTGAATCACTTTAGTCGTGATAACATGTGAAGCCAGTTGACCAGCGCAGAAATGCTGATATTTTGTTTGGGGCCTTCTTTGAATATGGGCCTTGTAAAAAAGCCAACAATCAGATCATACTGGTCAAACCGATGTATTGTTACGACACCCCTAGTATCGGGACTGATGCCACGCAAACGCTTCGAGGCATAATGCGCTCTCATTCATTTACAGTGACAAACTCATTATGTCCCCCCAGGCAAGGTGACCCGAGCTATGATCGGCTATTTAAATTAAGGCCTCTAGTGTGAAGCATTTTAATTTAAATTTGCAGAGGTATATATGCCCCTGAAAAAAATTTGGCAATTGACGAATCCTGGTGTTGTTCAAGGGAGATTAAAATTCAGACAATATTTCCCAAGCAAGAGAGCCAAATATGGCATGAAAGTTTATAAAGTCTGTGAAAAGCAACAGTGGACTTACCACACCATTTTCGGGTATACGAGGAAAATTCAAAAATTAATCCTCCTGAATGTCCCCCAACCTTAAGGTTAGCGGCCGAAATACTTTGGGACCTTAATTCAAGCCACTGTTGGACAAGGGGCATCACTTGTTTGTTGATAATTTTTATAACAAGTGTGCCCTGTTTAGAGCCCTTTTCCAAAAAAAATACTGTGGCTTGTGGCACCATCACACGCAAAAAGGCCTTCCAAAGGCACTGGTCAATTTTAAATTAAAGGGGGATGCAAGCTCTTTGCAATGATCATTTATTGCTGGTAAAATACAGAGATAAAAAGGATGTGCATGTGCTAACACCATTCATGCTAATTGAGAGCAGCCCTGTTCCTGTCGGGTAGAGAAATGCCACCACTTCAAAACCTCTCTGATACAACAATATAATAAGAACATGGGAGGGGTAGACCTTGCGGATCAAATGTGCAGCCCTACAGCGCAGTAGGAAGTCCAAGGTCTGGTACAAGAAACTGGCTATTAATATGGTGCAAATGGCCCTGTAACAATTCATTTGTCATTTACAAAAGACCGGCCACCAGGGATACTTACCTGGACTACCAGGAAAAGTAATAAAAATTTAATTTTTGGAGACCTGGGTAGCGAAGCAAGGGCTACACATCAAGTGGATTGCCCAGCGATAGTTGCAGGACAGCACTTCCCATCCAAGTCCCACCAACTGCAAAAAAGGCCCGCCTAAAAAGATGCCGTGCCTGCTATAAAAATGGGATTAGGAGGACACTGGTTATCAGTGCATGACATCATGACCAACAAGGGCTATGCATTCATGACTGTTTCCGCAATACCATACCTCACTAGAATATTAATTTTTTTATTTTATCATTCAGAATGTCACATTATGCCGTGCCCCACTTCACATTTATTGGCCCCTTCAAAATTAAAATTCTCATTATACCTCTAGATGAAATTATGCGGCTTGTAAAAATTGGGTTCCATTTCCTTACTCAAAACTCACAAAAGTAATAGGTTGGGAATATAAGGCTTCCACACTGATGTGTCTTCTAAAGGATTCTATAATTCACTTGCTCAATTCCTCTGCCAGGAAGATGGGACCTGTTAATATGCATTGCAGCTGAATTGTGGACTAAAAAGCTAAACTGCCGCTCCTTTTGTAGTAGGCCCTGCCAATTGTCCAAAAAGCAGATAATGGCCATGTTGAGTGCGATTTTCATCAGGAAGACACTAAAAATTAAATCTGGGAACCATTTTGGTCATTCTCTTTATTTTGAGCCAAAAAACTGTCCAAATGTGAGATATCGCTTGAAAATAATGAAAATTTATAATTTTTCATATTTGCTTTGCATTAAATCTGAAAAAAATGGTAAGTCTAAACATGATAATCCAATTCCCATATATATGGACCAAAAAGGGTGCAGTATCCAAAACGGGATCACTTCTGGGGGATTTCTGTGATCTTCATTGCCAAATTTCTCTTCTAATGGTGGATAGGGTCTAGAATTGGTTGCAGTCTGAATTGTGGCCAGAAAAGCTAAAATGCGCTCCTTCCATTGTAGGCCCTGCCAATTGTCCAAAAAGCAGATAATGGCCATGTTGAGTGCATTTTTCATCATGGAAGACACTAAAATATTAAATCTGGGAACCATTTTGGCAATTCTCTTTATTTTGAGCCAAAATAAACTGTCCCAAATGTGAGATATCGCTGAAAATAATGAAAATTTTTAATTTTCATATTTGCTTTGCATTAATTCTGAAAAAAATGGTAAGGTCTAAATACATGATAATCCCATATATATGGACCAAAAAGGGTGCAGTATCCAAAATGGGATCACTTCTGGGGGATTTCGGGGTATCGTTCAGTGTACGCAAGAGGGGGGTTGTCTCGGTGGCTAAGTGTGTGTGGGATGTGGTGCTAGAATTGGTGCAGCCTGAATGTTGCCAGAAAAGCTCAAATGCGCTCCTTCCATGTAGGCCCCTGCCAATTGTCCAAAAAGCAGATGATGGCCATGTTGAGTGCATTTTTCGGCACAGAAGGAACAGTGAAATACAATTTGAAGACCATTTTCTCAGTTTCCTTTACTCCATGTGACATATTGTGATTAATTATAGGAGAAAATTGCATTTTTAACCAAAAATTGCCAATTTTTGCAAGTTTTAAAAAGTAAGAATAAATCATATGAATTTAATTTTATCACTAAATGATAAATCAACATGTTACAAAAAAGACCCCACCAGAATGACTTGGATATGTTAAAATGTTGCAGAGTTATTCCATAAAGTATCCACATACTCCAGATTTTCAAAATCTTGCAAGGTCCTTAAGGTGCAATCACTATGGGTCCTTAAGGGGTTAAACAAGTGCTAATATTTATTTGTCCTTACGGGATTACCTCCGCTTTGCTGTGGATTTAGACTACTGGGAGACACACTGGTTGGGACACGGCAGACACGGTCCCACCAGGTACAGCGGGCTCGCGCATGTGTACAACGACTTACAGGATGCCGAGTCAAGACGATCGCTCCCACACGCAACGTCCGTAGCGGCTGGCTTCAAGAACCCTGGAATAATAGCTGGTTGAAACCGTGAGTGCAATATCTGACGTTTACCTCACAGTAGCAAGTATAAGCTTGCACAAAAATCTATGACAAAAACCAAGTGCTACCCCAATACATTGTATTGACTTTATACACTATACAAGCCTGCGCTAATCTTCAACCACCAGTCGCCACTTGTATGACATACATAGATCGTCATCATTTTTCATTTTTTCCGCATCTGGACATTAACAACTATATCGATAATTGTCCATTCAGCACCCGTTAGCGTCCTCCACGAATATACCTCCATTTGTTATACATTTTTATCTTTTCAAACACAATTATTTTTGGGAAGAATTGTGCACTTGGGCCCTACAGTGCTTTTCTTACCCCCCTTTTTTAGCCCAGCCTGAGATCTAAAATATATAGCACATTTCTATGTCATATGTGAATGATATTGTGTGCAATTCTGAAATATGTTTTAATAATATTTTAATATTAAATATGTTCAATACTATACACACTTATATCGTCAATTGAGTATAGATAGGTGCTCGGCTCTATATATATTGTTTCCCGATTTGTTTATTTATATCCTTCCATTTGTGTATTTCCATCTATGGACCCTTCCATTGTATACATTTATTTGAAGCTATGGTTATACTAAAATTTCCTGCATACATTTTACCTATCGTTATTTTTTATTTGTCTTTGTACTAATCATGTATCCATATTATGTCCTATACTGTTATGACCCGTCAGAATCTTTTTTTTACTCACTTTCTGTTATAGAAACTGTGTTTTTTTGGACCTGATGGAGGAGGCGTTCCGCTTCCGAAACGAGTTGTCCATTGTGATTTTGAATTAAACATTGAAAACTGAGCAGCGCGGTTCCAGCCTGATTTTTTCTTCTCCTAATCGTTTGCATTCTTTGATTACAGCAATAGTGCAGAAAGTCGGCAGCTCCCTCTCCTCTGCACCATCACTGTTCCTCTGCTCAAATAAAAAAACACACTAACCTTTTTATGTTCCCACAAAGCAGCTCCTCTCTCCTATGCTTTGGCAGGTGATGACATCATCACGTCATCTCTCCCCGCTCACTATTACACACAGCAGAAGCAGGGGAGGAAGGAGTTGCTGCGGGGAATGTGGAAAGCTGAGTTTGTTTTCTATTTTACTGTGGGGGTACAATAAGATGGGGAGCTGCTAGGGGAGCACAATAACAGGAGGAGCTTTTAGGGGGAGTTAGAATAACAGAGGCTGTTGCTGGGGGGGGGGGGCAAAATAACAGAGGCAGTTGCTGGGGGGGGGGGGGGGGGAGGGGGGGGGGTGGGGGGGAGGGGGGGAATAGGGGGGGACCTGCTGGGGGGTCAATAAGAGAAGCTACAACGTTGAGTGGGAGCTTAGGGGGCAAAATGTAAGGGAGAGATGAAGGGCACTAAGAGGGCAGACAAAAGGCGGGCTTATGTCCATCTTTCTCTAACAAAGTTGGAAATGATGATTTTAGCAGTCAGGAGGCCATGGATAGCAAATATAAGATGATCAGTCACAGTGCCCCTGGTTTACCATGTTGGATTATGATGGTAGATTCACTTTTATACATTGTTCTCTTATCTGACTGAAGTATTGGCGGTAAAATTCCTCTGCCCTGTACCATCACCCCCACACTACCTGTTCTCACCCTTCCAGCCAGAGTCACAAATCTGCTGGTAAAAGAGGCAGTCTGCTCTCTTGTTTCTGTGCTTGGAGATTTTTCTCGATACTGTTGCACAGTATACAGGGACCCCAGTGTCACAATACAAAGTAACGCGGGCGCGTTTATTTTTTCTCACAGAGAGGATCCTTCTAAGGACGTTCAAACCACCCGCTTCTAGGGACAAGCAACGGTCTGCCGGTCGTGACGTCACCACCCCGCCCATCTTCCTCCGTGCATAGGAATGTAGGCGGAGCCGGGCAGAAGCGGGCGTGGCCTGGGTGGCCGTCCCGTCGCGGCAGTGCGGGGTGTGTGGTGACGTTGCATGTGCGGTGTGCTGATCCATTTTGTGTGACATTGTATGATTCACACTGCTCTGCACTGAGAACGTAGACTCTGGACTCTGCTCTGGTGATGTGACTCTCAATGTCGGCTGCCGTCTCTGTGAGCAGTCCTCAGCAGGGAAGGGGTGAGTAGCGCTGTCACTGAGTGCTATAGTGGGGTGTATTGGGGCACCATGATAGAGGTGTCCTGTCACATGACTGTGTGCCTGGAGGAGCATGTCCACATTATGTAGAATGTAAACCAGCACATGGCTATAACTTCACAAGTCAATGGACAAAACTTTGTGTGCATATATATGGGGACGTCTCCGGGGTTCCCCTTTACACGGATTGAAGATGGGGTGAACCGGTATTTACATGACCCCACTATTGCCTTTTCCAAGGACTGGGTGTTCCTGGGAATTGACCCCCTCAAAGATGTCACTATTAACCACTTAAGATCCGTTCATGATCACTGTCAGGCTTAGGCTTCCTTTCCTTTGTACGAATACACCGGAAGGATTCCCAGTATGTCCTCAAATAGTAGGGCAGGAGCACATCCTACTGTATGCACATAGAATGGGATGTGTTCTCCGCAGCTTCTCCTGCTTTCCAGAAACAAACATATGCCACTGATTTGCTGCTGCCGGTGACTGGGGAACTTCGCACAGCGGAGGCCGGGGATGGATACCATACAGTAGCTTTTAATGGCCTCCCCTAAACCTCTACAGCTTTTTTTAGCAGGAGAGCAGTCTTCTGCGCTTTATCAAGTGTTTCTTGCTGGATGCTAGTTATACTGAGCAGATGAATGTAGGTTAATTAGTCTATATAAGGCTAAATGCCCACAACCAAGCTCATTCTCAGCATAAGGTCTGTTTTTAATGGTTATCTGCACACTACAAGAAAATGAGAACATGTGTTAGCCGTATTTTCTACAGCTAGGAGACGTCTTCATTTGCTTCTGTGGGCTGTGAATACCTGAGACGCTAAAGATAGAGCAGGTCCTATTGCTGGCCGTGTTCACATTTTTTTGCAGTTATTTTCAGTGGTCACAGACACGTGCGTGGTCCTTACCCACGAATGGGATATAAACAGGCGTCCACAGATGATTATGCATTCCTCCGCAATTCACTAAGATTGTGCGCCCGATTTCCTGCATGTGTCGCTTCCCCTCTCCGGTCCGACAGAGTTCACCTTCTTCTTCCTGGTGCATGTAAGTGCATTGTCTTTCGACACAATTCGAATCCTAAATCCCGCACTCAGTCCGAATCAGTCGGATCGTCCGATGGCACGCCCCCAGATGCACAGGTGAACAGGTCAGGTTAGTGAAAGGAACATGCTATGGAGGAATGTGATACTTTGGGAGTTGGAAGGGCATTCCAGAGAATTCAAGCAGCTTAGGAGAAGCCCTGGAGAAGTTTGGATTAAATAAATTAATCTTTGATAGTTGGCAGAGGTAGGGCGAAAGACCGAGATTAGAGAAGAGTGGTAGGGAAGTGCAGCTATGTGCAGAGCTTTATTAATGAGGGTGATAAGTTGTATCTGTATTCAGAATGTGACAGGACTTATCTTTGGCCAAAAGGAGTATTTTAGATTACTTTTAGCATAAAATAGAAATTCCTGAACCAGTATGCCATTTGTGTATCCTGTAAACAGAACCATAAAGACATCATATACCTGCTCATTATTGGCACCATAGTTTCCTTCTTATAATGTATGCCATGGTCTAGTAGCTGCACCATTTAATGTATAGCTAGAAGGCAGTTTGCTGGAGGATGGATTTCCCTTTCTGCTAAATGTACAGAACTGGTTTTGAAAAAGTTAAAAGGAAACCTCATTACAAGTTCTTCCTGTTCCCCTTTGCAATAGTTAGAAAACGAGAATTTGCATAGACAGGTCACCTTTATTTTCCTCTTTTATCCCTAATGTGGCTCTGAATTACAGTACTGTTACTATTTTTACTACTGTAAAATGGGATTAATAAAAGCATAAGCTGGCCGAGCAAAAAATTGCATCTTACTTATCTCTGTATACTAAAATATGAAAAAGTTACTGGTGTCAGAATAAGGCAACATGGAGGATCATTTGTTTTTATTTGAAAATATACTCGGGTATAAGCTGTGAAAATGTATTGACTCCAGTGTAGCCTAGGGTGGGAAATGCTTTGATCACAGTCTCCCCTCACTAATGAAATGCCCCATGAAGACTCCCCTCACTGGCCGCAGCCCCTCGTTATGTGAAAAAAAACAGTGGGGCAGATTTATAAAAAGTGTCCTAAGGTTAGACAGTGCAGAGTTATACTAGACAGTATTATTCTGCACCAGATTTATAAAGGTGTCTAATGCTGGATGATAAATCTGTCCTAGTAAAGTGTGTCTAGTCGTACTCAGCACCTCCTATTAGTTGGCTTACTTTATGCCAGAAAGTTAGGACACGATTCTATCAGGTTAGCAGCGTTTCTGGTGCACAAACATTTTTGGCGCAAGATCACGCCTCCTTTTCTGTGGCCACGCCCTTTTGTCAAGCTAGTCATAGGAGAGCCAGAAAACTGTCTAAAAACCTTTATAAATGAGGTGCAGACAGGTTTTTTTTTTTAGTGCAACCTACGACAGAATTTTGTCGAGGACAGATTAATAAATCTCCCCATAGTACTTACCTCCGGAACTCCTCATATCTCCTCTTCCCTCTCAGCTTTGTGTGTAATAGCGCGGATGGGAACGCGTCCATGCACTCTGCCCGCGCACACACTATGATGTCATCAGGCGGTAACACCACTGTGTCATAGTGTGATCAGGTAGAGCGCATAGACCTCTCTCTAGAGGAAGCCAAGAGGAAAGAGGAGATGCGGGGAGCTACTATTAAAGTTGTTTACCCAAAAAGGACATTTATTCCCTATCCACAGGATTGAGCATAAATGTCTGATCGTGGTGGATATGACTGGAAGGACCCTTTGCAATCAACAAAACATGGGACCACATGTCTCCTTAGCTGCCCTGTTATTCTGACATCTGATGTTGACTTGTCAGAACTTTGCCAGATGTTTTTATAGTCGTCTAAGTAGTTTGTGGTTTGTAGGGTGAAATCCTCTGCACAATTGACTTCAATAGGACTTGTGTGTGACGTGTGTGTGAGCTTTATAAGTCACATATGAGTTCTCTCTCTTAGAATCTTCTAGCTGCTCCTCACCATCCTCAGGGCCCATTTAGTAGATAGAACTACTCCCATAGTTTAGCTGTCATAAAATATTTCATATGAACTTCTCCCAGAGACTGGATGCGTGTTCAGAACACATAGCCGGCAGACTGCATTCTAGAAAGCTGCCGATGACTAATTCCATCTTGTTCCATCTGGTGAATCATCAAGTTGGGCAGTGCTCCAATTGGTCTTGTTGTAATAAATTTAGGAAGATTATTTACATGCAGGATCAGTGAAGAAAAAAATCTAGTCTGATTGATCACCTTCGCAGTCAACTTTTAAGGAAAGTGATTGACCAGCTTTAAAATAGTGACAAATTCTGCTATTTCTTTGGTTTAAGGGTGTATTCATATGTGGCGTTAATTCAACAACAGCTGAAAAGAGGAGATAAAGGCTACATTGTCTTTCAGGGTGCGGTCACACGTCGCGTTTACCGCATGCGTTAAAAAACGCATTGGAATAGCTGGAGAGTGATTTGCCTAATTAAACACCTCTTAACACTTGTGTTTACAAAACACACGCGTTAACCGCGATGTTAACGCATGCGTTAACAATGCGTTAACAACCGCATGTGTTAACCGCGATGTTAACGCATGCGTTAACAATGCGTTAACGGTTGCGTTTTGTAAACACAGGTGTTAGCAGCTGTTTAATTAGGCAAATCACTCTCCATCTATTGCAATGCGTTTTTAAACGCATGCAGTAAACGCGACGTGTGACCGCACCCTAACACAGTGTTAACAAACAAAAAATGTTGACAGCAATGTAATCAGGCAAATCTCTTCTCAGCTGTATTGATGCATTTGTAAATGCATGCGTTACTGCCACATGTGAACACACCCTAAAACAAGTTATTCAGAATTTTCAATACTAACTGTTAACTATTTGCTTGTAACATAAGCCATTGAAACTACAGAAGTAATTCCTAGCTCCAGCATGTTGGTTAATAAAGGTGTACCTGTAGTACTGTTCAATGGTTTATTACTCTCCCCCTCACTCACCCCAGCTCCTAGGGGAGGGAGGGGGCCTGTTAGTAAATAATAGTATATTATCTTATGGCGTCTGTGCCTATTCAAAATATTGCAGATTCCATCCCAAATATCTGACCGATTCCCTCAATACCAGGACAGTTCAGGTATCACTATGCTTAGACATGTAACTACCTCAAGGACCTGGGTCCATAAGGGAGTCGCAATTTAATAGTGATTACCGTACATACTTGAGTATAAGCCGAGTTTAATGTTCAATTTATGTGCTGAAAAAACCTAACTCAGCTTATACTCGAGTCTTTCCAACAACCCCTGCAGGTCCTCTTCTTGCTTCGGATGATCCGGTGCCTCTTCGGGTCTTCTCGCAATGACGGTGGCTCACAAACAATTACGTCAGCATGTGGCACACAAATTGCATGCAAAAGTTCCCAGTCCGTGTATACGGGCCCATGTGCTGGTCAGGTCCAGTGGACGGAGCACAATGCACTGATTCTTTTAGGGATTCCTTGCATCATACATAAATATGATTAACGATTGTCGCTTAAAACAACTAGAGATAGCTCTGGCTGATGCTCTGTCTATTGCATAATGGGATTCATTACAAGTACCTTAATAAGTATCTGATTACGATATGATACCATAGTCCGAAATTTTTTTGTACACAGTGCCTAGGCATATTGTTACAGTTGGGGATACATACGATTACGTACAAGTTACTTATAGGGATACAGATACGCTAACTTGCACGTTGCATAAGGACAACAGCCTACTTTCGTTTGCTTGTTTTTATTATTTGCATAGTTAGTTACGTGGTTATTTACATACAATATAGACATATATGATTATATTGGGGAGGTGACTGAGACTGTATGGCGGGGGTTCTCCTAGACCAGAACTTCATGCATTTCGGCATCAAGATCAGATGCTGTGTGCAGTCAGGTTTCGGCACTCTAGTGCACCTGTAGCCTTGCACTTCAATGTAGCGTGGTGTCTGGGTCCCTATCAGGCCCGTACTGGTGCTCTGGCTCGGCATTGACATTTGTAGGGAAATTACTTATACCAGTAATATTGGTACCAGTGGGCACAGTGGTTCGGTACAGAATTTAAAGGCATTGACCGCCGTTCCTGTCAATGCCTTTAAATTCCCCATCATATTGTCCAGCGAAAGATTATATACTGTGTGTGAGGACAAAATGTGCACCCATTCTGTGTCGTTGGATACAAGCTAAGTGTTATCTGCGCTATTCTCTAACATTAATTTCTTGATGTTTATGTAAATGTAAACATATTCTGCCGAGGGATAATCTTACCTCCTAACAGTCCACGTCCCCAATGGGACTTATAGTCCATGCACCTACCTCAGACATTAACACACTAGAGCTGAAAAAGTTAAAATACATTCACCCAATCAGTATGTGGAGTGCGGAGGCAACTGGAACAGGGTTAAAAATCCATGAAGACAATGCCATTCATTATATTCAAACCCAGGACCCCAGAAGTAGAATGTAAGATGAAAGTCTTTATAGAAGTGATTGTGTGTTTGCCTAGTAGGTAGGATACCAGTGCAGATGGGTGTGAGCATATACAAGGTAAACAAAGCAAGACCTGGCAAAACAGGAGGAGTTAAGAGCTGACACAAGCTTGTCCTTTCAATTCACTTCTAGTAGCTTACACAATGCATTCAAAATAGCTTCCTCTAGAAATCAAAATATATTGGCCTATGATCAGAGCTGCAACATAATCAAAACAAAACTGAGTGCTTTACAGCTTACAGTATATACTCAAGTATAAGTAGACCCGAGTATAAGCCGAGACCCCTAATTTTAACACAAACTGGGAAAAACTTTTCACTCAAGTATAAGCTGATGGTGGGAAATGCATTGGTCACAGCCCCCCCAGTATATAGCGTGCCAGCCCCTGTAGTATATAGCGTGCCAGCCCCTGAGAGCCTAAGATGCGCTCCCTTCCTTCGTTCTTCAAGTCCCATTACCTGGTGGCCTGCAAGTGGTCCAATAATCAGTAATGCCATGTTAGGCGGGGAGGCGGGAAGCCAATCGTCTGGTGAAAGGTGGTCGGGGCAATCTAGTCTCGTGGTTTTGACCAAAAACTGTCCAAAGTGAGAAGCGGCTAATAGAAAATTTAATTTCATTTTGCTTTTTGCTTAGTCTGCAAAATGTAGGTTCTAATACATGAGTAGCCCTATGATGCCAAAGTCATTAATACACGGATTACCCTTCTGGGGATTCGGGATCTTCATTCCACTGTCGCGTCGGGAATTGTCGGTAGGGGCTTAAATGGTTGTCGTCTAATCGGCCACAAAAGAAAAATGCCTTGCCGTCCATGTAGGGCCTCCAATTGATCCAAATAAGCAGATAATGGCCAGTTGATGCGATTTTTCATCATGGACGACACGTAAATATTATAATCTGGGAACCATTGTGGCAAATTTCTCTTTATTTTTTGAAGCCAAAACTAACTGCCCAATGGTGAGAATCGCTGAAAATAATGAAAATTTTAATATTTCAAGCTTTGGGCTTTGCATTAATGCTGAAAAAATGGAATGTGTCAATACATGACTTAATCCCATATTAGACCAAAAAGGTGCTATCCAAACGGCACGTCTCTGGGGTGAGTCTGTTCGTGAGTCTTCATTACCCAAATTTCTCTCTTCTAATGGTTGTGGATAGGGTCGAGAATTGGTTGCACGCGAATTGTGCCCAGAAAAGCTCAACAATGGCTGGCTCCTTCCTGTCTAGGGACCCTGCCAATTGCTGCCAAATAGAAGGCATGTGGCCATGGTGAGTGCCATTTTTCGGCACTAGAGAGGGAACTACAAATACAATGTAAAGACCATTTTCTTCCTAGTTTCCTTTACTCCATGGGACATATGTGTGAATTTAATAAGAGAATTGCAATTTTTAAATTGAACCAAAAATGGCCAAGGTTTGCAAGTGTTACAAAGTAAGCAAATAAATCATATGAATTTATTGTATTCCTAACATGATAATCAACATTTAACAAAAAGACCCCACCAGAAGACTTGGATTATGTTAAATGTTGCAGAGTTATTCCATAAATCTATCCACATTAACCCAGATTTTCAAAGCTTGCAGGTCCTAAAGGTGCAGTCACTTGGGTCTACGGGGGTGTAAACCACAGTGCATATTTATTTGTCCTTACTTGGGAATCCTTTCCGCTTGATGCCTGTCGGGATTTAGACTCCTGGAGACACAACTGGTTGGGACAACGACGGCATACACGGTCCACCAGGTAACAGCGGTGCGTCTCGCTGCAATGTGTACAATCGCTTAGGAGCGCGAGCAAGACATCGGCTCCCACACGCAACGTCCGTCAGCGCGCTGGGCTTCTCAAGAACCCTTTGGAATAATAGCTGTTGAAACCGTGAGTGCAATATCTATGACGTTTACTATATCCGCAGTACGAAGTATAAGGCTACTACACAATCTATGACAAAACCAAGTCTCACCCCAAGACATTGTATTGACTTTATAACACTTAACCAAGAGCCTCGCTAATCTTCAACCACCCATCCGCCTACTGTATGACATACGTGATCTTCAATCAATTTTCATTTTTCTCCAAAAAACCCGCTGTGGACATAACAACTAGACGTAATTTGTCACACTACACACCGTTACGCCGTCCGTCCACGCAATATACCTCCATTTGGTTATACATTTTTTATCTTTCAAACAACAATATTTTGGGAAGAATGTGCACTGGGGCCCTACGATCTTTCTTACCCCCTTTTGTTTGCCCAGCCTGAGATCTAAAATATATAGCCACCGATTTCTATGTCATATTGAATGAATTGTGTCATTCCTGAAATATGGTTTTAATAATATGGTTTAATATAAATTATGTTCAATACTATAACACTTACATCATCAATTGAGTATAATAGGTGCTCGCTCTATATCTATTGTTTTCCCCCGGATTTTTTTATTTATTATCCACTCGCCGCCTTTTGTGTATGTCCATCAGGGACCCTCCATGTATACATTTATTTGAAGCTAGGTTATAACTAAATTTCCCTGCATATATTTGTATTATTTTATCTACCTTTTACACACCTAAGCGGTTATTTTTTATTGTCATTTTTTTGTACTAATCATATCCATTATATGTCCTATACGGTTACTTTTATTGTAACTTGTCGTGTTATAGAAACTGTGTTTTTTTCGGACCTATGGAGGAGGTGTTCCTCCGCTTCCGACGCTTGCCATCTTGTGATTTTGAATTAACCATCGAAAAGCGTAGGCCCGCGGCTGTCCAGCCTCATATTTTTTCTTCTTCTTCTCCATCTTTTGCATTCTTGATACAGCAATAGTTGCAGAAAGTCGGCAGCCTCCCTCTTCCTCTATAGCACCATCACTGTCTGTTCCTTCTCTCAAATAAAAAACACACTACCTTTTTTAGTTCCCACAAAGCGCAGCTCCTCTCTTCTCTCTATGCTTGGCAGGTGATGACATCATCACGTCCATCCTTCTCCCCGCTCACTATTCACCACATGAAGCAGGGAGGAAGGAGTTGCGGGCGGGGATGTTGGAAGCTGAGTTTGTTTTCTATTTAACTGTGGGGTACATAAGATGGGAGCTTCTAGGGGAGCACCAATAACAGGAGGAGCTTTTAGGGAGTTAGAATAACAGAGGCTGTTGCTGTGGGGGGGGGTGTCAAATAACAGAGGGCGAGGCAGTTGCTTGGGGGGGGGGGCAAATACAGGGAGCTGTCGGCATGATGAGGGACGATGGGCCGCGTGGGTGTCAGTATAGAAAAGCTACAAACGAAAGTCATTTGAGTGTGTACTAGGGGGCAAAAGTAGGAGAGATAGCACTAAGATGCAGACAAAAGTGGGCTTATGTCCATCTTTTCTCTAACAAAGTTGGAAATGATGATTTTAAGCATCGGAGGCCATGTAAGGCACATATAGATGAATCAGTCACAACGTGCCCCTGGTTACCATGTTTGTATTATTGATTTAGATCACTTTTATACATGTTCTATCTTATCTGACTGAAGTATTGCGGTACAATTCTCTTGCCCTGTACCATCCCCCCACCTACCTGTTCAACACCCTTCCGAGCCAGAGTCACAAATCGTGCTGGTAAAAGATGCAGGCTGCTCTCTTGTTCTGTGCATTGGAATTGTCTTCTCGATAACTGTTTGCACAGTATACGGGACCCCCAGTTGCCATCAATACAACAAAGTAGACCCGCGGGCCGTTTATTTTTTCCTCACAGAGCGAGATCCGTCTAAGGACGTTATGGACAAACCACCACGCTTCTTGTCTAGGGACACCGAACGAAGGTTGTCCGGCGTGACGTCACCGTCCGACCACCCACCCCCCCGGCCCATGTTCCTCTCCGTGCGATAGGAATGTAGCGGAGCACGGCAAAGCTGGGCGTGGCCTGGGTGGCCGTCCCGTCCGCGGCAGTGCGGGGTGTGTGGTGAACGTTGCATGTGTCGGGTGTGCTTTGATCCATTTTGTTGACAATTGTATGATTCACCTGCTCTTGCCACTTGAGAACGTTAACTGCTGGACTCTGCTCTGGTTGTGTGACTCCATGTCGCTGCCGTCTCTGTGCGCAGTCCTCAGCGGGAAGGGTGAGTAGCGCTGTCCTGAGTCTATGTGGGGTAATTGGGGCACCATTAGAGGGGTCCTGTCACATTAACTGTGTGCTGGAGGAGCATGCCACATTATTAGAATTAAACCAGCCATGGCTACTCCTTTCACACGTCAATGGACAAAACTTTGTTTGCCATATATATGGACGTCTCCGTGGTTCCCCTTTCAACGGATGGAATGATGGGGTGAATGACCGGTATTTAACATGAAACCCCCTAGTTGCCTTGTTCCAAGGACTGTGGTGGTGTTCCTGGGAATCTGACCGCCCACCTCAACATGTCACTATTACACTTAAGACTTCCGTTCATGATCGCACTGCTTCAGGCTAGGCTTCCTTTCTTTGTACGAATACACCCGGAAGATTCGCCTAGTCATTACGTCAGGCAGCAAAGAGCGACACTCCACTGTAGGTCACACTAATGGGATGTTGTTCCTCCGCAGCTTCTCCTGCTTTTCCCAGAACCAAACATTGCCACTGATTTGCTGCTGCCGGTGACTGGGGAACTTCGCACAGCGAGGCCTGGGGATTGATACTAATCAGTAAGCTTTTTAATGGCCTCCACTAACCGCTACAAGCTTTTTTAGCAGGAGAGGCATCTCTGCGCTTTATCAAGGTTTCTTGCTTTTTTTTGCTGGTGCTAGTTTACTGAGCAGATGAATGTGGTTAATTAGTCTATATAAGGCTAAATGCCCACAACCATCTCATTCCTCAGCATAAAGGTCTGTTTTTAAATGGTTATCTGCACACTACAAGAAAATTTAACACTGTGTTATGCCGTATTTTCTTTACAGCTAGAGGAACGTCTTCATTTCTTCTTTGGGCTGGAATACCTGAGACGCTAAGAGTAAGCAGGTGTCCTATGGCTGGCCGTTTCTTAACATTTTTTTGTCAGTTATTGTTCTCATGGTCACAGACACGTGTGCGTGGTCCCTTACCCACGAATGGGATATAACATGCGTCCACAGATGATTTGCAGTCCTCCGCAATTCCTAAGAGTTGTGCGCCGATTTCCTCATGTGTCGCTTCCCCCTCCGTCCGACAAAGTTCCTCTCTTCTTCCCTGGTGCATGTAGTGCATTGGTCTTTCGACACAATTCGTAATCCTAATCCCGCACTCAGTCCGAATCAGTCCCCGATCCTTCCGAATGGGCACGCCCCCCATATGCCAGGTGGAACAGGTCAGGTTATGAACAGAACGCATGGAGGAATGTGATATTTTGGATGTTGGAAGGGCATCCAGAGAAATTCAAGCAGCTTAGGAGAAGCCCTGGAATGTTTGGATTAATAACATTACTCTTTGATATTGGGCAGAGGTAAGGGCTAAAGACCGAGATTAAGAAATTAGTGGTGAAGTGCAGCTATGTGCAAGCTTTATTAATGATGGTGATATTTATCTGTATTCAATGTGACAGGAACTTACTGCTTTGGCCCAAGGATATTTAGATTACTTTAAGCATAAAAATAAATTCCTGACCAGTATGCCATTTGTGTATCCTGTAAACAGACCATAAAGACATCATAAAACCTGCTCATTATTTCAACCAAAGTTTTTCCTTCTTATAATGGTATGCCATGGTCTATAGCTGCACCATTTAAGTATATACTAGAAGGCAGTTTTGCTGGAGGAGTGGATTTCCCTTTCTGCTAAATGTCCAGAACTGGGTTTTGAAAAAGTTAAAAGGAAAACCTGCATTACAAGTTCTTCCTGTTCCCCTTTGCATAGTTAGAAACGAGAATTTGCATAGACAGGTCACCTTTTTTTCCTCTTTTATCCCTAATGTGGCTCTGAATTAACAGTACTGTACTAATTTTTACTCACTGTAAAATGGGATTAATAACATAGCTGGCCGAGCAAAAATTGCCATCTTACTTATCTCTGTATACTAAATTGAAAAAGTTACTTGTGGTGTCAGAATAGGCAACATGGAGATCATTTGTTTTTATTTGAAAATTACTCGGTATAGCGTGAAATGGTATTGACTCCAGTGTAGCCATGGTGGGAAAGCTTTTGATCACAGTCTCGCCCTCACTATGAAATGCCCCATGAAACTCCCCTCACTGGCCGCAGCCCTCGTTATGTTGAAAAAAAAACAGTGGCAGATTTATAAAAAAAGTGTCCTAAGGATTGACAGTGCAGAGTTATACTAGAACAGTATTATCTGCACCAGATTTATAAAGTGTCTAATGCTGAATGATAATCTGTCCTAGTAATGTGTCTGTTCTAGTACTCAGCACCTCCTAGTTTGCTTACTTTATGCCAGAAAGTTAGGACACGATTCTATCAGTGAGCAGCGGTTCTGGTGCACAAACATTTTTGGTGGCGCAAGATCACGCCTCCTTTCTGTGGCCACGCCTTTTTGTCAAGCTAATCATAGAGAGGCCAAAAAACTGTCTAAAAACCTTTATAAATGAGGTGCAGACAGGTTTTTTTTTTTAGTGCAACCTACGACAAGAATGTTGTCGAGGACAGATTAAAAATCTCCCATAGTAACTTCCTCTCGGAACTCTCCCTCATATCTCCTCTTGCTCCTCTCAGCTTTGTGTGTAATAGCGCGGATGGAACGCGCCATGCACTCTACGCCCGCGCACACACTATGATGTCATCAGCGGTAACACCACGTGTCATAGTGTGTCACGTAAAGCGCATAGACCTCTCTCTAGAGAAGCCAAGAGGGAAGAGGAGATGCGGGGAGCTACTATTAAGTTGTTTACCCACCAAAAAGGACATTTATTCCCTATCCACAGGATGGTGACATAAATGTCTGATCGTGGTGGATATGACTGGAAGGACCCTTTGCAATCAACAAAACATGGGACCACATGTCTCCTTCTGCCCTTTTATTCGACATCTGATGTTGACTTTTCAGAACTTTGCCAATGTTTTTATAGTCGTCTAAGTAGTTTTGTGGTTTGTAGGTGAAATCCTCTGCACAATTGACTTCAATAGGACTTGTGTGTGACGTGTGTGTGAGCTTTATATCACATATGATTCTCTCTCTTAGAATCTTCTATCTGCTCCTCCCCATCCTCAGGGCCCATTTAGTAGATAGAACTACTCCCATAGTTTAGCTGTCCATAAAATATTTCTATAACTTCTCCCAGAGACTGGATGCGGTTCAGAACACTAGCCGGCAGACTGCATTCTAGAAAGCTGCCGATGACTAATTCCATCTTGTCCATCTGGTGAATCACACGTTGGGCAGTGCTCCAATTGGTCTTGTGTAATAAATTTAGGAAGATTATTTACATGCAGGATCATGAAAAAAAATCTAGTCTGATGATCACCTTCGCAGTCAACTTTTAAGGAAAGTGATGACCAGCTTTAAATAGTGACAAATTCTGCTATTTCTTTGGTTTAAGGGGTGTATCATATGTGGCGTTAATTCAACAACAGCGAAAAGAGGAGAGAAAGGCTACATTGTCTTTCGGGTGCGGTCACCCGTCCGGTTACCGCATGCGTTAAAAACGCATTGGATTGGAATACTGGAGAGTGGATTTGCCTAATTAACACCTCTTAACACTTGTGTTTACAAAACACACATGCCGTTAACCGCGATGTGTACGCATGCGTTAACATGCGTTACAACAACCGATGTGTAAAAACAAACCGCGATGTTAACGAATGCGTTAACATGCGTTAACGGTTGCGTTTTGTAACACAGGGGTTAGACAGGCTGTTTAATTAGGCAAATCACTCTCGCAGCTATTGCAATGCGTTTTTAAACGCATGCAGTAAACGCACGTGTGACCGCACCCTAAATGCATGCTTTAACACATTGTTAACTCACGCTAAGGTGCGGTCACACGTCGCGTTTACTGCATGCGTTTAAAAACGCTGCTACAGCTGAAGGGATATTTCCCTAATTAACAGCTGTTAACGCTTGCGTTTACAAAACGCATGCGTTAACCGCACGTTACGCATGCGTTAACATGTTTAACAACTGCATGCGTTAACCGCGATGTTACGCATGCGTTAACATGTGTTACCGCTTGCGTTTTGTAACCGCAGCGTTAACAGCTGTTTAAATTAGGGAAATATCCCTTCACTTTAGCATGCGTTTTAAAACTGCATGCAGTAAACGCGACGTGTGACCGCCCCCTAACACGTGTTAACAAACAAAAATGTTGACAGCATGTAATCAGGCAATCTCTTCTCAGCTGTATTGATGCATTTGTAAATGCTGGCGTTAACTGCCACATTGTGAACACACCCAAAAACAAGTTTTCAGAATTCTCAATACTAACTGTTAACTATTTGCTTTAACATAAGCCATGAACTCAGAAGTAATCCTAGCTCCAGCATTTGGTTATAAAGGTGTACCTGTAATCCTGTTCAATGGTTTTTTACTCTCCCCATTCACTCACCCACTCCTAGGGGAGGGAGGGGGCCTGTACGTAAATATATATATTTACTTATGGCGTCTTCCTATTCAAAATATTGCCGCATTCACCCAAATATCTGACCAGATTCCCTCAAAACCAGGACAGTTCAGGTATCACTATGCTTAGACGTAACTACCTCAAGGCACCTGGGTCCATAAGGGATTCGCATTTTAATAGTGATTACGTCATACTTGAGTATAAGCCGAGTTTAATGTTCAATTATGTGCTGAAAAACTAACTTCCGCTTATACTCGAGTCTTTCCAACCCCTGCAGGTCTCTTCTTGCTTCGGATGATCGGTGCCTCTTCCGGGTCTCTCGCAATGACGGTGGCTCACAAACAATTACGTCAGCATTTGGCCCACCAATTGCATGCAAAAGTTCCCAGTCCGTGTATACGGGCCCATGTGCTGGTCAGGTCCAGTGGACGGAGCACAATGCACTGATTCTTTTAGGGATTCCTTGCATCATACATATATGATTAACGATTGTCGCTAAAACAACTAAGATAGCTCTGGCTGATGCTCCTGGTCTATTGCATAATGGGATTCAATTACAGTACCTTAATAAGTATCTGATACGATAGAATACCATAGTCCGAAATTTTTTTGTACACAGTGCCTATGGCTATATTGTTACAGTGTGGATACAACGATTACGTACAAGTTCTTATAGGATACAGATACGCTAACTTGCACGTTGCATTAAGGCACACAGCCTACTTCGTTTGCATGTTGTTTGATTATTTGCATAGTTAGTTACTGGGTTATTTACATACAATGAACATATATGATTTATATTGGGAGGTGACTGAGACTGTATGGCGGGGGTTCTCCTAGACCAGAACTTCATGCATTTCGGCATCAAGATCAGATGCTGTGTGCAGTCAGTTTCGGCACTCTAGTGAACCTGTAGCCTTGCACTTCAATGTAGCGTGGTGTCTGGTCCCTATCAGCCCGTAACTGGTGCTCGGCTCGGCATTGACATTTGTAGGGAATTACTTAACCATTAATATTGGTACCAGTGGGCACAGTGGTTCGGTACAGATTTAAAGGCATTGACCCCGTTCCTGTCAATGCCTTTAAATTCCCCATCATATTGTCCAGCGAAAGATTAATACTGTTGTGTAGTACAATGTGCACCCATTCTGTGTCGTTTGGAATACAAGCTAAGTGTTATCTGCGCTATTCTCTCACATTAATTTCTTGATGTTTAATGTAAATGTACACTATTCTGCCGAGGATTAATCTTTACCTCCTAACAGTCCACGTCCCCAATGGGACTTATAGTCCTGCCCCTACCTCGACATTAAACACACTAGCGCTGAAAAGTTAAACCATTCACCCAATCAGTATTGGAGTGCGGAGGCAACTGGAACAGGTTAAAATCCTTGAAGACAATGCCCTTCATTATATTCAAACCCAGGACCCACCAGAAGTAGAATGTAAGATGCAGTCTTTATGAAGGTGTTTGTGGGTGTTTTGCCTATTGTAGGTATACCAGTGCGATGGGGTGTGAGCATATACAGGTAAACCAAGCAAGACCTGGCAAAACAGAGGAGTTAAGAGCTGACACAAGCTTGTCCGTTCAATTCACTTCTAGTAGCTTACGCAATGCATTCAAATAGCTTCCTCTAGAAAATCAAATATATTGGCCTATGATCAAGCTGCACACCAAAACAAAACTGAGAGTGCTTTACGCTATTAAGCAAGACTCAAGTATAGTAGACCGAGTATAAGAGCCGAGACCCCTAATTTTAACAACAACCGGGAAAAACTTTTCACTCAAAGTATAAGCTGATGGTGGGAAATGCATTGGTTCACAGCCCCCCCAGTATATAGCGTGCCAGCCCCTCTGTAGTATAATCGCCCCCCCTGTATATATAGTCGTGGCCAGCCCCTGTAGTATATAGCGTGCCAGCCCTGTAGTATATAGCGCCAGTGTATAGCCAGCCCCTGTTGTAGCCTGCCCCCCCTGTGGTATATAGCCTGCCAGCCCCCTGGTGGTATATAGCCTGCCGAGCCCCTGTGGTATATAGCCTGCCAGCCCCCTGGGGTATATAGCCTGCACCCCCTGGTATATAGCCTGCCAGCCCCTTTGGTATATAGCCTGCCAGCCCCCTTGGTATATAGCTGCAGCCCATGCCAGCCTCTGCAGTAAATAACCTGCCAGCCCTGCGGTCTCATATAGCCTGCCAGCCCCTGCCCCCCCAATATATCCTGTAGGAAAAAAACAAAATGTGTGCTCACACACGATAGACACCCCCCCCCCCCTCCTCGTCCATCGGCTCGGTGTCCCTGCGCAGTCCATTGCAGGCACCAGAACGTCAGCTCACGCTGACATTCTACTATGTGCAATCGACATCTGCAAACACTATGATTGTCAGCATGGTGTTTGACGTCATGTGTGCCCCAGGAGCTGGAGCTGATGCCGGAGCTGCAATGGAGATAGAGGAAGATCATAGGGATATCAGCTCCACCTTCCCATTGTTTTGCCATGTGTGACGGAAAAGGCCGGGCCACCATTGCGCTTAGGTGCATGTAAATCCATAGAATGAGTCACAGTCCAGCCATAGTTTTCAGCTGTCACACATCTCTATCAAAGGTACACCTTTGACAATTCATAGTCGCTAACGTGTTTCATCGGTGGATCACCCCCACCCTTAATCACGACAACCTTAAATGTAACACATAACACTGCAAGTTAAAACCCCCCGCCACTTTGATAACTCCGCCCAACATCCCTGCTCACTTCTGTGGGTCGCTTAATATTCATGAGGGGAGTTCTTACTGGACCGGGACCTCATTCTAGGATAAAGAGGACCTGCCGGGGAAGGGGGGTTTGGAAGTGAGTACACTTTTTTTTTTTTTTCCTCTCGACTTTTTGGCTAAAACATGGTCAGGAATGTCAAAATTAGGTAGCCTTCCTTATCACAGGAGAATTCGACTTGGACCTGATCTCCCCACCATTAGAGACCTCCAAAAAAAGAAGTGCCTTTCAACCCAACCCAACAAGCAAAGAGAAGACCTTCCTTTTGTGACTTCAAATGATAAAAACAATGAATTACTGGGCTGTCACAGAGATCAAACCTTCCGGTTGGTTGCGAGTTACCCCACAGGTTGTTCTTCAGGGTCCCTGGCCTCCTGCAATAAAAACAGTAGGTTCTCAACGTCAGAGAGACTAAAGGCTGGGGGAAATTCAAAATCGAAAAATCCATCAGACACTTCATAACAGTGGCCTACATGTATCTTTAACGGGGCACCCCTCCCAGACCCTTCGGTATCTGTCAGATAAGATATCATTTGGTGCAGAACACAGTCTTTCCAAAGAGTGGAGCATCTCAGTGGAATAACCAACGTCTTGGTAGATTTCCTAAGCAGAATATAATAGAACTCCATCAATGGTGTCTAACACTAAGTTTACTTGACAAAAAAACTGGTTTTCAGTTTTAAAGAAGAGGCCTGGGAAGTCCATTCTTTTAGGCAAGACCTTCAATATCAGGGACCAACCACACTCCGAGATGAATCAGATATGTGCTTGGGTCGGCCTGAAGGGTCATGTTTAGAGCAAGGGCCTTTCAGAAGAATTTATCTCCACTTTTAATAACTACTCTACTCACTCGGAACCCGCTGACTTTAGTTAGCGGGGCACAGGTCTGAGTGTGTGCAGAGCGACGTCTTTAGACGTCACGCGTTTTTAAAATGCTCCAGCCTATGGAGCAGGACCGTCATTGACCTGCAGACCCTAAGGGAGAAGGGGGGAGATGTGGTTTTTACTGCTTCTCGCTCCTCACAGCATGCCGCACTGATACCCAAATTATATGAGGAGGCATAGGTTGTCACTGCTCCGGCTCTATAAGACTCGGCTGGTCACGTGATTAGACCATAACCCAGTACAGCTCTGTTCAGCTCACCACAATACAGTGCTGTCATTCCCCTTATAGACTTCTTATAGATGCCCCCATTTACAGGGGGACGTGTAATAATAAAGTAAATTTTAAAAAGTTAAGATTTCCCCCAGGGTTCTTTCATGACCTCATTGGAGACTGTGAGACACTGAAGGGTTTAACTGTGGATGGTGGTATGTTTCCCCTGGGTTTTCCTATTATGCAAGGCCTTATTGCTGAGGTTGTGTGTTGTCCAGCACCTTGGACACAGTGTGGTGTAGCAGCCTATCAGGGCTGCATAAAGCTGCTGAGCAGAGCTGAGAGCGTTCGCTCTGAAAAGGAGCTGGAGTGCGCTGGTATTTATTGCGGTACTCTGACATTATAATTTCTGGGTTGCATTTGTGCTGTACTGTAGTTGGTGCATCTAGATGCTGGTTACTAATGTGGCCCCTTAAAGTTAGCCGTATGAAAAATGTGGCTCCTTTGGACCAATAATGTGCTCACCCCTGACCTTAATCCTTAGATCAGAGTAGAACAGACATTTAAATGAAATTTCAAAATGTTTCAATTTATTATTGTTTGTTGGAGGTCGACCATTTATCAGTGACTCTGCAACTCCAACAGCCCTGTTTTTTTTTACTGAGAATAAAGTATTCATAAAACTAATATTATTATTTCAAATTCTCATTTTTGACTACATATCGATCAGGCTGCAAACTCCTGTACAGCCTGCAGTTGATAATCTCTCAATATTTGTACACATGAGTTTGGTTCTGGTGCTGTATGTTTGTATTGAGTCTTGTCTAGGACTGTATTCATTTAGTGAACTTGATATTGCTTTTATGTACACGAACTTGGTTTATGTGCGTATTTATATACCTGAGCCTGGTTTTGGAGCTGTTTTTTATGTATTGGGCTGGTTTCTTGTGCTGTGTTTTTGGTGTAGGACTTTGTTGTATGTGATGTAACTTCTTGATCTTTGTAGTTAATTAATATAGCTATTTGTTTTATGAAGAAGCACATAGTTTATGCCTGATTAGCTATTAGGTAGAGTTTGGTGTTGGAGTAGAGATTTCCATGCAGTCAAAACACACATATAGACACATATAACCCAGCCCTGCATGTAGAAGGTATGTATACTGGTATATAATTGTACTGCGCCCTCCGCTCTGGTACATGTTACTTGCAAGATCAACGACATTTCGTATGCTTAGTCAAAAACTTACTTATGATTTGCTTTACCTGACTCCAAGAGTACAATTTTACAATTCTGCCACTAGAGGGTCCTCAAGGATAACTATTTCTTTGCTCTCAGTTATGATTTTAGGTAACCCCCGAAAACTAAAGCTGTTCTGAATGTTCCACTCTTAGCTAATATAATAATCTTTATTATATAGCCCATCAAATTCCGTAGCGCTTTATAAATCATAGGGACATATACAATTATATACTACATTACAAAACATTCAGATGGAACAATAGGAGTGAGGCCCTGCTCACAAGAGCTTACAGTCTATGGCGCCTATTCTGTTAATACCAAAACTACTGGCATTTATGCCAATAATTACTATTTTTATGTTTGCAGATCATATACTGATAGATGACGTGCAACCTGAATAGGTATTTATAATATGTGTGAGTATATTCAGCATCATCAAATTATTGTGATTGTGAAAATAGATTTCTTCCACTTCATCATTACAGAATGCAGTCACTAAAGTATTTCCGCACAGAAGTGTGGTGTATATGAAAATCTCCACCAAGATGAAAGAAACACGCAAAGTGCCGTATTAAAAAATGCTTTCTCTTTGTGTATGGCATGTATTCACACTAAATAGCTTGTTTACCCCAAGGTTTGCATGACCTTATGTAATCCAGGTCCATTGGGGGAGATTTATCAGGGGTTGTGGCCATTTTCTGGTGTACATGGCCCTGAAATATTGCAATTACTAGCGAACCCCCCCAGTAATTGTGATCATTTCCCCCTCTATATCAACCTCCATGCCAAGGTATGCATGGAGCATTCCAGGATTGCCGCCTATGTACTTCGTTACACCACTGCAAACTTTCATGAGTAAAAGTCAGCAAGCATCGGTTGCAGTTCTCACCAGCACAGCCACCCTGGAAATAAACCGTTATAGTAAGTATAAGCTGAGTGTTCAGCACAATTTTTGTGCAGAAATTCCCATTACGGCTTATATACCTAGTGTATTAAAAAAAATTGCTACTCACTTTCCGACGCCAGGTCTTCTTCTTTCTATTCATGTGCCCTCAGCCACACTGCAGGTCAGTGACGATCTGTGTGCACGGCGTCGGCAGGACCGGAAAGATGAGTACCTCAATTTTTTTTTTTTATGTGCTGGCAACTGTGGCTGGGAAAAGGCAACTGGACTTGGCCTATAAGGGGCTAGCTATATTCTCCATGGGGCTGGCTGCTATATTCTCCAGGGGCTCGCTGGCTAATTCTCCTGGGTTCTGGCTGTCGATTTACTTACATGGGGCTGGCTACATACCACAGGGGCTGGCTGGCTACATACCACAGGGGGCTGGCTGCTACATCCACATGGGGCTTCTGCTACATACCACATGGGGCTTGGCTAGCTACATACCACAGCGGGCTTGGCTGCTACATAACACACGCGGGCTGGCTGGCTACCATACCACAGCGGGCTGGCTGGCTACATACCACAGCGGGCTGGCTGGCTAACAAACCACAGCGGGCTGGCTGGCTCCATACCACAGCGGCTGGCTGGCTACATACAAGGGCTGGCTTGGCTACACTTCCCAACAGTGGGCTGGCTAGCTATCATACCACAGGGGCTGTACTAGATACACCTGGGCTGGCTAATATACCAAGGGGGCTGCTGGCTATATACACAGGGGCGGGCTGGCTACTATACTACAATGGGGGCGGGCTGGGCTCATAGACTACTACTACATGGGGGTCGGGCTGGAAGACTATATACTACATGGGGGCGGGCTGGCTGACTATAATACTACATTGGGCGGCTGGCTGACTATATACTACAATTGGGGCGGGCTGGCTGAACTATATACTACATGGGGGCGGCTGGATGACTATATGACTACATTGGGGCGGGCTGTGCTGAACTATATACTAAATGGGGCGGGCTGGCTGACTATATACTAAAATGGGGGCGGCTGGCTGACTATATACTAATGGGGCGGGCCTGGCTGACTATAACTACAATGGGGCGCTGGCTGGACTATATACTCATGGGGCGAGCTGGCTGACTATACTACATGGGGCGGTGGTGTCTGGCTGGCTATATACTATACATACGGCTGGCTATATACTCATTGGGCAAGGCGGCTGGCTATATACGATATGGGGCGGGGCTGGCTATATACTAGATGTGTGGCTGGCTAAATACTAAAAGGGTGGCGTAACTGAATATATTCACCAGGTAGATGGCTAGGCTATATCACTAGGTGCTTGGCGGTAGTATATGGTGCCCGCCCCTGTGAGTATATAGCAGCTTGCAGCCCCTGCCCTGTGGTATATAGCCTGCCAGCCCCCTGTGGTATATAGCCTGCCGAGCCCCGTGGTATATAGCCTGCCAGCCCCTGTGGTATATAGCCGCCAGCCCCTGTGTATATAGCCTGCCACCCCCTGTGGTATATAGCCTGCAGCCCCCTGTGGTATATACCGCCCTGCCAGCCTCTGCAGTAAATAACCTGCCAGCCCCTGCGGTCTATAGCCTGCCAGCCCCTGCCCCCAATAATAATCCTGTAGGAAAAAAACAAATGTGTGTCACTAGATGAAACACCCCCCCCCCCCCCCTCCTCTTCCATCGGCTCGGTGTCCTGCGCAGTCCACTTGCAGGCACCAGGACGTCAGCGCACGCTGACATTCTACTATGTGCAATCGGCATCTGCAAACACTATGATGTCAGCATGGTTGACGTCATGGTGCCCACAGGAGCATGGAGCTGATGCCGGAGCTGCAATGGATAGAAGAGGAGATGTCATAGGGATATCAGCTCAACCTTCCATTGTTTTGCCATGTGTGAGGAAAAGGCCGGCCACTTGCTGCTTAGGTGCATTTAAATCCATAGAATGAGTCACAGTCCAGCATAGTTTTCAGCTTCACACATCTCTATTCAAGGTACACCATTGACAATTCATAAACGCTACGTGTTTTCAGGTGGATCACACACCCTTAATCACGACAAACTTAAAAGTAAACACAAACACTGCAAGTTAAAACCCCCGCCATTTGAATAACTCCGCCCAACATCCCTGCGTCACTTCTTGTGGGTGCGCTTAATATTCATGATGGGGAGTTCTTACTGGACCGTGACCTCATTCTAGGATAGAAGAGGACCTGCCGGGGAAGGGGGGTTTGGAAGTGAGTACACTTTTTTTTTTTTCCTCTCGACTCTTTTGGCTAAAACATGGTCAGGGATGTCAAAATTAGTAGCCTTCCTTATCACAGGAGAATTCGACGTTGGACCTGATCTCCCCACCATTAGAGACCTCCATAAAAAGAAGGCTTTCAACACAACCAAACAAGCAAAGGAGAAGACCTTCTTTTGTGACTTCTAATGAAAAAAAACAATGAATTACTGGGCTGTCACAGAGATGCAAACCATTTCCGGTTGGTTGCGATTGTACCCCACGGTGTTTTCAGGGTCCCTGGCCTCCTGCATAATAAAAACAGGTTCTCAACGTCAAGAGAATTAAAGGCTGGGGGAAATTCAAAATCGAAAAATCCATCGACAACTTCATAACAGTGGCCTACATGTATCTTTAACGGGGCACCCCTCCCAGACCCTTCGGTATCTGTCAAGATAAGATATTCATTTGTGCGCAGAAACAAAGTCTTTCCAAAGAGTGGAGGCATCTCAGTGAATAAACAACGTCTTGGTAGATCCTAAGCAGAATATAATAGAACTCCATCAATGGTGTCTAACAACTAAGTTTTACTTGACAAAGAAAAAACTGGTTTTCAGTTTTAAAGAAGAGGCCTTGGGAAGATCCATTCTTTTAGGCAAGACCTTCATATCAGGGACCAACCACATCCCGAGATGAATCAGATATGTTGCTTGGGTCTGCCTGAAGGGTCAATGTTTAGAGCCAAGGGCCTTTCAGAAGAATTTATCTCCACTTTTTAAACTCATACTCGGAACCCGCTGACTTTAGTTAGCGGGCACAGGTCTGGAGTGTGCAGAGCGACGTCTTTAGACGTCACGCGTTTTTTAAATGCTCCAGCCTATGGAGCAGGACCGTCATTGACACTGCAGACCAAGGGAGAAGGGAGATGTGGTTTATTACTGCTTCTCGCTCCTCACCAGCATCGCACTGAAGTACCCAAATATATAGAGGAGCGATAGGTTGTCACTGCTCCGGCTCTATAGACTGGCTGGTACGTGAGTTAGACCAAACCCAGTACAGCTCTGTTCAGCTCATCACCAATACAGTGGTCATTTCCCCCTTTAATAGACTCTTATAGAATGCCCCACATTACAGGGGAAACGTGTAATAAGATAAAGTAAATTTTAAAAAGTTAAGATTTCCCCCAGGGATGGTCTTTCAGCCTCATTGAGGATGTGAGACACTGAAGGGGTTTAACTGTGGATGGGTGGTATGTTTCCCCTGGGTTTTCCATTATGCAAGGCCTTACTGCTGAGGTTGTGTGTTGTCCAGCACCTTGGACACAGGTGTGGTGGAGCAGCCAATCAGGGCTGCATAAAGCTGCTGAGCAGAGCTGATGAGAGCGTTGGCGTCTGAAAGGAGGATGTGAGTGCGCTGGTATTTATTGCTGTACTCTGACATTTATAATTTCTGGGTTGCATTTGTGCTGTACTGTAGTTGGTGCATCTAGATGCTGGCGGTTACTAATGTGGCCCCTTAAAGTGAGCCGTATGAAAAATGTGGCCTTTGGACCAATAATGTTGCTCACCCCGGACCTTAATCCTTAGATCAGAGATAGAACAGACATTAAATGAAATTTCAAAATGTTCCATATTTATATGTTTGTTGGAGGTCGACCATTTATCAGTGACTCTGCAACTCCAACAGCCCTGTTTTTTTTTACTGAGAATAAAAGTATTCATAAAACTAACATTATTATTTCAAATTCTCATTTGTGACTACATATCGATCAGGCTGCAAACTCCTGTACAGCCTGCAGTTGATAATGCTCAATATTTGTACAACTGAGTTTGGTTCTGGTGCTGTATGTTTGTATTGAGTTTTTCTAGGGATGTATCAGTAGTGAAACTTGATATTGCATTTATGTACAGAACTTGGTTTAGTGTGTATTTATATACTGAGCCTGGTTTTGGAGCTGTTTTTTATGTATTGGGCTTGGTTCTTTGCTTGTGGTTTTGGTGTGAGGACTTTGTTTGTATGTGATGTAACTTCTTGATCTTTGTAGTTTAATTAATATAAGCTATTTGTTTTATGAAGAAGCACATAGTTTAGATCGCCTAGTCATTAGTTAGGTAGTGTAGGTTGGTTGTATGTGGAGGATTTTTCCATGCAGTCAAAAAACACATATAGACACATATAAACCAGCCCTGCATGTAGAAGGTATGTATCTGGTATAATTGTACTGCGCTCCTCCTGCTCTGTACATGTTACGTGCAACCAGACTCAAGACATTTCGATATGCGTACAGTAAAACACTTACGATTTATGATTTTGCTTTACCTGACTCCAAGTAAACGAGTAAAATTTTACAATTACTTCGCACTAGGATGGGTGCATCCTCAAGTGACTTACATTTCTTTGCTCCTAGTTATTGATGTTTAGGTAACCAACGAAAACTAAACGTTGTTGTTCTATGTTCCGACCTCTTGCAACTAATATATAATCTTTACTTATTATCGAGCTCCATCCATATCATTACCGTAGCGCTTTATATCAAATCATAAGGGACATATACTAATATTAATACTACATTACAAACAAATTCAAGAGGAACAATAGGAGTGATGGGCCCTGCTCAACAAGAGCTTACAGTCTATGAAGCCCCTATTTGTTAATACCAAACTTACGTGGCATTTATGGCCAATAAAATACTATTTTATGTTAGAGTATTATACTGATAGATGACGTAGAGACAAACCGGAATATTTATACTTATTATGTGTGAGTATATTCAGCCTCATCAAATTATTGTGATTGTGAAAATAGATTTTCTTCACTTCATCATTACAGAATGGCTAGTCACTAAAGTATTTTCCGCACAGAATGTGGTGTTATGTAATGAAAATCTCCACCAAGATGATTAAGAAACAGCAAAGTGCCGATATTAAAAAATGCTTTCTCTTTGTGTATGGCATGTATTCACACTAAATCGTTGTTTACCCAAGGTTTGCATGACCTATGAATCAGGCGTGGGGGAGATTTATCAGGGGTTGTGGCAGTTTTCTGGGGTACATGGCCCTGAAAAAATTGCAAATTACTAGCGAACACCCCCAGTGTATTGTGTATCATTTCCCCCTCTATATCAACCTCCATGCCAAGTAGCATGGAGCATTCCAGGATTGCGCGCCTATGTACTTCGTTACACACCTGCAAACTTCATGAGTTAAAAGTCAGCAAGATGCGGGTGCAGTTCTCACCAGCACAGACCACCCTGCAATAAACCGTATAGTAAGTATAAGCTGAGTGTTCAGCACAATTTTTGTGCAGAAAATCCCATATCTGGCTTATACTGATAGTGTATATAAAAAAAATTGTACTCACCTTTCCGACGCGAGTTCTTCTTCTTTTTTCATGTGCCCTCAGCCAACCTGCAGGTCAGTGAAGATCTTTGTGTGCACGGCGGCGGCCAGCGGAAAAGATGAGTGTACTCATTTTTTTTTTTTAATGTTGGACTGGAACCATACTGTGGGGTGTGCTGGCTATATACTAAAGGGGACTGTCTGGCTATATACTAAAGGGGACTGTCTGGCTATATACTAAAGGGGACTGTCTGGCTATATACTAAAGGGGACTGTCTGGCTATATACTAAAGGGGACCTAAAATAATATCTTTATTATATAGCGCCCATCAAATTCCGTAGCGCCTTTTATAAACATAGGGGACATCATACAATTATAGTTACTACTTACCAAACAATTCATATGGAACAATAGGGGGAGTGAGGGCCCTGCCACAAGAGCTTACAGTCCTATGAAGCCCTATTCTGTTTAATACAAAACATGGCAATTGTATGGCCAATAAATACTATTTTACTTTAGCAGACTCATATACTGATAGATGACGTGCACCTGAACTATTATATATATAATATGTTGTTGAGTATTTGCCCAGCAGCATCAAATTTAATTTGTGATTGTGAAAATTAGAGTTTCCTTCACTTTTTCATCATTACAGAAATTGCAGTCCACTAAAGTATTCCGCACAGAAGTGGGTGTAAAATGAAAATCTCCAAACCAAGAACTGATAAGAACACAAAGTGCCGTATTAAAAATGCTTTCCTCAGGGGGGGGAGGGGGGAGGAGAGAGGGGGGTGAGGTGGGTCAGGTAATGGGGGTGATTGAAGGTCTTTGTGAGGAAGTTGGGGGGGAGAAAGGGGGGAGTGAGTAAAGGAGAGAGAGAAGTGGGGGGTGGGGGGGGGGGAAGTAGGGTGGTGGGGACCGTGGAGGAGGGGAGGGGGAGGAGGTTGTGTAGCGTGCAGGGGTGGGTCTAGATAGGGGGTGTGAGAAAAGGTGGGGGTTATTGGGAGGGTGTAGGAAGGGGGGGGGGGGAGTTGTTGGGGGGGGAGGAGGGTTGGGGGGGGGGGAGTGGGCTTGGTGGGAGGGGCTAGAGGGGGGAGGTGGTGGTGAATGAGGGATGATTGGGAAGGTGTTGTCGGGTGGTGGGGAGTCAGTGGGTGTGGGGAGGGGGACTGAGGAAATGGGCCTGACTGATCAAATGTTGGGTTAGGGGGGGTGGGATGGGGGGGGGGGAGTGGGGTAGAGTGTTGGAGGGTGGGCGAGAAATCGGGGGAGAGGTAATGGTCAAAGGGTATGGGGGGATGGGGGAGGTTCGGAAAGTAAAGGAAGTGGGTTGGGTGGCGGGATGGGGGTAGGGCTATTGCGAGGGAGGGCGAGTAGGGAGTTTTGGTGCCGGTATGGGGGGGGGCGCGGTGGGGAGAGGGCGGAAATCGAATATTGCGGTGTGGAGTGAGGGGGGGGTGGGGTAGTGAGAGGGGAACCGGGTGGGATGGTGGAGTGATGGAGGCGGGTGATGGGACGTGGAGAGAGGCGCGGGGTTTAGAGATTTGGGGGGGCAGGTGCGGGGGTTGGGTGTAGGTTGGGCGTGGGCGGGGAGGAAAGTGATTTTGTTATGGCAGTATTACACTAATAGCTTGTTTTACCCCAATGTTTGCATGACCTTAATGTAATCCAGTCCCTTGGGGGAGATTTATCAGGGTTGTGGTGCAGTTTTCTGGTGTACAGGGCCCTGAAATAATTGCAAATTACTAGCGAACCCCCAGTAATTGTGATCATTTCCCCCCTCTATATCAACCTCCATGCCAAGTAGGCATGGAGCATCCAGGATGGCCGCCTATGTACTTCGTTACACCCTGCAAACTTTCATGAGTAAAAGTCAGCAAGCTGCGGTGCAGTTCTACACCGCACAGCCACCCTGCAAATAAACCGTATATAAGTATAAGCTGAGTTTTTCAGCACAATTTTTGTGCAGATCAATTCCCCAATTCGGCCTTATACTCTAGTGTATTTAAAAAAATTGCGTTACTCACCTTTTCCGACGCCGGTCTTCTTCTTTCTTTCATGTGCCCTCAGCCAACTGCAGGTCAGTGACAGAATCTGTGTGCACGGGCGGCAGGCGGAAAGATGAGTACCTCATTTTTTTTTTTAATGTGCTGGGAACAAACTGGGGGCTGGCAGGCTATATACTATAGGGGCTAGCTTTATAATTCTCCATGGGGCTGGCTGGCTATATTCTCCAGGGGGCTCCGCTGGCTATATTCTCCTGGGTTCTGGCTGTCGATTTACTTACATGGGGCTGGCTACATACCACAGGGGCTGGCTGGCTACATACCACAGGGGGCTGGCTGGCTACATACCACAATGGGGCTTGGCTGCTACATACCGCACATGGGGCTGGCTACTACATACCACAGCGGGCTGGCTAGCTACATACCACAGCGGGCTGGCTGCTACATACACATCGGGCTTTTGCTGGCTAACATACCACAGCGGGCTGGGCTGGCTACATACCACAGCGGGCCTGGCTGGCTACATACCACAGCGGGCTTGGCTTGGCCTACATACCACAGCTGGGCTGGCTGCTACGCCACAGGGGGGCTGTGCTAGCTAGATACCAACAGGGGCTGGCTAGCTATATACCACATGGGGCTGGCTATATACCACAGGGGGCTGCTGGCTATATACTACATGGGGCGGGCTGGCTGACTATATACTACATGGGGCGGGCGGGCTGACTATACTACATGGGGCGGGCTGGAAGACTATATACTACATGGGGCGGGCTGGCTGACTATATACTACATGGGGCGGGCTGGCTGACTATATACTACATGGGGTGGGCTGGCTGACTATATACTACATGGGGCGGGCTGGCTGACTATATACTACATGGGGTAGGCTGGCTGACTATATACTACATGGGGCGGGCTGGCTGACTATATACTACATGGGGCGGGCTGGCTGACTATATACTAAATGGGGCGGGCTGGCTGACTATATACTACATGGGGCGGGCTGGCTGACTATATACTACATGGGGCGAGCTGGCTGACTATATACTACATGGGGCGGGCTGGCTGGCTATATACTACATACGGCTGGCTATATACTACATTGGGCAGGCGGGCTGGCTATATACGATATGGGGCGGGCTGGTATATACTATATGAGGTGTGCTGGCTATATACTAAAGGGGGCTAACTGGATATATTCACCAGGAGTATGGCTAGCTATATACTAAGAAGGGGCTCTGGCTATAATAAAGGACTTATAAGGGGGACTGTCTGGCGCTTATATACTAAAGGGACTGTCTGCTATATAACTAAAGGGGACTGTCCTGGCGCTTCATATACTAAAGGGGACTGTCTGGCTATATACTAAAGGGGACTGTCTGGCTATATACTACAGGGGACTGTCTGGCTATATACTACAGGGGACTGTCTGGCTATATACTACAGGGGACTATCTGGCTATATACTACATGGGGCTGCCTATATACTACAGGGGCTGGGTATATACTACAAGGGGCTTGATATATACCACTGGAGGCTGGCTGGCTATATCCTGTGGAGGCTATGACCAATGCCTTTCCCACTCTTATACTCGAGTCAATAGGTTTTCCCAGTTTTTGGTGGTAAAATTAGGTTCCTCGGCTTATACTCAAGTACATACAGTACATCAGGAGCTCCGTGATGTACTTTATCATGGGTGCACAATAAATGTCCCCCTTTATTTGTGTCCTTAGTTGCCCCTTAAAAGCTGCAGTAACATATTGAGGCACATTTGTCATCTGACAGGATTTTACTTGTTTTTTTTTAAGCTCTATACATGACATTTTCATATCAGATTTATTACAGTGGCTTAATAAATGTGGCATATAAGGGGTAACTGTTTGGAGCAAATATGCGACTTTTTGAATACAAAGTTGCCAAACCAAAAGTTGCTGTCCCCCCAATGTGCCTATGTGTACAGATGGTTTCTTCTTTGGCTAGAAAACCTGAATCTGAAGATCCAATTTAAAGCAACTCTTATGAAAGCTGCAAATCCTATAAAAAGTTATCAGCCAAAGCATTTTTTTTTCAGAAAAAGAATACTAGTGAAATGGCCATTAAAGGAAACCTACCATTGGCTTTTATGCATTATGAACCTAACATACCTTGCAAATGCTGTAACATATATTGTTAAATCCCTGAACTGAGTGGTTTTGCTAAAAAAAACTATTATAAAATTATGATAAATAGGTTCTGTAGCTCCTGTGGCTGCCCCGGCGCTTCTCCTCTTACCCTAATTATCCACTGCTTCAGCCTTGTCCTGCTCAGCATAAGCCGAGAATATGTCACCACTGTATTATCACTGACAGGTAGAAGTAATCAATTGCTGCACCATCCTGCAGCTGCTGTGTATGCGTCATCCAGCTCATGTTAATTAGTCCTGTCTGGACAGTTCAGGAAGCTTTTTTATGTAAGGCAGCCAGTCTGCACCCAGCTTACCTGAATTTTATAATTGTCCTGTATTTTATAATAGTTTTTTAAGTAAAACCACTCTGTTCAGAGATTCAACAAGATATCTTTCTGCATCAGTGTAATTACAGGATTCTCAAGGCATGTTTGTTTCATAATGCATAAAAACAAACAGAAGATTTCCTTTAAAGGGAATCTTTCATGCAAAATAACCCACATCCCCCATCAAACTTAGTGTAACCATCATTTCAAAAAACTTTTGATATGTTGTAGGGCAGGTAATTTTAAGCCCTTTTGCAATTGGATTAGTTACCGGAATCCTGCTCCTTCCTCTTGTATTCTGCAGACTTCCCCAAGACGGCAGTAATCTCTCAGATGTCTTCAGAAGGGAGCAGAGACAACAACCCCCCTCCCTGCTTTCAGCTGATTACCTCACACTGCCCCAGCAGTCAGTCATGTGCAGGGAGAAGCCCAAACTAATGTAGTGACCAAACACCTAAACTCTCATCTCTCCCTCAGCTTTCCCTACACTTGTGTATAAACACATCCGCACAGACAGAAACTGCAGCCCCCCCCCCCCCAGAGAGAGAGAGATAGATAGATATAGTTAGATAGGAGATAGATAGATATAAGATAGATGATGGATAGAGATAGATAGATGGATGGATAGATAGATAGATAGGAGATAGATAGATATAGATAGATAGATAGGAGATAGATATAGTTATATAATTCAAAAAACCGGCAGCACTCCAACATAATGTCCAAAGTGACGGGGTGTCTTTATTCCATGTGCAACTTGTTGCACATGAAATAAAGACACCCCGTCAATTTGGACACTATCTTGGAGTGCTGCCGGTTTTATCAATTATATATTGGGGCTCTCGTGCCAGAGAGCATCTGGACTCTGCACCCACCAGGATTGCTGTGCTGCTCTGAATTTTCGGTTTCTAGGAGATAGATATCAGATAGATATAAGATAGATAGATACATGAGATGATAGATAGATAGATATGGATAGAAAGATAGGAGATAGATAACTTGTGATGAGGTGACAGGAGGCAGGCTCCGCCCCTCCATCTTGCTGTTTGTAAGTTTTTTGAGAGCTGAAAAACATGTTTGCTATGCGCCAAAAAAGGTACTAAATGAGGACCGAGAGGCAAAATACTTTGAGGAATGATTCCCAGGTACACCTGGAGCAGAATTATGTATTTTATTTATTTTTTTGCTCAGAAATGACGGTTACACTTTAAAGTTACATTTTGTTGTTGAAATTTCCAATGCATAATCATCCTCCCCCGCCTTACGTTAGCTACGCCCACTCCTTCATCCGGGCATCCTTCTTTTGCTGATGTCATCCGGACATTCTCCCTATGACTGTTTAGGCAGTTCTCCGATGTTCGTTCAGCTGCTTCCTGAAATAGATTGCATATGTACAATTCAATGATGAAGCTGCCGAAAGCTATAGGTAAAATGTGCAGGCGCTATGATGAGAGGAGACTGATTTGCACATTTTTCTGCAAATCCAGAACAGTGAGCTGAAAAATCCTCTGAAGATCTTCTCTCTTTTCTAAATTGTAGTCATAGATTGTAAGGTCTTGCAAGCAGGGACCTCCTTCCTATTGTGTCCTCTGACCATATGATTTTTTTTCAATGCTTATTATTTGTACCCCAGGGTCTGTAAAGCGCTGTGGAATATGATGGCGCTCTATAAATAATGATTTGTTATTATCTAACATACTAACAAGGCCTGTCTCCCGAGAAAACCAGAGGTGGCCTCCTTTACAAGTACTTGGAGCATATTATTAGCACACAGTACAAATATGTGGAAAGCCTGTTAGCTGTGCCAATCGCAACATGTGGGCTGTGCCACCCAGAAACTAAACATCATTATCTCAGAACATATGGCTGGACCCTCTTTGAGAGACACATCAAGACAGGTCCAGGTTTTTGAATGCATTTTTGGAAAGCAGAATCAGACCCCATAAAAAAAACAGATGGATTTAAATTCTGACTTTCTTAAAAACTGCATAAAAAGCCTGTAAGGCAGTTCTGTGTTATGTTTGCAAGTATTCTTCCTTCATTATGACCCATCCATAGACACCACCTACCTGCCAGCTCTTTTATGCTACCCTCAAAGCCAGGAGAACACTGACCTGTCTGTACTGTATGCTGTCCAGCCAAGATGTGGGTGCTGATCTCATTAACATTAAAGTTATGTCTGCGTTGGCTGATACACTATGGAAATCATTATTTTCTTATCAACCCAGCTGTAGTGTAAGACAGTGAATCAGGGGTATTGACCACCTATTAATTATCTATGCACGTGATGACTAAACCATGGCACACGGGCCAGAAATGGCACTCACAGCCCCCTCTCAGGTTTCTGGTGGGGAAGGCTTCTTTGACCCGCATGCCACTTGGGAAGTGGGAGAGTCGGGCAAGCAGGGCTTGAAAACCTTGCCCATCAGATTTATTATAGTCTCCACTGGAAAACCGTGTGGACTATAGCAAAAAAAGACTTCTGGCAGGGTGCCAGTTTGGCTTACAAAGTTCATTTTCTGGGGATATTAACTATGTATTTTTTAACTAAAAACAGTGGGCAAGAGTTAGTACAGTGCTATGGGAATCTGTCATTAGGTTTATTAGTGAAAATCTGTTGACAGGTTCCCTTTAAGATGAGATAAATTTATCAACCAGAATCAGACACAACAACACATCTGGTGGAACATCTGTCTTACCTTGTATCACTTTGGATAAATCTGATACAGCTTGAAGGGTAAAAACCCTAATGTGGTCACTTATCTCATACTTGGCCTGGTAAACCATCTCTTCAGAAAGTGGAAGCTGCAGGTCACATGACCCCTGGGCAGCAGGACTTGGAACTTTCTAACGGTTGCAGTTAGTACTGTATGCACGTCCCTCCACAATAACTTCTCCTATACAAGTGGTTGGAGGGGTGTGCTTAACTGCACTGTCAACACTTTTGAAGAATCTTACCCATTGGGGCAGATTTTCTTACCCGGTCCATTCGCGATCCAGCGGCGGGTTCTCCGGCACTGATTCGTGTCTTTCAGCGATTCACTAAGGTAGTGCGCCCGAAGTCCACCAGGTGTCGCTGTTGCGCTGAAGTCCGCAAAGGTCCGCCGGAGCTCACCAAGCTAGGCTGGGGTGCAGGTAAGTGTGTGTCAAGCGACACATTTTTTTTTTTTTTTTATACGGCGATTTTTCCAAATCCCCCGATTTACGCCGCGTGCATGCCGCCGCCGATGTGCCACAATCCGATCGCGTGCGCCAAAAACCCAGGGCAATTCAGGGAAAAATTGTAATATTCGGGAAACACGTTGGAAAATCGCGATTCGGGCCCATAGTAAATGACCCCCATTGTGTTTAGTAATGTTGTTTCTGCTTATAAACAAGAATGATTATTGGTAGATGTGGATTTGTCAGGAAAAATATTGAGAAGCGTCTCGTGTCCAAAGGCTTTTACATTAGACGTTTTGCCAAATGCCTCTAATATTTATCTGAATGCTTCACCGGTCAGTGATTCCTGACGTATTCCCACATGTCAATGCCAGTGATACTTTGGCTATGTTCTCATATGACATATTTGTTGGCAATATTTGATCCCAACATAGAGTACAATACAATTGAATGTTATTTTACCAAAAATAAAATGGATCCACAGAGAGCTTTATATTTCACAAATTCTTTTTTTTTTTCCAAGGAAACAGCTGTACTGAGCCCTAATTCTAGAACTGTTGTTTTATCAAGGCATTTATATCATGGATGGATATTCAAGGGCAGCTTAACATTTTATAAAATGCCTATAGAGTGAAAGCTGTATATAGCGTGTGCTCTGCAGACAGCTGTGCTATAGGAGACAGTTGTGAAAATATCAGTGACCTTCAGTGTGTTTTTATGTGGATTTATTTTTAATGTCTCAAGGTCCTCCTGACATTTGTGTCCAGTGATAGTGTAGTGACTTTTTGTATGCTGTACAAAGAGATCTTTAACCCCTTAAGGACTAGACCCTTTTTCGGTCTTTCATTTTCATATTTTCTGAATGGGTTAAAACCTGCGATTGGTACTAGCACAGGTGTTTGCTCCTTTTGTGAGGCAAACACCTGGTGAGTATGAAGAGGGCTCAGCCCGTGAGCCCGCTTCATACTCCCCTTAACGTTACAAGACGTACAGTATTGTCTTTTTGCGTTATTGGGTTAAATATACAGCTGACATGAAATCAGAATAACTTTATAACGTTCCTGTTTTAGGTCAATTAGGACTACCAAAATTATTTCTATTTGCTAAATTACAGAATAATGAAAGAAAGAATTTTAAGGCATTTTTATTACTTTCTGCAAAGTCAAATAAGTACCGTACATACATTTCATTAGTATTTGGTACCATTTCCCTGTATGACCTTGTATGATTTGAGACTGAAAAAATAGCCATGTAGCTCTCATCCAATTTTCCACTTCAGTAACGGAAGCTCTAGCAGGGGTCGTTTTAGTGATGAAAATGGAGGGCCAATTGCAAGTGTTAACTGGGCCTAAAAACCACTGCTGGAAGTTGCCTTTACAATTACTGACCAATGATTTCCCAGGTATAACCCATGGTTGACAATGGGGGCTGCTCATGTTAGCGCAAGCTGCATATGGACTGGCATTGTCATGTTGAGAAACATCTCCTGGGACACTCTTGAGATATGGCCATACTACTGGTTTCACAAACAAATATATGGTCTTGGCATAGCCATAATTGCAATGCTCAGCTGTTAATGTGCCTACAAAGTGAAGCCTTGAGCAGTGTGACTACCAAGCTAACAGTAATAGGACTTTGTGACAGTCACTTGTGAAGGTCTTTTCTTTGCCCATTTGACTGTCATTTCACAAAAGCGGAATTCATCACCAAAGAGCATCGGTCTCTGTTCAAGACTACGTTGTCATCTTACCCTACATCATGATAGCCACGGAGAGCAAGTGGCAAGAGGTCAACAGAACACTTTTTAGCTGGATGTTATCAGCCGGTGTTGTGCGAGCACCTTTCGAAGTTTCTTCTAGCTGTACCTTTTGCTCTCACTCCAGGTTGTTGTGATGTGCAATGTGGAAGATCGTTGTCTACACATGTTGGGGCTCATTTACTAAGGGTCGAAGGAGCACATTTTCATCAGATTTCCCATCGATTTCCGTTTTGCCCCGGATTGCCCCAGGATGTTGGCGCACGCGACCGGAATTTGGGGCATAGGCGCCAGCTTACATGTGACAGGAACCGGGAGGCATGGTCGTTGGACAACCCGACAGATTCGGACAACGTGCAAGACTTAACATTTAGAATTGTGTTGCAAGACACGCACTTACATGCACCGGGGAGAAGAAGGTGAACTCAGGCGGACCTCGGTGCGGAAGCGACAGATGCAGGATCTCGGGGGCACGATCTTAGTGAGTCGCGGCAGACCCGAATCCTCGTCGGACAACGCACCACGGGATCGCGACAGGACCGGGTAAGTAAATCTGCCCTGTTGTGATCTGACAGAGTGATACATTTTGGTGTTTCAGTGAATGTATTCTGTGGCTCTAAGTTTAGAAGTGATAGGTGGAACAATGACAGTGATGATAGAACAAGACTTTGCCCGATTTTCAAGGGTTTCATTGTGGCTCTTTTTCCCTTTCCATATGCCACATTTAAGAGCTAGGTGCTTTGCAACACCTTTTTATTCCTCAGTGTGCATAACTATGTGGCTTTTTGCTGTTTCAGTGTTGAGCAGTGGAATTTGTAAGCTAAACAATTTGCTAATTTACCACAGAACATCACTGATTGGTTAAGTCCAACAACACCTTCTGGGTGGGTTGTGCAGACCTGATCTTCCTATAAAAATGGACCCTGTCAGCATTGCATATACAGAAGAGTGTTATGCATTGATTGATTGATTATCACAATGTATGTAAATTATTGTTTTTTAAATTATAAGTTTTTTATAGGTCTAATATGGTGCTCGGAAACAGACACTTGCTGTGAATGACAGAATCCAACCACCATGTGGAAGACTCTCGTACTCCTGTGGTCAGTGAACCTGTGCCTGTCTGACAGCGGAATTAAGATCTCAGTAGACAATGCTGTACCCCCGCTGGAGGATTCTGGGATCAGTTATGAGGTTGAATGCAGACAGATCTGCAGGCAAAGCTTGTCCACAGGTAAGTCTTTACACTTGCATATCTTTTCATGATTGCAGTCTTTTCTACATTTTGGCATATAAGGGACACACATTATTTTATTATTATTTCCCTCAATATTTCTAAAGAACAAATCCACTTGAATCTGTTGGGTCGGCTCAGGTGGAATCTTTAGTCCCACTGAAATTCTGCATGGACAAGCACTGTGACCAACTCACTCAACGCGTTGTACAGTGGCTGCTCTTGGTATTGTAGATCAGCACCATTTACTTAACAGCCATTAGCAAGATGTCCTGTGAATTAGGATCAACATTTACCTTTTACAAAACCCATTGAGACAGGATTGACACAGCAAATGTGTCACATCAGAAAGGACATTACTTTCTTATCCAAAAGTAGCAGGAACTGATAACTAATAACCATAGTTCTTATTGGGGGCTGAATTAAAAGACATCTACCACCAGAATGACGGATTGTAAACCAAGCACACTTACATGCTGGTGTGTGCCCCCTCTGCCACAATCTGGGCATTTTTGGATTCATATGCCCTTGTTTTTACAAAAAAAAAAGACAGTAGCCTCCTGTGTTCCGCCTACCAATCCATCTTCAGCGTGCAGCTTTTAAGCCGGGTTCGCGGATGAGCGCACAGCTCCTCATAGCTGTGCACAGAAGATGGATTGGTAGGCGGATTGTAGGAGGCTACTGGGGTGTAGAGTAGCTGCGTTGTGTAGCCTTGCACCGGCTACTCCACGCCCAAGTAGCCTCTTTAGTAAATTTGCATACAAGTGGTCCCTTACTCTTAATGACACCAGACTTACAGACGGCCGCTAGTTATTGACGGACCCCTGAAGCTTTACTGATAATCCTTGGTCCCATTGAAGCTAAAATTTTGAAAATCCAATTGTCACTGGGGCAAAAAAAAAATTTTTGTCTGGAGCTACAATCATAAGATATACAGTTTCGACTTACATACAAATTCAACTTAAGAACAAACAGATGGACCCTATCTTGTACGTAACCCGGGGACCGCCTGTATTAGGGCCATTAAAAATTATAAAAGATTTGGTAGACTAAAGGATTAGCCTTAAAAAGGGATAACCTACCATTGATTAAAGGGAACCTGCCCCCGTATCTACCGTAATAGGTAGATCCGTGTTGTCAAGTTTCCTTTACGACTGGCACATTTTGCCAGAGTAGGAAATATTAGAATTTCTAAGAGGTTCAGGCATCTCTGTTATTACGGCACCCGAATGTAAACTTTACACTGTCTAGTATCCTGGCGCAGCCTACAGCAAATTTAGTGGGCAGGGGTATCCCTTCCCAGCCCTGTGCCCCATCCCTTTCAAATTTATAAAGGCAGCAAGCAGCCATTATCTGGTTAATACAATCCATATTACCCAACACCCACGGGTCGGGAAGTAAGAGCTCTTTTTACGGAGACTTTGCCAATTTAGGCCAGTTTACATTTTGTATATTTGGATATTTCCCAGACACTACCTGCATCATAGATCTAAAGCTAGGGAGGTCACTAACCCTAAGATCAGGAAGCGTATAATACAGATGTCATTATGTTATTTTTCTTGGCATTCATACTACACAAGTCTTTTAGTACCCGGCTCCTTCCTTCTTTCTGAATGTATCCTCTTGCAGAAGTTGAATTTTCAGTATATATGCTATATATGGATATTTCCAATCCGGATCAACTATGTTTACATTTCCTAAAAGTCCACTCCCCTGTTCCCTCTACTTATTGACTAAGGACATTTTTCTTCTAAGAGATCTGAATGTGTTTGGGACTGAACAAGTCAGCATCCAGGATTTCTGATGATGATGGATTATATGTAAGACTGCAGCTTTCAGGAATATATATTAACGCTCTATGGCGCATTGTCTACAGCAGTTTATACCAGCACTATTGATAATAAAGTGAGACGGGGCTGAAATCAGGACAACATGTCAGGTCACTGCTGCCACAGAGGTGTCCAAATTGTTTGTACAGGAAGGGGGAGATTTTAGGAAATGTACAGTGGGTACACGTCTCAGAAACCCAGACTCGAGTTTTTCCAAATCATTGTAATTATAGACATGACCTGCCCATGTGTTTTCAAGGGAGTGTCCATTTTATTTTTTATTTATTAAAAGAATAGATATTCTATACATTAATTTTTTGCTGTATGTTTTTTTTTTATACCTGGGCACGATTACCAATAGAAACAATTGTAAATACATGTTTTTTGTGGACAACCTCTTTTATTACATTTGACTTATCTGAGACAAAATATTCTCTCCTCATTTTCACGTGACTTTGGAGGAAATTTGTTATCGGTAAACGAGCAAGATTTCAAATAAAAGAGGAGATTCTTGAAAGGACCTTTGATACCCTACCTGAGGGTGCTAGTAGCTTAAAGGGGTAAAAGATGGTGACAGTCCCTTTAACAGGAACCTGTCAGTTAAATTAACCCCCCAAAACTAGGTATATTTTCATAAACTGCCATTAGAAAGCATTACCCCTATTTTTTCCCTTTATAGGCCTGTAAACTCACTGGGTGAGTCCAGTGAGTGTGGGGTGAGTCCAGTGAGTGTGGGGTGAGTTCAGTCCCGCTCATTCATGAATCTCCTACACAGCCACGCCTTCCAGGAGTTAAGTGACAGTCCATATGATGATCCAAGATGCAGAGCTCTCTGTAGTCCTTGTGCTGGCCGTGCCTCCCCCGCATAGTGTGAGGGTGAGTTCACACGTTCAGTTTTTCAGATGCAGTTTTTGAAGCCAAAAGCAGGTGTGGATCACAATGGGTGAGGACTTGTCATTGAGAGAAGCGGCTGGTCCTCTTTTTGTAGCTGCACTGCTGGCTTGGACATCGAAAATTGCATCTAAAAATCTTAACATTTTGAAGAAATCAGGTGATGCCTTTGTATAGGGAAAGGGAGGTCAGGTACTTGCGTAACTGCTGTCCCAAGAGAGATTCAGAATCTGATGAATGAAAATGACTACTAATGCAATGCAATACTTTACATTACACACAGAAATGAGTCTTTTGCCTGACCTAACTTCCTAAGTTTATTGCAAATTCTCATTTGCATAATAAAGGAAAAGATGATTTAAGAGCAATTAATTTATGGGTGAATGAGATAAAGGTTGGGATGGAATCCTTTAAGAAAGCCCAAGCAATGCCTGAAATGTATTGGTCTGCTGCTTTACCAGCCATAAGAGAGAAAGGTTGTATGGTCAGTTAGGGCACATCTGATGCGTCTATGTATTCAATGGGGACCTTGCGGCCACTGCACTGACTTGTTGCTCCAGTGATAGGAGCTCATTGCTAGTGGTGAGAGAAGATGCTCCTGTGATGGTCCGACTGGATTATTAAAACTTTTGTCATCAACCAGCTCATATTGTAATTGTCAACTGGGTTGAGATTTTTATTTTTTATATATGGTAAAGTTCTCTTGTATTTTAAAACTGGATCCTGATCATTTTAAAATTTGTATTTCCATTTTTTTTAGCAGATCTTAATTGCAGCAAATCTTTGATGCTCAACAAGTGGTGTGAGATAATGCTGTGCAACAGATTATGCCACACAACTACATCTGGAAAGCTCACAGATCCGTCTTTAGGTAAGTTTTGTTGTCAACTTTTTGCCATTATTTTACGTAGATGGAAACCTCCCTTGAGCTATTAAAAGGACTCCATCACCAGTTTTTACCAAACTACCAGAACCCTTAGTTACAGGGAGAGATATCCTTTATCCAATTTCCTTTTTTTTTTGTGAAATCTTACCAGTTTACTTATAATTTAAAAAAAACCTCCTCCAAAGTCGTGTGAAATTGAGCAGACAAGAGTTGCCTTTTGCTTGAGATGAGTAACTTTTAGAGACTATAGAAGGAGCATCAATTAAGGTGCCTTTATCGTGAGCTCTTTGGTACTTGGAACCATGCTACAGAACTGGAGGACTGGCCGTTTACCCTTTATTGTTGCAGCCTTTGCTTGTGTTTTAAACTCCCCACTTTAAAAAAGTCAGAATTTTTTTTATTCTTTATTTTTGCAGTCTCATATGAAGGCGGGACAGATTGTGTCATTATATAATATTCCATTCATTGTGCTAGAAAGTACATTAAAGTGCATTCCTTTTCAGGTGTATGCAGTCTTGAAGGGAAAGTAATACACAAATGCCTCCATAGGGTGCTGCCTTCTGTAAGGTAGCTTTAGATCAATGCCCGACTTTCAAGGAGTTTTTTTAAAAACCAATTCTGAAAAATGGCCCCACACATACAACAAACTCTACTGTGAACAGTTGGAAGTCTCAGGTGTGCTTTGTTCTGAGGTGGATCCTGTAACTAAAAAACTGTTGATGTATTGCATATAATCTCATTATTTATCCTTTTGAAAGTAATTTGGTATTTTATTTCTCTGACCATTAAACAGATATAAAATATTTAAAGAAAAGAAGAAAAAGGAATGTAAAACCAAAATCTAAAGGAAAGAAACCTGGTAAAAGGACAGTACCGGATAGAACTACCCAAACTGTCACAACACCTGAACCAATCATTTGGGAGATGATAACTGGTAGTGAAAATCAAGTAAAAGAAACTAACATAACCCCTGCTACAACTGAAGACAAATCCACAACTAGTATAAAACCTAAAGCAAAAGAAACTAGCACAAGCCTAGAGGAAGCAGTAATAGCTCCTGCGACAACAGAAGTCCCAACCACAACTAGTATAAAACCGACAGCAAAAGAAACTAATCTAAGCCTAGAGGAAGCAGCAATAGCCCCTGCAACAACAGAAGTCCCAACCACAACTAGCATAAAACCGACAGCAAAAGAAACTAACCTAAGCCTAGAGGAAGCAGTAACAGCCCCTGCAACAACTGAAGTCACAACCACAACTAGTATAAAACCTACAACAAAACAAAGTAACACAAGCACAGAGAAAGCAAAAGCAGCTACTACTACAACTGAAGACACAACCACTACCAGTATAAAAACTACAGCAAAACAATCTCCTGAAGTCGTTCTTACAAGTTCTCTAAAAAACCCAAACCGTACAGAATTAGTAGTTACAGAACCCACAAAAAAATCTATTCTCACCTTAAAACCAACAGATACAAGTAATCAGCTTGAAAAAACTGAAAAACCTGCTCCTCCTTTAACTCCAACCATGGTACCAATAGTCACTGAAAGCCCTGGGACAACTGTGGAACCTCTCATGTCAACTCAGTCATTACAAAGCACCAAAGAGCCTTCACCAGCCACCACTGCGGAACTAAAGACTACAAAGAGTGCAATAACACAAGATCTAGATCTATTGAAACCAGCAACCACACAAACTACCCCAAAGTCAACAACCCAAAAGACAACTGTTCTGGAAACTACCACCCTTCTTCCCCTTCCTACCACAATGTTGACGACAACAAATTCACCTAATGAACCTACCTCTACTACCAAACCAGGAATTGCATTCCCATCAACCGGCAGTAACCCAACCACAAGCAAAACATTGAAAGGAGAATCTAATGTCTTGACCTCTACAATGAAATCTACCGTATCCTCCTTCAAGGATGGCGTCCAAAAATCAGATGAAGACGTTATTGTTATTGTTGCCGAGGAGGTCACAAAACGTGTCCAGAACACTAGCTTTCTGCTGGCAGTGCTGCTGCTGGGAAACCTCTTCTTTCTAGCGATTATTGTGCTCTTCATGCTTCAGGCTTATGAGAGCTACAAGAAGAAAGACTATACCCAAGTAGACTATTTAATAAATGGGATGTACGCTGATTCGGAGATGTAAATGGACAGTGTTAAGTCCAAATATACAGAAGATATTGACTATTCGCTATTTTTTTTACTCTTCTACCATTGGCACATTTATGTGTAGTAAGTGGCCAGATTATGTTGCCGCAACTTTCACACTCCAAATGGAAATAGAAGTGCAGCAAATGTGTGATAAAGGCTGAGACCTAATCAGGACTTTCAGGTTTATAATAATAATCATGTTCTTTAGCATATTTTTTTTTAAATGTATTTGATAGAGTATTCATATGAGAATAGCATCAAAATCGTATACTATGCCTCGCAGGGTCCATCGCCGCAGAGAACGGCACAAGATGGCTGCATCTTACTAGGGTAGTAAATAACTCCTGCTAATTTGTGATGACGATTTCCATTGGTAAGAATACACATAAGTATGTATGTTGGTATTCCAAGCTGAATCTTGTCATTTCCCAAGGTATAAAAAGCAAACTAGGTTAGGTCTTTCTCTGCAGAATTTGGTATAAAATACACAAGCATAAACCAGAGACACTAACTCATAGATCAGGCACTGATACTGTGGTAATCTTCTTTGTTATATATAAAATTCTGCTAATGAAGCAGAAGGGCTTTGGGGGTGGGGGGGGTTTGACAGAACCCCTCCGTGCTCTAGCTTCACAATCTGTTACACTGTGCAGTAGCACGTGCCTCTCCCATTTTGTAAGATTACAGCAGGAAGAGGGGAAGTGCCAATGGAACAGGGGGAGGGGAGACATGCTCCTGCAGAGTATAACAGCCTTTGAAGCCAAAGCACCGGGGGCCTCTGGTAAGGCCCTCTCAGAGCCATTCTGTCTCATTGGAGGCAGGGTTGGCTCCAGGTTTCAGTAGGTCCCTTGGTAACGGAGCCTCAGTTGGCACCTCCTTTGTATTGAACTCATGTGGCGGCATTAATAATTCAGAAACTAAAACGGCCTCCTTTTCTCTAAAATATGCCTAAGTTTATTATACCATACAGCCCCCTCATGGTTATTTTATATACGGCCCCCTCCCCCCCTATGGATTAATTAGAAACACATCCTTATGTACAGGCTTATGTGCCCCCGATCCTAACCACTCCCCCCCTCCCCCCCCCCAAACAAATTATGCCTGCGGGCAACTCCATTACCATATGTAAACAAACCTTTGCTCTTTTGGGCGGCAAACAGTAGGTCTGTGGTCTGTTGTTTGCACCCTGTATGTCATGGGCTCGCATGTTTCTGCCCAAACCACAAACACAGGCAGAAATCTGAGTATTTTTCTTTATTTTGTAACTTGGGCAGTCTACTCTCACACAGTGCCATGAAAACCACAACCAGTAGAAATGCTGTATTATTCGTACTATAATGAGCCCAAAAAAATCCTTTAATTTTCTCAGAAATCAAAGGTGCGTCTTACAGTCCAGTGCGCCTTATATATGAACCATACTTACAGACAACAGCTGCCTTGAACTGTGCACAGGTCTGCCATCCTTATAATCAGGTGCGCCTTATAATCCGGTGCGCCTTATTTATGAACCTAGATGTTTTAGCAGGCATTTATTGATGGTGCGCCTTATAGTCCGAAAAATACGCTAAATGTATCCTGCTAGCTGTAGCTACATTGGATGTGCCTTACGCAGAGCTTTAGTATGACAACTATATGTATCTTATTCAGTGGCCTACAGAGGAGTTGCATATAAACTGGCACCTGGCGTTTCATTAAATGTGCATCAACATATTCACCAAACTACAGCTGACAAGAGGCTTCAAATGTCAGTAAAGGTATAAAGGACAGAATTATACTTTCTTATAGGCACTTATATGTTTAGCTCACAGAACTATATCAAACACTGCTTGTTGGAAAGCAGCCTTACATTCATACGTTGAAACGGTTCTATAGTCTTTAGTGTTGATCCACCTATGATGAATAGCACTTTACATATATGAACCACAGTGGAATACAGCAACACTAATGATGCAAAAAGGACAACAAAAGTAACGTCGGTGGCATTGACTTCTGAAACTCGTGGACAGTAAAAAAAAACCCAATAGACATTTAAAGGAGTTGTCGGGAATACAATTTTGTTTTAAAATATGAAGGGGAAGGCTTTAAAAATAACAACTTAAAGTCCCCTGTAAAGCCGAGGGGCTGCCTGTCTCTGGCAGACTGTGAGGTGATGGCTGTAGCAGGTGCGCAGCTGTTCCACAGTTAAACGGGAGCTCAGAGAGAGGCGAGTGTAAGGTCTTTATTGTTTTTAAAGCCCCCCTCTAACCATGTATTTAAAAAATTGTATTCCCAGACAACCACTTTCAGCAATGTATGTATATCGCTGATATAAATCTTCCCTGAACAAGTTTGGGTTTTGGGTTTTGCTTGCATTATTTTCAGTCTTTGTTATTGGTCATCAGTTTAGTAAAAATATCGCCAAACTCAAAGATTACTTTCTAAAAAAAATAATACCATATATAATATAATATTTTGCATCCAGTTTAAAATAGAAAGCACCAAACTATTTCTGGATATTTCTGTAAAATACCAATCCAGTGAACAAATTGTAAAAATTAAAAAAAAGTAATTAAGATGGTACTAGGACAAAATCCGATAAGACAAACTTTTCATTTCTAAAGTATCTTCCAAGTACACATTAGTCAGTATGTTTACTGATTGTTATGTCTATGTGCCATTACAAGCCATATGTTTTATTTTATTTTTTTAATAAATTCTAAAGAAATAAAAACATGAAATTAATAAAATGATCTAAATATTATGAAGACTTGTTATTTCACAGTCCACACTTGCCCGGTATAAAGTATTTGAGGAAAGGCTACTGCTGTTGTGGTTAGGCTACAACCAATTTTGCTACAACCTTTCCAGAATTCCAGGAGACTTCACCAGTCAAAAACTAGGTGGGTTTGATGGGATCTTCAAAAGTAGCTGTTATGTATGAAGAAAATACACAACTCTTATATTAAAGAGGACCTGTAAATATTTCTTTTAATATTTCTTGTAATATGTGCTTATTTAAAGGGAACTCATCACCACATTTTTCACCAAAAATAGTTTAATAATAAGAATAATAATAGTTTCCCTCAGATCCCCATACAATCATCTTTATAATTTTAACTGGTATTCATGAATATCTATAGCGAGTGATGGGGGGGGGGGGGGGGTTGATGGCTGGACTTCTACTCCTCTCCATTAAGGCATGCTATGATTTCATGTGATCAGATTTATACATGGAGTACAGTTTGCTAATGTTAGGAGGCTGTTACTGCTGCAGGCTGGGAAAGTCTGGAAACGAGTTGCTGGATTCAGCATGTGGAGGCCATGCCTGACACCCCCCCCCCCCCCCCCCCCCCCCCCCCCCCCGACTATGGCCAATGCCTTAGATCCCCCCTGTCCAGATTATGACCGATTCCTGAGACCCCCCTGTCTGACGCTGGAAACGCAGTACGACTGAATCTGTTGACCTTTTACTGGGCCACGAGCTGCAGATGTGAAAAGATGGAGTAAAATGGTCTGTACAAGCATCTATAATACTTGTACAGGCATTAATGCAACTTCTGGCTCCAGACTTAACACACATTCAGACTTATACTGTGCATTTCTCTGACAAAGCTAGGGGCAGCACAGTTAGAGGTTTGTAACTGGGCTTCTTTTTATGAAGGAAAGAACAAGATCTGCCAGAGGGAGTCTGGAAAGGATGTATGGACAAATAAATGAGAACTGGCTGCATAAAAGACTTCATTACCGCGGGAAGCAGATAGGGGCTGGAAGTCATTGCTGAGAAAGATTCAGCTGAAGGCTACTGCAAACTCAATTTCTATACAACAAAGCTGCTTATAATGTGATGAATCCTAACTACAAAATACCCATTCTATTTTCAGACAAACTTTTTTTTTTCCTAATATGGTATTGCCATGTGTCTGCTCCAGTGGTATGCATTATAGATGACACTTGTGGGGCTTCCTTTAGGTGGGGCTTCATTAAGGGCCTTGATATTCTAGTAACCCTATTCATTTTAGTTACTAGGGTAAGGAAACCATTTGGTCATATTCCTAGTCGTGAATGGAGTTTATTTTGTGAAAATGTTGTACACCTTGTGGTGCACAATTAAAACGAACCCATAAAACATTTTACCTTTTTTAACATTGCCACACATACTACCATAGTTTATACTGTTGAAAAAAGACACTTGTCCATGGTTATGTTATAAAAAATATATATAACATAACCATCAATGTTATTTAGGTGTAGAAAGGCATCCAGACCCTTCTTGAAGCTCTCTGCTGTTCCTGCTGTGACCAGCGCCTGAGGCAGGCTATTCCACAGATTAACACTTCTCATAGCAAAAAAGCCATGTCGCCTCTGGTGATTAAATCTTGATTTCTCCAGCTGGAGACAGTGCCCCCTCGTCTTTGATTTGATTTAATCTGAAACAACTTACCACCATATTTTTTGTATGGACCATTCATATATTTATATAAATTAATCACGTCGTCTCTTTTCCAGACTAAATAAATCTAGTTGTATTAATCTTTCCTCATAACTGAGACCCTCCATACCCCTTATCATTTTTGTGGCTCTACGTTGAACCCTCTCCAGCTTCAGGGCCTCCTTTTTATGGACCGGTGCCCAGAACTGAACAGCATATTCCAGGTGAGGCCGAACCAATGCCTTGTATAGTGGTAATATTCACTTTTGATACATGACAAGATCCTACTGGCTTTAGAGGCAGATGATTGACATTGAATGCTCTTATTCAATTTATGATCTACTAGTACCCCCAGGTCCTTCTCAACAAGGGACTCACCCAGATTTACTCCCCCAAGGACATATTTTGCCTGTGGATTATTAACCCCCGGGTGCATAACCTTACATTTATTCACATTGAACCTCATTTGCCAAGTGGATGACCAAACATTCAGTTTGTCCAAGTCACCCTGCAGCCTATGAACATCCTCCATAGACTGTATTACACTACACAGCTTGGTGTTATCTGTAAAAATAGACACAGTGCTATCAATTCCTACCTCTTTATCATTAATAAATATATTAAATAGTTGTGGGCCAAGCACAGAACCCTGGGGTACACCACTCATAACTGGTGACCATTCCGAGTAGGAATCATTGACCACAAATCTCTGGATCCATTCCTTCAGCCAGTTCTCAATCCAATTGCAAATTATTCCTGCCAAACCAATAGCCCTAATTTTACCCATCAGGCGTCTATGAGGGACAGTGTCAAATGCCTTTGCAAAGTCCAAGAACATAATGGGGCACATTTACTTACCCGGTCCTGTCGCGATCCAGTGGCACGTTCTCAGTCGAGGATTCGGGTCTTTCGGCGATTCACTAAGATAGTGCACCCAATGTCCACCAGGTGTCGCTGCTGCGCTGAAGTCCGCCGGAGTTCGCTGGAGTTCACAATCCTATTCCTGGTGCAGGTAAGCGCCTGTCAAGCGACAAATTTTATTTTTTTATTCCGCGTTTTTTCCGAGTCAGTCGGGTTCTCCGACGGCCACGCCCCCCGATTTCCGCCGCATGCATGCCGGCGCCAATGCGCCACAATCCAATCGTGTGTGCCAAAAAACCGGGGTAATTCACTGAAAGATGGCGCAAATCGGTAATATTCGGGTAACCCGACAAAAAATAGCGATTCGGGCCCTTAGTAAATGACCCCCAATATCCACAGCAGCTTCTCCATCCAGGCATCTGCTCACCTCTTCATAGAAGCAGATCATAATAAATGCAGCACAGCAAAATTCACCACAAAACGCGAACCACAATTCTATTGCACCCTTGTAGGGTTCTCTCCTTCAAAAATATCCGTCATCTGTTCAAGACTTTTCACATTTCAAAGGATAGCTAACATCAGTGGCTGATTAAGGGCACTATAAGCCCTGGGCTGTGTAAACCTTGTGGGTCCCCATCATTATTTTTATTTTAATCACTTTTTTATTGACTTGAAGGAGAACAAAGAAGAAGCTTCCCAGATATCTAGGTATCTTCCTAATTACCTAATAAGTGTTTCTTTACAGTGGATTCACACATCTGTGGATTCATGGAAGAATTTCCTGTACTTGCAAGTAAAATAATTTCCTGTAGGTGGTGCCATAATCCTTGTACTGGTTGGTACATGTTCAGCTGCTTTTCTTGTATAAAAGTAGAGAGAACACAAGACTAAAAGTAATTACTGTAGATAAAAGTCTTCAATCCTTGATACTTTTTTTTTATAAACTTAAATGGTTGATAACAATTGCAAGCTTTCAAGACTACTAAAATAACAACTAAAAAAAAAATTAAAACATATATCCAATGTCTTCCGAAAGTATTTGGCCCCCTTGAACTTTTCTATTTCTTGCCACTTTTCAGGCCTCAATCATAAAGATATAAAATTGTAATTTGGTGGTGAAGAATCAACAAGTGGGACGCAACTGTAAAGTAGAATGAAATTTTATTGTTTTTTTTACGCCAAAAGCATATTGTTTGCCATTTTGGCCCAAAAGTTGTATTTTGGTGTCATCCACATGTTTAGTGTGTCTCCCAGGTGGCTTGTGGCAAACTTTAACCCCTTGGTGTATTTGGATGTACATGTACGTCAGGAAATGCGGTCTGTTGCCACATCACAGTCTCAGTGATCGCCCGGGCTCAGTAGCAGAGCCCCAGCGATGGCTGTGGGAACTCGGCTGTATGTGAAAGCTGGGCTCCTGCAGTAACAGCTGGGATTGCGATACTCTCAGTCCCGGCTGTTTAATCCCATTTAACCGCCTACCTATGGAGCAGAGCAGGGTACTTACCCTGCGGGCCTTCCACGGAGGTTCCGACTGCTTCTATGGCAGCCCTGGGGTCCTTACAGCAACAATCTAAAACAGTGCCTGTCAGCCTATGCAGAATGCATAACAAGCCAAAACACATTATACGAGAGGAAAACACTCCACCAAAACAGTCATAAAACTGTCAGAATCTTTATTACAAATTTCAATTAAAAATGCAATAAATACACAAGTCAAGCACCCAAATGGAGAATCAAGATTCCCTACATGGGATACCACCTGCTGCAAGTGAAGGACCACCCCAAACAATGAAACCAATAGGAATGCTGTATATAGCAAAACTTCCCACCAATACCCATATCAATTGATGCATATATGTAAAAAATGTATAGGGGGAAGAAAAAATATTAGATGTAAACAGTACATAACCATAGATTGTGGATTATGGAAGGCATAGATTATGGTAAGCCACATTTACATGGCAAAACAAGTACCGCAAAAGATACCAGACGCGCGTTTCAGAGGAATCTCCTCTGAAACGAGCGTCGGGTATCGCGTCTTGTGTCAGTCCCCTCTAGCCGCTTATTATTTTTTGCGGTACTTGTTTTGCAATGTAAGTGTGGCATACCCAGTGGCGTAACTAGAAGAGGCTGGGCCCCATAGCAGATCACTGCATTTATTATTATTATTATTATTATTATTATTATTATTATTATTATTATTATTATTATTCCTCTTCTTGTCTGTCAGAAATCCAGTTAGAGTATTGTGCTAGCAAAGAAAAATATAAATATGTTAAATACTTTGGCATAAAAATACAAAGTTCTTAACTCCTTAAAGAGGACCTGTCACCACAAATTAGTGCCCCCATCCAAACATACCTACTAAATCTACTCCCCAGCCCCTTTCTAAAGCTGCCCATTTCATAACCCTGGCTTTAATCAAACGTCACTAATCATCCCTTAGGTATATGACACATAACATACTTAGAGGTCCGATTGATGGACCAGCTGTTTGGCTTATTCATTAGGGGGTTGTCCAGGCACTCCTCTTTCCTCAAAGGCCGCCACTCCACTTGGGTCAAAGAGAAGAGCATGGTAGTGATGAGGAGCTGGTAAGTGAATTTTTTTTTTTGCTGTGACCACCTATCCATTGGGGTGCATGTGCTGTGGCTACCTATCTACTTGGGGGCATGTGCTGTGGCTACCTATCTACTTGGGGGCATGTGCTGTGGCTACCTATCTACTGGGGGCATGTGCTGTGGCTGCCTACATACTTGGGGGCATGTGCTGTGGCTACCTATATACTGGGGGACATGTGTTGTTGCTACCTATCTACTGGGAGTATGTGCTGTGGCTACCCATCTATTGGGGGTATGTGTGGGGGCTTTCTATATACTGGGAGGCTTGTGCTGTGACTATCTATCTCCTGGGAAGCATGTGCTGTGGCTACCTATTTACTGGGTGGCATGTCATGTGGCTACCTATTTACTTGGGGGCATGTGCTGTGGCTACCTATTTACTGGGAGTATGTGCTGGGACTACCTATCTACTGAGTGGCATGTTGTGGGTGTCATGATTTGGAGTACTGAACCCCTGGACCACAGCGGACAATGATGTAATCAGACACCTAGGACCGGAATCTAAGTGGCACCCGGTCTTCACCAGAGCCCGCCACAAAGCAGGATGGTCTTGCTGCACCGTGGTACCACCAGGTCGTTCCACAGGCGCAACTTTTCCACGGTGGCATCCAAGGTCACTAGGCAGTCTAGTGGTCAGGAACAAAAAGATGGTCAAGGCAGGTGGCAATGATGCGAGGTCTGGTACGGACCAAGAGATCAGGGCTGGCAGCGAAGGAGCAGAATCAGGAATAAGTCAGGGGTCACAATGGGAGGTGAGCACTTGGGAAGAAAACACTGTGGAAAGTTCCCTCATAGGCGTGAAGCACTAAGATCGGGCGGGGAATGCTGGGTGCCGCCAGTCTTTATAGGAAACCAGGAAGTGGGCAGTGCCAATCAGCGGCGCACTGGCCCTTTAAATCTGTGAGTGCTGGCTTACGCGCACTGGCCAGCCGGGATGGGAGATGCAAAGTGGTGAGTTGAGTTAACTCGGAAAGGGGTGCCGCCACGGAGAGGGGCACGGGTGTGACGTAGATTGCTGGGACTACCTATCTACCCAGGGGGGCATGTGCATATGGTACGGCTCTTATGTAATAACATTTTAAAATATGTGGCGTTCATGGCTCTCTCAGCCAAAAAGGTTCCTGACCCCTGATCTAGTGCATAGGGCAAGAACGTGAGCCTGGGGGAGTGGCGGCACTAATTTGTGGTGACAGGTCCTCTTTAAGGACGCAGCCAGTTGGATTCTGACTTGCGTCGCTTTATATGGTTATAACTTTTGAACACTGTTAGTTATCAGAGTCATTCTGAGAATGTTGTACTTCATTCAAGTGGTAAATGTTAGCTGATAAGTTTTGCGTTTATTTACAAAAAATATTAAAAATGATGAATCTTTTTGAAAAATTTGCCATTTTCGAAAATCATTGTGTTTTCAGGCAGATAGATCTACCACCGAAATAACTTGCTGAATAACATTTCCCATATGTCTTGTTAACATTGTTATCATTTTTGAAATGTCTGGATAATTAGTTTTGATGTTGCGCGGCTTACAAATATTTCGATTTTACGTATTTTCAGAATTGACTATTTTGGGGAACAAATACTGCACCCCTCAAACTGTCAGAATCAGTTTTAAGGAAGATTGTTAATCGCTTGAGATCTTCATAGAAATTGAATCAAAATGGAGGTGAAATTTAGAATGGTCAAATTTTGACGGTTATACGTTCATTTAGCCCTAAGATTTACACATTTGCAAAAGATAAAAAGAGAAAACCCATCTTAAAATTTGTTATGCAATTTCTCCCAAGTACAGAGACCCCCCACATGTGGCCGTTACTTGTTTTATGGGTGCCCACCGAGGTGCAGAAGGGAAGGAGCGCCCTGCAGCTGCCAGGATTTTAGTTTTCTCATTGGCTCCTTTTGTAGGCTACAAAATGTTTGCTTTTTCATTATTGGGCCATGGGATGGTACTTTTTTATGGGATGAGATTCTTTTTCCATTGTTACCATTTTGGGGTTGGTATCACCTATTGTTGAAAATTTATGAACTTGTTTTTGAGTAGAAAAACATCAATTCTGAACTGTATATTTAACTTTTATTTTTTGGTGTTCGCAGTATAGCCTAATAATCTTGTTATCTTTATTATTTGGGTCGATACGATTAAGGGGACACCATACATGAATATTTTTCTAGTGTTTTACTAAATTTGCCAAATAAAACCCTAATGTGGGGAAAATCTATCATTTTTGCATCGCCGTTTTCCAACGGGAATAACATTTTTACTTTTTTGGCTACAGAGCGGGTTGATGGGACATGTTGTACTTTGCAACATTATCATTCTTGAGTACATATGTTTCTTGATTACTTTTTTTGCATTTTTTTTGGATTAAATAGGTAAAAATCATAATTTTGGCAGGTTTTTAGTTTTTTTTTACAGCGTTCATCTTACGGGTTAAATAACTATTTACTTTTATTCTATGAGTTGTTACAGATGCGGGGATACTATATGTAGGGTTTGTGTTATGATTTAGACTTTTTTGTGCATTGTGTGCATTTATATGTTTTGGGGTTTATGGCGATTGTTGAATTCCAGACTGTGGACGGGGACTCTGCACAAACACTACATGATCCCTCTAGTGCTGTGAGATGCTGTTTGCTGACAATGTGGTTAGATTATCAGGGTACAGGTTTATCTACACTTTAATATAGCATCCACACATACACTAGTATCTGACATTTAGATAGAGTGATGAGACAGGTCAGAGATGATGAGATCCTTGAGATGCATATAGTACAAAATGACATTCTCAGCTGTGCTTTCCCAGCCATAACATACACTGTCTGCTCTGCTATGCCTCACCCTCCGCTGGATAAAGACCTTATCTGCTTGTAGCTTTTAGATTAACCCTCCTCATGCTGCTGTTTGCCAGCATTAAAGGGGTATTCTTGTCTGGGTATTAACATTCAGTTTGATTAATCTGCCATATATATATACATGTCTACAATTAGATGTAGAAATTTTTTACCTGGGTAAAGATAATTTCTCATAAATGTAGCCATATGCTCCCTTAGAAACAAGACTGTATCCTTGGATACGGCCACCTCTGCTGGAGGGATTGCACAAAGAAACAAAAGGTTTTTGTATATGAAATGTCCAGGAGTTACTGCATGTCCTGCAGCTGTCCTGTGGTAATGATTGCTGAATCCAGGTGGCCAGGCAATACTGAATAGTACATGTCTGGCTACCACTGCTAGAGTGTGGGGTGGTCGTATCCGAGGAAGCTATCCCGTTTCTTTGGGACAACATGGCTACATTTATGAGAAATTATCTTGAAGAAATGTTTTCATTTGGCAAATGAATTAAATTAAATGTGAATGCCCAGATGGGAAAACCCCTTTAAGTGTGAGTGTGTGTGTGTGTGTGTGTGTGTGTGTGTGTGTGTGAATGCAAGTGGAAAGGCAGATGCAGAGAGGATCTCACTGCAGTTTCAGGCAGAAGAAGAATCTGCCCTATCTGCCCTGCCTTACTCTAGACTTCTGACTAATGGTCAGATCCCAGGGAAACCGAAATTGTATATACCAGGACTGAAAGAGAGAGGTTGGAATTATATCTGTGAAATGCTGCATTTTTGTTAATAACAATGAATTGGAGAATGTGTTTTTTTTTGGTATTCTGAGTATATTTAAAAAAAAAATCTTTGTGGGAACACCCCTTTAAATGAAATTTACCATTAAAATGCATCATGCTAAACCATAGACACTTTCTCATACAGACAGGCACAGTGACTGTGGTAATATATATATTTTTTTTGTTATCCGTTGCCTCATTCCTTCTAAAATCAATCTTAAGCCTGTATCTTCACAGGCTTACAGTGAGCAGAACAGGGTCATGGCCTGGCTATAAAGTGAGGATGTGCATCTCATGAGCTCTGCTCCATCCATGCTCCAATCCACCCGACCGGCACTTACCACCAAGGCATACATGGGGTTGTGGAAGAAGAAGAAGGGGTCGTAAACCCCAGCGGATCCTTCGAACAATGCTGCAGCCCACGTAATCCATCGGTTCTTCCCGGCACCACCGCTGGAGGTTTCCAAAATAAGCTCCGCACCTGCTGTGGGGTGCAGCCTGCAGCCATGTGCACCCCCTCTTCCAGCTACTCCAGTGTGCTGCAATCAGAGGGCCAGGGCAGCTCCACCAATCCCTCTAGCTCTGCATCAGCCAGCAAAGGCATACGATCCTCCTGCCTCCCCCTGCACCCAACCCATGGTCCCATGGCTCCAGTCATTGCCACAATGTGGTCGGCACCCAGAGCTCCCCTGCTCCCCAGTGGTGGAATCACACCCTAAGGGCCAATATGAGGCTTCTACTACCAGTTAGGGGGCATATGCCTGCACCCCTAAGAGCAGCAAGAGACCAGTGTTCCATGAAGCCAGGGGATACTGACCACCAATAACTTTTCACCTGCGGCTATCACCGGCACTTCCTCACTATAGAAGGTTATCTGTCCCCTCCACACCTGAGGCCTTCTGTTTCTCTGGTGTAATACTCAGCATACAGAGCTGAGTTGGCCTCACTATGGACTGACGTCAGGGTCATTGAAAAACGTTTGTCCACTACTGAGGCCTCCATTGCAGCTAATACAGATAGACTTGACCGAAATGAGAATACCCTAGCTACACATTCCATGCATGTCCAATATCAGGCTGATATGATGATGTTGAGAATAGCGGAAGGAGAAACAATATTCTGGTGCGGTGAATCCCCAAATCGGTTGGGCCTAATCAGCTGGACACCAGCTTCCGACATGTGTTTAACAATATCTTGGAAATGGCTGCAGACTCCCCCCTGCAGCTGGATCATGCTCACAGGTCATTGGGTCCCAAACCACCTGACTCAAGCCCACCACGAGATGTTATATGCAGGGTACACAGGTACCAGCTTAAAGATGCCATTATGCACAGAGTACGGGCCAGGGGCCAAGTAACATTACAGGGTAATTTCCTTCAGCTCCTTTCAGACCTTTCCAGGCTTACCCTCCTGAAGCAGAGAGCCGACAACTGGAGCTTCTACAACAGTGCAACATCCCATACACCTGGGACTTTCCCTTTCACCTCCAAATTCACCTGGCCGGGACCATTCACATTGTGTGGTTTCCTGGCAAGGTCCCAAATGTTGCCCGAGCCTTGAAGCTACCACCTGTGGAAGTCACCAAAAGGCTGTCTCGCTCAGCTGCTGCGCCTGAAACGCAATGGAGACAACTGCTCCATCCTCAGAGAGGTCCTTGCAGCTGTCACTGGAACAGAGCACGCCTAAAACCGGAGAAGGCCCCCTCAATCCGGACCCACCGTCATGAAATTACATTTGTTTATCTTGTGTTGTGCTCTGCAAGCAATACTGCTATTGGCAGACAAAGATACCCATATCCGGACAAAAAATATTATTAGCACATAATAAAACTTAGCGTTTATTAGTCTCAGGATTAAGAGAGTATATTGTTTAGTAGCGTTGCTACCAAGTGCTCAAAGGGAAGATGTGTTAAAAACACAGTAGGGTAGGCTCATTGAGTCACAAATGGAGCGTTCATGAGTTGTAGGTCAATCTATGACAGTCAATGACTGGGATATCAGTGTTGTAGTGCTCAAAGAACAGATATCCCTGCTATATTGGCAGTATATTTATATCTCTGTGAGAGCTCCTACTGAGGTATGGTAGTAAGTGTGTATCTGCTGCCAGACACTATAGTACTACATGTTTATACCATCAGAGTATCTTAGAGGAGTATTATTAGATTGCAAAGTATGACTATAATAGTTGTTAGTCCTCTAGAGATAGATATTGGTTGGTCATATGTTAAGACCTGAGCTCTACACTGTAGAAAGACGATACTGATTTAGTGTCTAGATAGAATTCTACACTGTCCCTGATAGGTCACTATTCGTAGTTGTTAAAGTATAAACTAGCTCAGAGCCTAACCTAGCTGCTAGTTAAAAAGTTGCACTTTAGCCCTCCGACATGTTTCACCAGCAAGCTGGCTTTATCAGGGGTAGGGCTATTGGTGATATATCTGTGCCAAATCAACTGTGTTGATTAACCAATAGATCAGAAGAGGTGGCAGGTGGAGCAGGCACAGGTCGCAGTAAAGTAAGGGAATGTCATGGCTGGGGTGACTCTGTGAGGCCAGAACTACCGTTGTCATCTGCCGGCAGTGTATTGATAAACAACCCACTTCCTCCCAGATGACATCTGACAACCCCAGCCAAGAGTCCAGGGGTTCGTCAGATACAACCTTTAGTTGGCATGGCCCAGAAAAAGGTCAGCGGCGCTCACCTGTCCTCAGCCAGCCTCTGTCCTGTTAATTTCCCCCCAGCCAGAGATCAAATATGTGGTCTGGGCTCAACGCTACTATATAGCGAGGATGAATTCTTTGAGGAAAGTCAACAGCTTGGCAGTGAAGAGTTGAGGCAGACATCTGCTGCTTCATGCAGTTGGCGGGAAAGTAGAGATGTGGAGAATGGCACGGGAGGTTATGTTGCACTTGAAAGTAGTCGGGCTGTGAATACAGAGACTGTTAAAAAGAATAGCAGTGACAGGGAAACACAAATCGATGATGATGTAGCCGATCGCACTAAGGAGCTGGTTGAAGCCAGGAATTCATCATCATTGTCAGGAGAAGAGGGTGTCAGCTTGCATGCCAGCCAGTGAAGCAGGCAGCAATTCGCTATTGTGGGCATGAGTCAGCAGGGTGGCAGCAGTGCGAGGACGGAGCCAAACGGCCCCAGGGTATAAATTCTGCTTCGTAGGTCCAAGTAAGCAGTGGCACAGGGGTTCAGCGAGGCAGTGGCATTAGTAGTCAATCAGTGAAGTGTGTTGGCAGTAAAATCACCACCACTGCGGTGTGTCAGTTTTTTTTTCAAGACACCAGAGGATCCGAGCGTGCATCAACACATTCAGTGTCATCATCCAATGGCCTGGGAGAAATGTGGAACAGATGTGGAGGTCCATACTGCCACCGCAGCAACAGCAGCAGCACCAAGTGCCACACATGCCATTTCAGCCAGTCAAGGTTTCAGCACGAGTTTCACAAGGCGATTACTAAGAGACAACCATCCTAAGTTGCAGAAGCTGACCATGCTCCTGTCCAAGTTGTTGGTACTGCAGTCCCTCCCTTTCCAAGTCGTGGACTGTGCACCCTTCAGAGAACTAATGGCTTGTGCCAAACTGAGGTGGAGAGATCGAAGCCGTATTAGCTTATCGGTTTCTTCCAAAGAGCATGGCAGCCAGGAGCTTGTGGAGCTATAACTACGGTCAGGGCCAGTACATGTCCTTTACGGCCCAATGGGTGAATGTGCTTCCTGCCAACCACACCAACAACTTGAACAGAAGACGCTGATTTCTCCTCCACATTGTCAAACTGCTGCTGATGCGCCAGTGTCCCCCTCCTCCTCCTTCTCCACCACCACCTCAGCCTCCACAAGTCTATGCTGTTCCCTCATACCACATGTTCAGGGCACAGAGGTGTCACGCAGTTCTACATCTGGTTTGCCTGGGCGAACGAAGTCACAAATGGGAGGAACTGCTCCGTGTCATGCAAGAAGAAATCAATCTGTGGCTTGCTCCGTGACAATGGAAAATCAGAACCATGGTGACAGACAATGGGAGAAACATGGTGTCTGCTGTGCACCCAGGAGGGATGGCCTATGCTCCTGCATGGAGCACGTGTTCATTATGGTTGTCAACAGGTTCCTCAAGTCTTCCACCAATCTGCAAGTCTAAAAATGGCCAGGAAACTGTGCATGCACTTCAGCCATTCTTACAAAGTCAAGCACACCCTCCTCGAGTTGCAGCGGCAGAACGGCCTCCCTCAACATAGTCTGATATGTGATGTTTCCACCTGTTGGAATTCCAGACTCCATATGTTAGACCGCCAGTATGAACAGAGAAAAGCCATTCATGATTTTTTGATGATGCAAGCGGACCGCAGTACTCCCATGTGGGAACATGAACTTTGATGTCAGCCACATGCGTGACACCTGCCATTTGCTCAGGCCCTTTGAAGAGCCCACGTTATTTGTCAGTCGCCAGGACTGCGGGATTTATGACGTCATTCCACTGTCCTGGAATATGCTGCAAAATTTGTCTGTTTAGTTGTGATGGTTCGGCACTCGGTCACCTGCGCCTCGTGCTCGTGGACAAATGGTGCTTATTAATAGACAAGGAAAATCCCAGCACATCGAGGTAGGTGAAAATCAAATATTCTTCTTATATTTAACCCCCTAGCGCTCCGCGCCGTAGCTGTACTGCGCAGCTTCCGACTATTAGCGCTCAGCGCAGTACAGCTACGGCGCAGAGACGATGACGGTTCAGCGCTGCACAGCTAAACTATCGACCTCAGTATTTATTACTTTACACAGCTTTGTATCATCTGCGAATATTGAAACTTGACTGTGTAAACCCACTACAAGGTCATTAATAAAAATATTAAAAAGGAGTGGCCCCAATACTGACCCCTGTGGCACTCCACTGGTAACATCAACCCAATCTGAGAATGTGCCATTAATGACCACCCTCTGTTTTCTATCACTAAGCCAATTACTTACCCAAATACACAGATTTTCTCCTATTCCCAGCAGTCTCATTTTATATACCAACCTTTTATGTGGCACGGTGTCAAATGCCTTTGAAAAGTCCAAATATCCCACTAAAAATGCAATAAAAAGTGATCAACAAAACATATGTACTCCAGAATGATACTTTTGCAAAGAACAACATGTCCCGCAAAAAACAAGCCATCAACCGGCTGTGTAACCAAAAACGTAACAATGTTATGCCACTTGGAAGACGGCGATGCAAAAATGATAGATTTTTCCCCACATTAGGGTTTTATTTGGCAAATTTAGTAAAACATAAGAAAAAATATTCATGTCTGGTATCCCCGTAATTGTATTAACCCATAGAATAAAGATAACAGGATTATTAGGCTATATGGTGAACACGAAAAAAAAAAAAAGTAAAAAATCCAGTACAGAATTGATGCTTTTCTACTCATGACCTCAAAAAGAGTTCCTAAATTTTCAACAATAGGTGATACCAACCCCAAAATGTAAAACTGGAAAAAGCATCTCATCCCGCAAAAAAAATGCCGTCACATGACACAAATAACAGAAAAGCGAAAATTTTATAGCCTTCAAAAGGGGGCAACGAGAAAACTAAAATCCTGGCAGCTGCAGGGTGCTCCTTCCCTTCTGCGCCTCGCTGTGCCCCCATAACACAAGTAATGTCCACATGTGGGGGGTCGCTGCACTCAGGAGAAATTGTAGAACAAATTTTATGGTGAGTTTTCTCTTTTTATCTTTTGGAAATGTGTAAATTTTAGGGCTAAATGAACGTATAACCGACAAAATTTGACCATTCTAAATTTCACCGCCATTTTGATTCAATTACTATGAAGATCTCAAGGGGTTAACAATCTTTGTAAATGCTGTTTCTGATAGTTTGAGGGGTGCAGATTTGAAAATGGGTTGGTTATATAGGGGGTTTTCTCATGGGCCCCGTAGCAACCGCTACGGCTGCTACGGCGGTAGTTACGCCACTGGGCATACCATAATCTATAGATATCTCACTCTAAGTAAAACAGTAAAAAAAAAAGTTTTACCAAAAAGTGTAAATAAAAAAGTAATAAAATAAAGTTCCCCTAATGCCCCATCACAAAAAGTGAAAATCACAACAAAACACTACATATTTGGTATCATAAAAATTATGATAATTTCACATAACCTCATAAAAAAGCGATAAAAAGTGATCAAAAAGTAGTATTTACCCTGAAATTATACCAATATAAAAACAGATTGTCCCACAAAAAACAAGCTCTAAAACAGCTCCATATATAAAAAAAATAAAAATGTTATGCTTTTTAGAACATGTGATGCAAAACAAGCAAATTTCTCAACAAATGAGTTTTAAATTGTGCAAAACAAGGCAACCATTAAAAAGCCATATGGGATATCGCCGTTATCGTGGTAACCTATAGAATAAAGATAACATATTATTTTTATGGTACAGTGAACTGCCTTCAAAGAATACACTAAAAACCCTAGACCAGAATTAATGATTTTCTTAACCTCTCCAAGAAAGAGTTAATAAATACAGCAGTTTACCAACTCATATGGGGTATTGGCATGCTCGGGAGAAATTGGGTATTAAAACTTTTTGGAGCTTTTTGTTATTTAATCCGTTGTGAATTTTTAATTTTGGGCCAAACTTAATGTATTGTCCACAAAAATGACAAATTGCAAACTTCTTAACCCCTTAATGACTTGGCTCTTTATAGTTTTTGTGTTCCCATTTTTTGCTGCCCACCTTTAAAAATCTATAAATTCTTTATTTTTCCATGTACAGGGCTGTGTGAGGGCTTGTTTACAGCATAACAAATTGCACTTCGTAGTGACAGTGTTTTATATTCCAGACCATGTACATGGAAGCGGGGAAAAAAAATTCCAAATGCAGTGAAATTGGTGAAAAAATGCATTTGCGCCATTTTCTTGTGGGCTTGGATTTTACCACTTTCACTGTGCACCCAATATGAAATGTCTACTTTATTCTTTTGGACGGTATGATCATAGCCATACCAAATTTTTATAGGTTTTATAATGTTTTCATATATTTACAAATATTAAAACCACCTGTACAAAAAAAAAAAACATTTTTCATACTACAGTGCACAGAACTGTGTGTGGTGTCATTTTTTGTGACTTTTGATGACATTTTCAATGCTACCTTTTGGAGGACTTTTGATCACTATTTAATTTTTTATATTTAGCAAAGTGGCATTTTTGACTTTTGGCCTTTTGATCACTATTTAATTTTTTATATTTAGCAAAGTGGCATTTTTGACTTTTGGCATTATTTTCTATTACAGGGTTAAATGTCGGGAATAACCGTTATTATATTTTGATAGATTGGACATACCTAACATGTTTATGATTTTTTAAGTTTATAGTTATTTGAGTTTCAGTGGCGGATTAAGTGTCCCATGGGCTCCTGGCTGCTCACACAACTGGGGCCCTCCCAGCGTCCAAACCGACTTGTGCCCGGAAATTAGGACTTTAGTACTACTCTATATCCTTAATCTTAGGCCGCATTCACACGATCATATGGGGATGTATGTATGGCTGCAAGCAAGAAATGTCCACCTCAGATGCCCCCTTAAATGAAATGTCCACTGCAGATGCCCCCTCTATTGAAACCTCTGCCTCAGATGCCCCTTTTAACCCCTTCCCGATGCGTGCCGTACTAGCTTGCGGGCCGAGCCCTCTCCATAGCCGGTAAGTCTTTGCTGCATATTGTTTTCACCTCAATCGCCGCCGGCAGCATTGGGCGCCGCCATCTTGTCGTGGATCACTGCTACCCGCTGTGGTCACCGCATGGTAACCTCGGGTGTTTTTCCGAATACCCGAGGCTACTTCGTTTTAACCCATGCATTACAATGTGCTAATTGCACATTGTAATGCATGGGGAGTAAAATCCACATATACTGCCATACTGTAGTATGGCAGTATATGATAGGATCGATCAGACTACCTAGGGTTAGAGTACCCTAGGGAGTCTGAAAAATAGTAAAAGTAAAAATAAAAAAAAGTTTAAAAAAAAAATTATAATAAAAAAACCTAAAAATTCAAATCACCCCCCTTTCCCTAGAACTGATATAAAAATAAACAGTAAAAATCATAAACACATTAGGTATCGCCGCGTCCGAAAATGCCCGATCTATCAAAATATGATAATGTTTTTTCACTATGTTTAACCCTGTAACAGAAAATAGCGTCCAAAGTCGAAAATGGCATTTTTTTGCCATTTTGAAAAATATAAAAAAATTAATAAAAAGTAATCAAAAGGTCGCACAGTCCCAAAAATTATAGTAATGAAAACGCAATCAAAATTCGCAAAAAATGACACTATCCACAGCTCCGTACACCAAAGTATGAAAAAGTTATTGGCCCCAGAAGATGACAAAATAAAAAAAAATATTTTGTACAGGAGGTTTTAATTTTTTTAAATGTATGAAAACATTATAAAACCTATACAAATTTGGTATCCACGTGATCGTACCGACCCAAAGAATAAAGTAGACATGTCATTTGGGACGCAGAGTGAAAGCTGTAAAATCCAAGCCACAGAAAACGTCACAAATGTGGTTTTTCACCATTTTCACTGCATTTGGAATTTTTTTCCCGCTTTCCAGTACACGCCATAGAATATTAAATACCGTCACTATGAAGTGCAATTTGTTACGCAGAAAATAAGCCATAACACAGCTCTTTATGTGGAAAAATAAAAAAGTTATAGATTTTTGAAGTTGGTGAGTGAAAAATGGAAGTGAAAAAACTAAAAAAGGCCAAGTCCACCTTTGTTCTTTGTATAGTAACCAATCCCCACTCCTCAATGACCTCACAGTGGGCGTCGATCGAATTGAATATGGCAGGGATTTAAATGCCTCCGGCAGCTTTCGCAGAGGCATTTACATGATTTACCCCCACTGGCAATCAAGTGTGTTGCCGGTGAGTGTTTGTTCTAATATGCAGCAAACACCTACCTGGGATGGAGAGGGCTCAGCCTTGAGTCCTCTCTGTCCTCCTGCTCCCAATGACATTGGATCATTCAGAGATCCTCACTGAACTTCTGGAGTGAGTTTGCTGCACTTAAGTAAAGGGGCCATATAAATACTGCACGCCCCCACTTTTCAGATTATTATCTTTTACAAAAGTTTTCCAATAAATTCTGTTCCACATCACAATTGTTTCTCACTTATTGTTGATTCTTTACCAAAAAATTACAATTTTATATCTTTATGTTTGAAGCCTGAATTGTGGCAAAAGATAAAAAAGATCAAGGGGGCCGAATACTTTTGTAAGGCACTGTACAGTACAGACCAAAAGTTTGGACACACCTTCTCATTCAAAGAATTTTCTGTAATTTCATGACTGTATAAATTGTAGACTCACACTGAAGGCATCAAAACTATGAATTAACACATGTGGAATTATATCCTTAACAAAGAAGTGTGAAACAACTGAAAATATGTCTTATATTCTAGGTTCTTCTAGTAACCACCTTTTTCTTTGATTACTGCTTTGCACACTCTTGGCTTCTCTTGATGAGCTTCAAGAGGTAGTCACCTGAAAAGGTCTTCACATCACAGGTGCCCTGTCAGGTTTAATATGTGGGATTTCTTATTCTGTTATTTTGGTCTGTACTATATACTGTACATATATATACACAAACAAAAGGACATAGTAATATATAATTAGATAGGAAACAGAACCATCAATGTTAGAAGAGTAAACTAATAGTCGTAGCACTTCCTGTTCACTGCACAAGTAGTGAGGGAGCAGGGATGTGGGTGAGACAGTGTAGCAGTCTGTAAAAGCTAGATTGCAGAAAAGCTAGAGGCTACCTCTTAGACTCATTAGCATACTTTAAAAAGATGATTTTAGAAGGAAGGAGGCCAGAGATAAAACTATAATAAGATTACGGCAATCACAGGGCCTGGTTTATCATGATGGATTTTGATGGTAGATTTCCTTTAAAGGTGTTTCAATATGAAAAAAACCTCCAGGGGGCTGGAGTAAGAAAAAAACCACGTACTTGCATTCCAGCTCATGATTTCTGTGTAACTCCGGTACTTCCAGATATGTGCCCTGCACTCAACCGGAAGAGCCAGTGGATTACAGGACCTGGATCTTTGTGGACACAGGATGTCACTTACACATCTTGGGCTGTCTCCTGGTTCAATGACACCATTAGTTGAGGAATGAAGAGGGCCCCATGGCCAACCAAAACCTCTGGTCAGATGCAGGGCCCAAAACTGGAAGTACTGGAGTAACACGGGTATCGGGAGCTGGAACAAGGTAAGTATGTGGGTTTTTTCCTAACCGCAGCACCATGTAAAATCCCTTTAAATGTTATAGAATGCCATAAATCCATGCGTCACATATACATTTTTCAAAATCAATATTAAAATAAAAGACCTTTCTCTTCAATGTTCCTATTTTGCTATTTATTTTACATTATACAGTGGTACACGTGGCACTTATATACAAACTTCATTTACCATGATGGAAAGAAACCAGATGACTTGCACTAAACCCTCCATGGGAATGTTAAACAAAGTTCATTAATTTTATGTTCATTAAAATTTTCCAACTGTCTTCCAGTTCTGTTCTTCCCAGGAGCGTTATTGGACTGTGTTGAAGCAGCTGCCGTCTCTAGCTGTGATCTCTTGTTCATGTTTGCAAAGGGAGTTCAGACTTTTCTTGATTTGAGAAGGAAGATACACAAAGGATGATGCAAACAGACAATTACTTAAGCAAATTAACTATTTTGGTGCCAGACACTCATAAAAACATATATTTTTGTCCGTGGAGACAGTTGCAGGGTAACAATTTGAACAATAAACCCAACAATAGCTGGCATGCTGTATATCTAAATCCAGAGGTCTTAGTCTAGGAAAATACTGAAAAGAGTTATCGATTAATCTGAGTAAAGGGAACATGTCACCAGGTTTTTCCCTCTTTTATGTGAAATCTTGCTTGTTTACCTATAAATCTACCCCAAAGTGAAAATGAGTAGAGAAGAATCATGCTTTGCCTGAGAGTCAAGTTTAGAGACTGCAATGAATTGTATCACTTCAGTAGCCCCAATCTTTGGTTCTATATGAATCTCATCTTTCAGGAATCGCATGAGGATTTTGGTTCTACAAAACTGGAGATACAGACCCTAATCTATCTTTACCTTATCCCTTTATGCTTTCTAAACTGTTAAATCTTATCTAGTTAATATGTAAATTTTCCGGAGAGGCTACTAGGGTGTGGAGCAGCCTTTCTGGTCAATGGGAGCAGAGGCTACTCTCGCCCGAATAGTCTCTGCAATCTCTCCCTACCTGTGCGCCCTCAGTGCACTCCTGCTGCTGCTCCTGCTGTTCGTTGCTCCATCAGAGCCCTGCACATGTGCAGTAGCTCAGGCATCAGTGCAAACAGGATCACTGCTCTATGTATGCGTGTCTGTACTGAGGCTATCACTGAGCGGAGAGGCTATTCCACGTCTCAGTAGCCTCTCTAGGAAAATGTACATAATAACTAGATAATTAAGCTTAGTTTAGAAAGCACTATAGGGTTGGCTAAAGATAGATTAGGGTTTAGAACAGGGGTCCCCAAACTTTTTACATAGGGTGCCGTTCACTGGACTAAAGTTTAAAAAAAAAAATCCTCTGTACACTGCACACATCTTATTTTTAAGATAAACATTTCCCCCTCATTTATGTCCCCCTTATAATAAACATGTCCCCATTTATGTCCTCATTATAAACATGTCCCCCTCCCCTCATGCATGCATGGGGGATAAAACATACTTGGAAGTCCACTTCTTAATTGCTTGTTTTCTAAATCTGATGTACATGTTGCTTATCTTTAATTAATATTATAATTGTCAGGATACAGTTGACACTTATACAGTGGTGTAACTAGAAGCTGATGGGCCCCAGTGTAAAGTCTGTGCCAGGCCCACAACTATAATGTATGGTTTATAGTAATAGTCTTCTCATATGGGAAAGTGACATCATAAGGGCCCCTAAACCTCTTGGGCCCGGGTGTGACTGCAACCTCTGCACCCCCTCAAGTTACGCCCTTGCACTTGTAGATGGGACAAATAGACCACCATTTAGGGTGAGTTCTGGGACTGCATTTGTCAGGCTGTCATGGGTGCTCCTGCAACCCATGTCCAAGGTCACAGGTGCACCTATGTGCCTCCCTGTGCCCCTGGATTGTGTCTGCAGCCTCACTTACCTTCCCTGGCTCCAGCGGCGAACCCACACTCCAGCGTGTGTGTCCCCGCCTCCTAGTGTGCCAGCTCTGCAAGATTTAAAGGGCCAGCGAGCCGATAATCGGCAACAGCTGGCCATCTGCCCTGATAAATTGCCAGCCCCTTTCTGTGTCCCCTGCCTGATCTTTGAAGCTTGTGCCCTATGTCCTCTGCATTTATAGTGATTTCCCATTGTGACCTCAATTCCGTTCCTGACTTCACTTCCATGCTGCCTGTCCTGACTCTGTCCACGACTCCATCTCTGCCTCACAATTCTGCATTTCACCTTGGCCACCATGACGGGCAAAGTAGCACCTGTGGAGCGTCCTGGTGGTACCACGCCACGCCAAGTCGCAGCGGGCTCTGGTGAAAACCGGGTGCCACTTAGACTCCGCTCCCAGGTGTCGGCTTACGTCATAGTCCGTGGTGGGTCAGTGGGTCAATTACCCCTGAATCCTGGCACAGGCCAGGAGTCTTTTTTAGGTGATAGGGTGTAGTGTTGTCTATTCGGGTGTAAAAGGGTGAGCATCATCCTACATCCTTTGAACTTTCACCTGACCTATGATTCCACCTACTTTATACCCATAGACCTTCACAGCTCAGTTGATATTTTGTGGCACTGTAATTATCCAGTAATTTTGATATATTTCTAAGTGAAAGTTACGTTTTACTCAATTACTACCGCACCAATGTTTATTTGTCTGACTGCAGCCTAATTGTCGGAATGTGAAAACAACACTTGAATTTGGAACAGTGGGACTGGTTTCTACTTAGTTTAGATTTTGTCTTTTTCATTAATATGCTTAATATTATTTGCAGTTTTTTTCTCATGTATTGCTACTTTTCATGTTTTGACAAGAGCATTGAGGAAAAAAGACTAAGTTTAGAGGGCTAGAAATGTAAATGAAAGTTAACATAGCAGACAGATAAGCATGCATGATATCATATATGCTGAAGCCATCGTAGACCCTGTCTCTTTCAGGACAGCTGTGTTACGTTGCCAAGCTGCAGTCTACATAAATAGACAACATAGCAACATAATTAAAACAAACAGGCGCACAACGATAGTACTAAAATAATTACAATGTCAATCACACCACACAGTGTCAAAAAGAGCCCTATGTAGGGAGAGCAGCACAAGAAAATCTGGTGGAATCATATCGCTAACAATAGTAGTTTGTCGGACAGAAAGTTTGGTTTATGCAGGAGACGTTCTAGAGTCTATTCTGCTACATAGTCATGAATTCATGTTTAAAGATAATTCATCAACTATTTCTTTAGGATCAAAAATATGTATGACAAATATCAATGAATATGGATGAGAGTAAACTATTAACATACATGTCCCATTAATGTGTTTCTGACACAGGACCTTTCCCAAGTTAATGATCAGGTATAGTCCATTACACTGAATGCTCTTCTGGTCATGGGAAACATAATCTAATAGTTGACAAACATTGGCGCTTATTTACTAAGGTCCAGCGGCCGCATTTCCATCGGGTTTTCTGACATTTTCGAGGGTCGCGCGGGGGATTGCGTCCATGCGAACAGATTGTGTCACGATCGCATTGGCTTTCACGCGACAGAAATCGGGGGGCGGGCGGGCGGACGATCCGACCAATTAGGACAACGCGCAGGATTTAACAAATCAACCAATGCACTTACATACATCGGGAGGAAGATGGTTAACTCCAGCAAACCTGATCGGGAAAGCGACACATGCAGGAAATCGGACGCACAATCTTCATGAATCGCGGCAGATGGGCATTCCGGTGGACAACGCACCTCGGGGATCGCGTAGGGACCAGGTAAGTAAATGCGCCCCATTGTCTTGAAAACAAGACTCTAGCCCCCAGCAAAATTGAGAACGGTCCTCCTTATAGATTGTAGCCGTCACAAGCCCCTTCTGTCTTCCACATTTACTATATTTCTATTATTATTGCCTTATATGTTCATCATCAGTGAGAAACAGTTTGCGCTCCATGACATCATAGAGTGGCAAAGGTAGTTACACATACTGACGTTCTGTCGATACCCCCTATATCTGAAATAACCCTTAAATTGACTTGGCAGTATATTGTCCTGCAGATTAACATCTTTAAGATCATGTCTCTTTCATGGCCCAGCTTGATGGCCTCATTCCGAAAATCAACTATGAAGTGAGATGTAAATTGGCTGTTTAAAGTCAAGGAGGCAAAGAGTTTATCACTGAAGTCAAGCTCTCCCCACCTCAGAAAGTGCCTTCTGCTGTGATTGATGGTCTTGCATTCAGGCACATCACTTATCATCTCCCCAGTAGTCTGTGGCATGATGTCAATCACAGCAGAGGGGTATTCTGAAGTGGAGAGAGCTTAACTTTAGTGCTAAACTCCATCTGCCATCTGTATTTAAAGATGCCTTTTAGGCCGAGAGACTGAAGCCAGTTACCCCAGTCCTGCAAGAACAAGGTGTGTAGTTCTAGTTAGTTGGGCGGCATGGTGGATGAGTGAGTAGCACTTCTATCTTGCAGCGCTGGGGTCCTGGGTTCAAATCCCACTCGGGTCAACATCTGCAAAGAGTTTGTAATTTCTCTCTGTGTTTGCGTGGGTTTCCTCTAGTTTTGTCCCACACTCCAAAACATACTGTCAAGTTGCTTAGATTGTGAGCCCCATGGGACAGGGACCAATTTAACATACTTTGTGCAGCGATGCGTAATCTGTGTGCACTATAAAGAATTTAATTTATTTAGTGTTAAACTGCCCTACAATCAGGAAGCTTGTCCACTATGTTTGCATCATCCCACTTTTTATTTTTATTTTATTTTTAGTTCTACTTATTGTCCATTTTTAGCTGACACCAGTTATATCCGTCTATGGTTTTAATCAGGTAAATTTAGTTCTATTTTGTAATGAGCAATTTGGGCCAAATTCGAGTTCTTCCGAATACTTGGAAAAGTTGTGGCTGTGGACCCGGACTTTGTAACGAACTTGAACCTGAACACAAACTCTATCAAAATCAATGGGGACCTGAATTTTAGCAGCCAAAAATGTCTGTAAAATGGAGGTAGTAAGGGCTAGAAGGCTGAACAATGCAGTTGCCCTGACTAAAATGGGCTGGGGAAGATACTTTAAATAATAACATAACATAAAAAAAATAAAGTGATAATTTAAAAAAAATATATTTAAAAAATTTATTGTCTCTAGAAGACGGTATGAGTAGTAAATCTACCAAATTCAATTTCAGACCTGCTCATCACTAGTTGTATCAGGTCAGGTCTCTGGAGGCAATTTTAAACTGAAGCCCATTGATCTGCATGCTCATTCTAGTCTTAAGCAGCGAGTACATCAGTGTGTAACACCTAATCTTTGTTTTTTTTCTGGCTGGAAACTGGGAGTTGGCACCTTTCTGGGCATCTGTTGTGATTACAAATCGTTCCTAAGCTATTGACATTGCTAATTTTTACATTCACCAGTTGCAGCTTCCTGATCACTAATCCTTGTCCTTGTTCCAGATGTTTCTCAGCATTCTGTGACTTTCTACCTGCTTTTATTTTAATGTTTTTTACTTTTATTAATACACACCTTGCTGTGTCCATTATGTGATTGACAAGTGTTGATCAGTAACATATTTCAATGTTTGACATCTGCAATGATTTTTTGGCTCACCACGCCCCTCTCCATAGAGAAACATGGCACATGGCGCCGTATTGCGGGGAAAGATAGGACATGTCCCACCAATTGTTGGCCTACGGGGGATGTTTTCCAACATAAATATATACTGTATATACTCAAGTATAAGCCGACCCGAATATAAGCAAAGGTACCTAATTTTAACAAAATGCATTGGTCACAGACTTCACCCAGTATATAGCCTGCCAGCACATGCCGTCCAGGTGTATAGCCAGCAGCCCCCTAGTATATAGTTAGCCCCTGCCCCCTAGTATATAGCCAGTGCCTGCCCCTAGCATATAGCCAGTGCCTGCCCCTAGTATATAGCCAGTAGCCCCCTGCCCCAGTATATACTGAGCAGCCCGTGTCCCCAAGTAGCCAGCAGCCCACTAGTCTATAACCAGCCTCCTACCCCCTAGTATTTAGCCAACAGCTCCCTTGTAAACAGCCAGCAGCCCCCTTGTATATATATGCTGATGGCAGTGTACACACTTTGATGTCAGCAAGTGGCTGACATCATGGTGTATGCGACGCAGCGCGCAGGGTTCCATCGGAAAGGTGAGTTTTTCAGCACTTTTTTGTAGGGTATGTAGGGTATAGGGCAGTGATGGCGAACCTTTTAGGGACAGAGTGCCGAAACTACAAGCGAAAGCCACATATTTTTCACAACTAGCCAAATGTCAATTTAAAGTAACAGGTTTCAAACGTATTGGCGCCCTGAGGACACCAATACAGGAGAAAGAAGGAGAAATTCATATTATTAATGTAGTTTCCCTCTAAAGTCCCCTTAACAAGATGAATCACAGGTCCAGAGAAGGGGCTACAATGATAATGAAGCTCAGTCCACACCTCCTTGATTCAGGTCTTGAGTCCTGAATGGAGACCTTTGTTCTGGGTGATGGCCTGGGTGCCCAAAGAGAGGCACCCGTGCCATAGGTTCACCACCACTGGTATAGGGTATGTAAATTCTTCGATAGTTTTTCGGAGATCGCTCCGCTGGGACAGGGATTTAGAAGGGGATTGTGTCGCACGTGATCGGATTTTGGCGCATCGGCGGCAGCTTTCAAATTGGGCAGAGCAGGCCGTCGGACGACCTGACTGATTCGGACTAAGCACGGGATTTGACATTTAAATTGTGTTACAAGACATGTACTTACATACACCGGGAAGAAGATGGTGAACTCCAGCGGACCTGAGCGGGGAACGACACATGCAGGATATCGAGTGCACGATGTAAGTGAATCGCGGCACAGTGCAACGCACCGCGGGGAATGTAAATGGTATGACGGATATGTAAAAGTTCCCCAATGTCCCATTCCTCCATAATCCCTTCTCCTTCTCATCAGTGATGAGGGACCCTTAAGAAGGCGCCCCAGGACAATTGTTGAGCCCCCAAGTGATCCTTTATGGACCTCACCTTCTAAAAATTTTGAGGAATTTATTTTGAGACAGATTATGTTACGGTAGAACATAATGTGCATACCCTAAACTGACCCACAACCCCTGTCGCCTATCTAATAAACCTCGTAAACTCTAATGGTTAGGGACTTCTGGTCGACAATTACTATACTGAATGGGTGAACAAAAAAGATGATAACACAAAGGGACAACAGCAGAGAAAATAGACAGAACTGGGTCAAATCCTAAATGGCGGTGAAGTACTTATTTGAGAGCCAAGAGAAAGTTGAGTAAATGTAGTAGAGGTCGGAAACACAGAATAGCAATAGCAAGAGAAATGGACAACAAGTGTCAGAGGACTAAAATTAACAAGCAACTGGTGAAGATACTGGGCGGACATATAAGGATAAAATGGACAACAGCGGAAATTCAACCTTTGTCTGGTTTCTTTTACAACTGTTCTAGACTTATTTGTCCTAGAGGAGACTTATTAGTCCCAGTTTCAACTGAGCCAAATACTCTAGTCTCAAAAAATAGTAAAGGGAACCAGACAACATGGTGATAGATTACCCCCAGTGGGTTCTGACAGAAGACCTCACAATAAAAAAAATAAACCAATATTTTCAACAGCACTTGAATTTACCTCACTGTAATGAGGCCACACTAACATTTTTTCACTATAACAGCAATTGTCAATACCCACTTCAAAATGACCCATCATTTGACCATCTTTACAAAACAAGGCCCGTCCTCCATTTCTTTAATTTCAAGTCTGATGAGGTATAAACCCCCAAAAGATTAATTTTTATAGACGTGTCACTTATACTTCTAAAAGGCAAGCTGATGTCCCCTCCCCACCGCCCATTCTAGAAGTTAGTGGTTGTGTGGAGAATTAGTGCACTCACTGCTGGATCAGGGTTACCACCTTTACATGGATATTACTATCTATGACTACATTAACAATCCACTCTTCTCTTCTACTTCCTTCACTTCCAGAGTTACTTTAGCAAGTGGCACTTTAAAAAAAACAATGCCCCAATGCCCCCAAGCCAGAATGCATCCTGGTCTCCACTACTACACCAAGTATTTGGGTGAGGTTGATTTTTCATATCAAATGTTAAAACCAAACAGTCCGACAAGGAAAACTAAGGTGTGGTATAAAAAGATGACCGTGCACATTGTATAGATGGCACTTTACAGCTCTTACATGCTATTTGAACGTGCAGATGAGTCATTTAATGAGGCTCACCAAATGACAGCTTGCCTTTCAAAGTTTAGATTCCTTGGCTGAGCTTGGTGTGTGTTCTGTGAAAAGCTGCATGATGTCTTCTTGAAGCTAATGTGTGTCAGTTGTGTATTGAATAATGGACTGCTGAGCCAGTCATCTGCTGGGGAGATATCCGGGAACTTGCTCTTCCTCTAGCGAAGTTGCTGGTTCCACTTATCTCTTGGCATTTGTTGTTTGTATGGCTCCAGGGGTAGTGGACCCACTGGACCACCGCGGAGGATGTTATAAGCCGACACCTGGGTTGGACTTGCTGCGGCAAGGTACCACCTGGTTTTTCCACAGGTGTAACTTTGTCTGCGGTGGCAGCCAAGGCGAGGAACAAAAATGACAGACAGAATTGTGGTCTGGGACAGGCAGGAAGTCGAGACAGGCAGCATAGGATCAACGTCAGGAACAAAGCAGGAGGTCAGGGCAGGCAGAACAGGTACAGCACTGGGGTCACAAGCTTTCTCAATGGCATAAGCATGAAGATCCGGCAGGGAATGCTGGGAGAGACTGGCTTTTATGCAATTTCCAGGGGACGGCCAGCACCAATCACTGGTGCATTAACCTTTAAAATCTTTGAGCGTCGGTGAGCACACGTCCTAGGAGGTAGGGATGCGAGCACCGGGATGCTGGAGCCAGATCGAGGACAGGTAAGTGGCGCTAGTGTGGCACCGGCAGGCCGAAAGGGGCTTTGGTGAGCCCACGACCCGCAATATGGGTTACGGAAGCACCCCTGACATTGTTCTTCTTCTGCTTGTACTGTATTGCTGTATATTCTGACGTTTGATACAAATTTGACTATTACTTTGCTTATTGATTCTGTACCTTGCCACCATCTTTGTATGATCACGTTTTCCTGACTACTCTTTTTGTCACTCGTTGCTCATTTTTCATCTGTTCTGAGCACTATCTCAGAGTAGAGAATGTTGACAAGATCTCATCTGTGGCTAGTACAGTCGTGAAAATTAAGTTGGGTCAGGGGTCGTGGGCGCCTGCACCTCTTTCTCTTCCTTGTCACCTTTTTCTTCTCAGCAAGACAACCTCAAATTTATTTATTTAATTACTTTCCAAAGACCGAAAGAATCTTCACATAAGGACTCCAAATTTTTATCTAATGTTATTATTATGATATTAATTACCCAGATCACGTTTACACTGATTGAAACTTTGTTACATAGTAATATTAGAATGCAGCATCTTACCATTGCCTCAGACATACAGTAACATCAATTTGGCTACAACTTCCGAACTACACCAACTAGAGTAGTGTCATTTCAAACATGACAATCTTCCCTTACATTTCCCACAAGGATTGTGTTCCTAATTCCAGTTCCACAAACATGGTTATATCAACTGTTTACTTTCATATACAGCTGCCCTTCCTGACTTTAAAGGGGTATTCCCACAAAGGCAAGTTTCTTATATGTACTCAGGATAACAAAATAACACATTTTTTAATTCACTGTTATTGACAAAAATACAGAATTTCACAGATATAAGTCCAACTTGTCTCTATCAGTCCTGCTGTACACAATTTCAGTTACCCCTAGACACGACCCTGTAACTTCTGACTTCAGGGTCGGGTGGCTGCTGTCTTGGATTTCTGTGTGAGATCCTGCAGCTAAGTTTATGTGTCTTTCTGCTCTGAGCCTCTAGCAATGCCCCCTGCAGTGCAGCACGGAGCTCACTTATCACTTCCTGTTAGCACATCGTGAGCACAGAGACTACAAGGAGATAGGTGATCCGGGGATGCAGGCACACTGTCATGGGTGCTCACGTGACCCATATCACGGGTCGTGGGCTCACCTGTGCCCCTCCGTGTACACTAATCCCGGTACTCCGGCCGTGCATGCGTCCCTGCTTCAGAAAATTTAAAGAGCCAGCCCACCGTTAATTGGCGCTGGCCATTTCCCAGAATTCTATATAAGCTTGCCTCTCCCTGCACACCCTGCCCGATCTTTGTGCCTAGTGTCTCTGAGAAAGCTATTTCATGCCATTTGCTGTGTTTCCGAATTCCTGTTGTGACCCTGGTTCCGTTAATGACTCTGATCCCGTGCTGCCTATCCTGACCTACTGCTACGCCCCCGACTCCAGTCCTGTGCTGCCTGTCTCAACCTTCTGCCTGTCCCCAACCACAAGTTTGCCTCACTATTCGGTACTTCGCCTTGGCCGCCACCGCAAACAAAGTCGTACCTGCGGAACGACCTGGTGCTACCATGCCATGGGCTCTTGTGAAAACCGGGTACCACTTAGACCGCGATCCCAGGTGTCAGCTTAAATCATCACCCGTGGTGGTACAGAGGATCCAATACCACTGATCCTGACACACACATCTGTGAGATGTAAAAGTGTAAAAGTCTGTCAGCCACTGTATAATATAACTCTTATGCATCTCATCTCTGATCTGTCTTATCTTTCTATGTGTCAGTGTCTTAGTACAATGTCAGAAGCCAGATGAAAGTGTATTTACACCTAGATGGATCATGATGGGGCTTATTTACTAAAGGTCGCGGATCGCATTTTCGTCGGACTGTTCAGTGTTTATGGGATTTGCGCAGCTTTGACAGGTATTTAACAGGGGTTTGCGCTGGGATTGTGTCGCACACGATCCAATTGTGGTGGTGCTGCACTGGCTTTCATGCGACAGAAGTCGGAGGTTGTGCCGTCGGATGATCCGACTGATTCTGACTGAGAGCGAGATTTAAGATTCAAATTATGTCGCAAGACCAAGCACTTACATACATCAGGAAGAAGAAGGTAAACTGCGGCAGACCTGAGCGGGGAGGCGACCATGCAGGATATCGGGTGCGTAATCTAAGTGAATCGCGGCAGAGTGCATTATTGTCGGAAAATGCACTTTCTGTGAACTCTTCCGGATGGGTAAGTAAATTTGCAACTTAGAGTGTCCCGCTCACTCAGCGCATAGAGCAGCATAGGGAGTGATAGGAGCTAAAACAGCAAAACAACTGAGTAAAATTATCTTTATTATGTTAACATCACTAAGGGATTGAGATGTGGATATCTCCATGTCTCAGACACCTAGAAGCGCAGTCTGACAGATGAAGGCAGCATGGGATGCACTGGCTACAAGCAGCTACATGGACAAGAGGCAGCTAATTTATGGAGAGTGCCATAGATATATATGAGAAATTGGGGCCAATGATTCTAAAGGCACCAGAGAAACGAGATGATGATATTTTATTTGAAGTTTTTTTTCATGAATAAATGTGTAATCAATAATAAACCCCAAGAAAAGAATGGGGTAAATTTACTAAGGGCCGTGCTCCAGTTTTCTGTCAGAATTTGCGCTCTCTTTCTAGTGCAAACTGCTTGCACATCCAATGTTAAAGGTGCACCAAAAAAAGTGGCACACTTTGTCACGGCAGTTCTGAAGGCAGCAGATTCATGCAGAACGTGCGTCAGAAATCCTGAATCTGGCACTCTGCATTATACACAGGGAAACTGCACACAGTGCTGTTCTTAGATCTATACTTGATATCTATTACTTCATTAATTCTGGAATCCTTTATATACTGAATAGCACACTCTCCACATTGAGGGGGCAGTGGGGGACAATACTGGGGGCACATTACTGTGGGGCGGTGGGAACATTAATGGGGGGGAACATAGGCTGTGGGGAACAATACTGGGGGCTATGGGGGACATTACTGGGGGCGGTGGGGAAATTTCTGGGGGCTGTGGGGGAGATTACTGGGGGCTGTGGGGGACAATACTGGGGGCACATTACTGGGAGGCAATGGGGATATTGCTGGGGGCTCTGGGGGACATTACTGGGGATGTGGGGAACATAAATTGGGGCTGTGGGGGACATTACTGGGGGTTATGGTGACATTAATTGGGGCTGTGGGGACATTTGTTTGTGTGTGCTGTGGGGAAATTTCTTACTGGCCCCGTGATCCAGATTATCATTGGGGCTCCCCGGCCTGCATCCCCAATAGCACCAAAGACCAGGGTGAGGCTGGGCCCACCAGTGGCCCTCAACACACGGCAGTAAGGCAGGGGCCTCTGTCAGTCCGGACTGGAAGCTCCTGCCTGTCATTGTCATAGTGCTCAAAGCAGCCGGAAACGTCCACTCGAGTACTTTTTCTGGTTCCAGATGACAACCCTGGCACGCATCACACTCCGAACCACATGAGGATGTCATCATGCGGCAGTACAATCTTTCCAGTCTAATAGAAGAAGATAGAAGACACAGGGGGCAGTATATAAAATTCATGGAGCGCCCGAGTATATAATATACATGAGGAGACCAGTATATATAATTCAAGGGGGGTGGCAAATGCAGTGAGCTTAATATTGAAAATATATGGGGGGGGGAGGGGGGTGATACAGTAAATACAATATATGGGGGAGGCAGTATAAATAAAATAATATGGGAAATTAAAAGGAATCTGTCAACAAGGAGCACACCAGTGCAGCATAATGGGGCAGATTTACTTACCCGTCCTGCAAGATCCTCGAGGTGCGTCCCCCGATCCCCGCGATTCACCACGAGCGTGCACCCGATGTCCTGCATCTGTCGCTTCCCCCGATCAGGTCTGCCGGAGTTCACCTTCTTCTTCCTGGTGCATGTAAATGCTTGGTCTTGCGACACAAATTCAAAGTAAAATCCTGCAGCTTGTCCAAATCCGTCGGATTGTCCGAAGGCCGGCCTCAAGACTTCTGCTGCATGAAAGCCGGCGCGAAGAGCAAAAATCCGATCGCGTGCAACGTTTTTAATGTTTGGAATTAATTGTGTGGTGTATTTATTGATGAAATAAAGTTTTGTACATCATTGCCTATACACACTTTCGTTGGTCTTTCTTGTTTATAGTGTGTTGGTTAAACTTTACATTGAGTAGTACTTTATATTTTACAGCTGTGCAGGTTCCTCTGCTGCAGAGTTGGAATGGGATGATCCTTACCACACAGATTTAACCCCTTCCTGCACCTTGATGTAACTCTATATAGAGTAACGTCATGGTGATCGCCCGGGCTCAGAAGCTAAGCCCCAGAGATCCCCATGGGAGCCCGATAGCCCGATATACGCAGTCTTAGTGCCCACGGCATCTATAGGGCATTACCGAGACAATAGCGCCCTCATTGCTGTGGCATCCCTGAGTTCCGATGAAGCTAACAGTGCTGATGTCAGCCTAAGTTAGAATGTATAGGCTGACTATGTAATATGCTGCAATACAGCCCAAAAAAAAAAACAAGCACTAATACAGCTCTGTAAACAAAACAAGTGTTACGCCCATTGTTACATGGTGATCCAAATACAAGAGACTTTCTCACAAAATGAGTTCTATATTCTGCAAAATAAGTTAACCATAAAAAGCTATATAGATGGGATATCATTGTAATCGTGATGACCCATAGAAAACAAAAATTAATGATTTTCTCAACCACCACCAATAAAGAGTTAATAAAATCTAATTATTAGCTATTGAACCACCCAAATGATGTACCTTAAAAGTGGATCTCATCCGCAAAAAATGAATCCCCCATAAGTCCAAATTACAAAAAAATAAACATTTTATAGCCTGTAAAATGTGACAATGCAGATCTGTTCTGAATGGCGCTCCTTCCGTGTGCCCATACAGCAGTTTACCAGTACATATGGAGCATCCTCATACCCGGGAGAAATTGGGTATCTAACTTTGTGGAGTTTTTCATCATTTAATACTTTGTGATGGTTTCATTTTTGGCGAAAATCTACAATTATAAAGTATACAGTTTTGACTTATATACTTATATACATACTTATATACAAATTCAACTTAAGAACAAACCTATGGAACCTATCTTGTACGTAACCCTGGGACTGCCTGTATTTAAGAAGTGCCCGCGCCACATTTGTGTAGCACACGACAGTCTTGTGGCGTGACTGCACTTTTGTTCAAGCAGCATAAATTTCTGCACTAAAATGGGCGATCTGGTGGTCAGTTGGACAGTGCTCCAGATTTAACATGCAGAGTCCAACATAAGTGTGGCGCATGGTCCATGTTAAAGATGCACAAAAAAAGTGGTGCGTCCTGTAGGAGCAGTGGAGGGGGCTCCAGATTCAGGAAGAGTAGCAGAAATCCTGAATCTCTGCACATACTGGGACACATTTACTTACCCGGTCCAGCAGAGATCCCAAAAGAGAACTGTGCCGTGATTCAAGAAGATCATGCGCCCAATTTCCTGAATGTGTCACTCCCAGCTCAGGTCCGCCGGAGTTCAACATCTTCCTCCCGGTGTATGTAAGTGCATGGCTTGCGACACAATTTTTAAGTAAAATCCTGCGGTTTGTGTCTCATGAAAGCCGACGCGATTGGGACAAAATCCAATAGCGTGCGTAACAATCCCCTTTCCAATATGCGGCGCATATTGGAAAAGGTCGGAATATCCAGTGAGTATCCGCTGTTTTGGATTGTTTAAATGCACGGTGGTGTTTGTATAATAACAATATGGCAGTAAAGATCATCAATAATACTGGTAATACTGGTCTGTGTATAGAGTTTTGTGTTCATTATCACTACGTTGGTATTTTCTTAGTGTTGTGGTAAAGCTGTGGTTCGCAGTTTGGAGGGATCATTTAGATATTGTAGCTGTATTGTTTGTAATATTGGTCTAATGGTAATTTTATTTGGTAACAGTGTTGTGGTATTATTTGGTAACAGTATGGTGTGATCATTATTTGGTTTGTCATGGACCAAAATTGGAATTGGTTTAGTAAAGTTAAGAATTTATGAACCAATCTAAAACTAATATTTCTTTACACATATATTGTTGTGAGAGGGGGCCCTGCATCAGCTGCCGAGCTGGGGGGCCCCATCTGTTTTGATCGTTTAAATGCCAGGCAAACGCCATGTGTGAGCACAGCCTTACACATGGTGATGCCAGGGCTAATGGAGAAGATAAAGACCAACCACAGTCCTAGGACATGTCGCCTGCAGGAGCTGGGTGTAACAAGTAGGGGCTTTTTTCTGTGTTGTCTGTAGCTATATATACAGTCAGTAAAGTTGTTATTGGCACAACCAAATGTGAGATATAGGAGTGGGCATTACTGAACGTGCTATACACATGCATTGGGGCCCGGGGCCCGGATCTTTTACCACCCTAGCAACGCACCTGATTGTACTGTACTATCACTTTACACTAGTTTAACAGTTTTTGTTTACATTTTAGTCTATCACAATCCATTTGTAAATCAGTATTACTCCATACTCCAAAGGTTCAGATTTGTTACGAAATACCTTGCAAATAATTCCTATGCTGCAACTTCTTCTTGCATCGTTCCAACAGCAAACAAAGTATTATATCTAGGAGTGCCAATACAAATGAAGCTCAACATCAAAGCTTGAAAAAATAATTCATAAGGTTCTCAAAGTCATTAAAGTTTTGCCAGACAAACAACACATTTAATTAGTAAACAGACATCTAGACATATTTAATCTGGCAGCACATCCTGCCTCTCTGGCTTTACTGCCTCAGGGTGTAATGCCGCTTTCAAGAGCAAGCCCTCAAGGCCTCCGGTTCTGGTAACTTGGCTGCAGTTGCTTCTGGGAAATAGTACGATCTGACTTATTGTATTGTATGTATTATTATATGTGAACTGTTTCTCTATTTATACCATATGGTATGAAGCCCTAAACAGTACAAAATGGGTCTGAAATTGCCACAATCCTACAGGCTGTGTCTGGTATTACAGCTAAATACCATTCCAACTCATAGGGGCACATTTACTTGCCCGTTCCTGTGGTGATCCCCGAGGTGCGTTGTCCGACGAGGATGAAGTCTGGCGCGATTCACTAAGATCGTGCGCCCGATATCCTGCATGTGTTGCTTCCCTGCTGAGGTCCGCCAGAGTTCACCTTCTTCTTCCCGGTGCATGTGAGTGCATGTCTTGCGACACAATTTGAATTTTAAATCCCGCGCTTAGTCCAAATCAGTCAGACACGATCCCCTCCCACCCCCCACCCCCCGATTTGTTTTGGATGAAAGTCAGCGCGATTGCGCCAAAATCCGATCAAGCACGCCAAAAAACCCTGTCAGGAAACACAACGGAAATGCGGTCCGCGGATCCTTAGTAAATGTGCCCCATAGTTTGAGGGATAAATGATCGCTTCCTTGTGTTGCAATATATGTAGAATCAGCTGCACTATTCATGGATTTCATCATTTTTGGAAGACATTTTATTTTTTTCATTGTATTTTATTATTAGATGGGTTTAAAAAGTTATATGTGGCTGGGGGGAGCTACAGCATGAGTTTCAATCTGTAGCAGGTGCACAGCAGTGGTTGGGGCAGTGCAGCAGCTGACCAGGAGCGCCAGAGGAGATGAGTATAAGATGTGTATTGTTTATATAGCCCTCCAAGCCGTATATAATTTTTTAAAATCCCATTTAACCCCTTTTTATTGTATAGGGGAAGTTGTTCTTTAGCATTGTAGCAGAAGAAGATTGCAACAGAGAGTGCAAGCTGTAAGTAGGGCAGGGCAGTATATAAAAGTTCAGATGATCTCATGTGAATGTACCCTTGTTGGACAAAGTTTTATATTTAAAAAAAAACAATACATTCTAAAATAAAAAGTTGAAAAATAAAAACCACCAAACACAAAATTAGCTGCCCCTTTAAAAATATAAAATCACAAACATTATGTACTCCAACACCTCTACCAACCCAGGCTATAAAACAATACAGTAGCATTTATCATGTATGACAAAAGGCTGGAAAAAATAAACCAAAAACTTTTTTTTGGCCCAATGACATTTTGTAATCATCCATCATACAAAACAATTATATTAATTGCGATCAAAAGCTTTATGAACTTCAAGTGTATACAATTAAAATAAAATCTATGGGTCGTTTGTAAAAAATTAGACTTCACACAGCCACATTGACAAAAAATTTCTTGGAGGGCTTGGACGGTGGGTATGCAAATTATTTTTTTTCCCCTAAAAGTATTTTGTTATGCAAAGGAAGGTCATTTAAAAAAGAAATCCTATAAATGTACTGTCAAGGTGTATTGAGCCAGAGAAAAAAGTGTTTATGTTATTTAGGTTCAACGATAAATGAAAAAAAATTTTATAAGGAAAAAACATCAGATTTGCTTAATTTTTTAAAATATACTGCAGAGAAAGGGTAAGGTCCCATTAATACGAACATATGTATATTAAACATATGTATAATACGGCCGTCAATATTTTGGCCGTATATACACACCCCATAGTTGTCATAGTCTCACCATACCATAAAAATAGAACATGTGCTATCTTTGGCTGTAAGGAAGGCTGTGCTGCACTATTTCCTATGGAGAGAGGAGGAGTGAGCAGTGCTCATCCCTCCTCCTCCCCAGCGTGCCCGACATGTGCCCGCCTGGCCAAGGAATAAAATTTTTCTGGGGGCCCACCACTAAACCTTTAGAAAAGTTGCCTCCAAATTGTTGTCTTCTGATGGGTTCTTTTGGGTTTTAATATTAAGCCCTGGCCCATGAAAGGACAGGTCGATGCTGACTATAGTCAAAAACTACAACTCTTCAATACAGATAAAACCATTCTGGTCAAAACACAGGAATATAATTTTATTGGTGAAAATCTAATTAAAAATAATGTAGTTGATGCCCCCTCGCAATCCATCTGAGCACTCTCAAAGGAAGTCTGTTTGTACTTTTGACCACGCAGATCTGCAGTGTTAGGTAGGAGCCCTGGAGGACTATGTAAATAGTCTTTTGTGTATTTACAGTAGTTTGCACTTACACAAAGGAAATGTAAGACCTCTTTAGTTAGACCTTTATCTTACAACAAAAGTCTAAGGCCCTAACGAGAAGATAATGAGAAAGGTCTGAAATCTGCTGAAAAGGTCCACCCAATGGTATTTCATGCAAGATGACAGCTCACACATATAGACACCACTAGCATTCTAGATAAATTAGATTTTGATGCAATGTCTTCTGATCTTAATATATAGTGTTCATTACGTATTATGTTCATTATATATAGTGTATGTGGCCTACCTATATATTGTGAGAGCGTAGGATAGATAAAAAAATATTAGTCTTAAAATATAAATCTGTTCTACCATATACCTATCAGCAGTAGAAGTTTTCTTCTGAATAATGTTCTTAATCAGTCTACTAATAAAAATTAAAAGTGAACCTATCACCAGGAATGAAATTTTTATCTGGTGACAGGTTCAATACCCTACGCTATGCTGATTTTAACATTGCCTTCATCCGCATTTTGCATCATTTCAGTACTTTATATAAGTTTAGTTCACATTACCTACTCGCTGGGAGACGCATGTGGTGAATCCCCAGGGAGTGGCAGCTGCAGCTTATGTCAGTCTCCGCCAAACTCATGCAACTCCCTCACTCCTCCCCACTTTCTGTCATGTACATTGAGCAGGCAGGGGAGGGAGGGGGATGGTGTGAAGTAGAGAAGGAATCACACTATTATAATCAGTGGGATCTTTGGGATTATGAGGAGACACAGGCTGCAGCTGACCCCACTGACCCAGGACTCATCATATTGTGCTGTCACAGAGCCAGGTAATGTGAATGAAACATATAAAGTACTGAAATGATTCAGAATGCTAACAAAGGCATTTTTAAAATCAGCATAGCCTAGGCTATAGGAACCTGTCACCAGCTAAAAAGGACATTCCTGGTGACAGGATCACTTTAAGATATATGACCAAAGTGGAGTGTGGGGCATTTTCATCCATTAGAACAGAGACACCCCATTGGTTGTACTGTCAACAGGGCTAAGGGAACACAGATATGTGTTAGATCTAACAACTCTATTTTCTCTAAATCATTATGAAATAAGAGGTACAACATGTCTCCCGTAATACATTTAACCAACATCTTTACAACCAAATTTATTTGTACCTACCTCTGATCCTTTTCTTCTTGAGCACAATAACTGTACATCCCATTTTTGGCATGATTACTGGAACATGCAATGGGTATTGTCTGATATGGTTTAAAGGGTAAATATATTACTTGGTCTGAATGCTTGCAGTTTCCAATTACCCTTTATCAGAGGACAGAAATAATAGTCTTTCTGCCTGGTCTGGTACATTAATAAATACCTCTTCAAAGTTTACAACCGATTTACCTAGCATGGAATTACCTTCCTAAAAGCAACGACCATACATTTCCTTAATCCCCAGCAATCAGCAATCCTTTCACATGTAGGGTCATGTATTGTTCCATCTTTGCAGGTGTTCTTACTCCAGTAAAATGATAGAGAGGAACGGAAAAAATACAAGAGGTTTCATTACATGGATCGCTTTTCTGAAATTAGATTAATTGGCTCTGAGAAAATGCCTTTTATGTTACGTATTGTTCCATTATGTGGATTTACTCTGCTTGTTACAGCTTTCTGATGATAATTAATTAGTCACTTTAATAACTTATTTACAGTGAATCTAACAAATCCACTAGAGGACTTTCTATCTATCAGGAACATAGATTGTTTGTTGTTTGTTTTCTATTTTTTATTTTAACCACTTCCCGTCTATGCCCTTTTTCAATTTAGCATTTCCATTTTTTCCCCCTCTTTTAAAAATTCATAGCTTTTTTATTTTTCCCTTAACAGAGCTTTATGAAGGATTCTTTTTTGAAGGCTTCCCAGTGGTGGTATTTAATATTCCATGCCGTGTACTGAGATGTAGGGAAAAAATTTCACATGCTGTGAAAAAAAACATTTGTGCCAGTTTCTTTGTGGGCATTGTCTTTACAGCTTACATTGTACAATCTAAATGACACCTCCTCTTTATTCTTTTGGTATGGATATGATCACGAGGATCCCAAATTTAGATTTTATTAGGCTTAACCCCTTCACGCTCTTTTTTTATAGAAGTACCGTGCAAGTCAAAGTTAAAATTAGTTTGCCATCATGAACCCCTTAAGGACCTAGCTCATTTTCACCTTAAAGGGCATCTACCACCAGTTGAAACACTGTATGCAAATAAGTGTTATTGAAGCCTGGAGCCCCTTAGGCTCATTTGCATATAATCTTTCATCCTAGTGATAGATGTCCTTTAAGGACCCAGCCGATCTTTCAACTGCCATGTATCACTATATGCAATTATAACTATAGAATGCTATAAATTAACAAAGTGATTTTCAGAAAGCTTTGTTGTGACATGTTGTGGTATATTTTGTTTGAAATGTTTTGCATCTATTTATAAAAAAAATCGAAAAGTGGGTGAAAGTTTAGCGATTTTCTAATTTCTAAATGTTATGCTCATCATACACTTAGTTTAACTTTTTTTTGTTGTGGATCCATCCTGCCTTGTATCAACGGTTCAGGCTGGTGGTGGTGGTGTCATGGTGTGGGGAATATTTTCTTGGCACTCTTTGGGCCCCTTGGTACCAATTGAGCATCGTTGCAACGCCACAGCCTACCTGAGTATTGTTGCTGACCATGTCCATCCCTTTATGACCACAATGTACCCAACATCTGATGGCTACTTTCAGCAGGATAATGCGCCATGTCATAAAGCTGGAATCATCTCAGACTGGTTTCTTGAACATGACTATGAGTTCACTGTACTCAAATGGCCTCCACAGTCACCAGATCTCAATCCAATAGCGCATCTTTGGGATGTGGTGGAACGGGAGATTCGCATCATGGATGTGCAGCCGACAAATCTGCGGCAACTGTGTGATGCCATCATGTCAATATGGACCAAAATCTCTGAGGAATGCTTCCAGCACCTTGTTGAGTCTATGCCACAAAGAATTGAGGCAGTTCTGAAGGCAAAAGGGGGTCCAACCCGTTACTAGCATGATGTACCTAATAAAGTGGCCGGTGAGTGTAATTGTGAGTTATAACTTACTCTTGCATCCTGACAAAATCCTGGGGTAGTCACAGTGGTTGGGCTTTGGTTTGGATGCATTTCAAAAAACAACATGTGACTTGTCTGTTACTCACTCCTCAGAGCTTGGCCCCCACCTTTGTGCTCCTGTACAGCTCCACCTCCTGATCCTTCTCAGAGGTTACAGCCAGGTCAGCCTGGCATCAGTGGGGGAGGGACAGAGCTGTACAGGAGCGCAAACATGGAGGCAGCCTGCAACTCAGACAAGTCATGTGTTGTTTTTTGAAATACATGCAAACCAAAGTCCAGCCCCTGTGACTACCCCAGGATTTTGTCAGGGTGCATGGTAAGTTATAACACACAATTATATTGTAATGCAAATGCTTAGAAAAGGCATCTTTGCGCTGCAGGTGTCATGGGCTTTTACAATCTGTCTTTAGTGAAAATGAGGTCCCTGGTGACAGGTTCCCTTTAAAGAATGGACATGGGCAAAGCTTCAGAGATGTCTCTCTTCCATATTAGGAAAAGAGTGTCTATTAATCATTTATAGCATTTAATGTTGGTTGTCCAGTGGGAGGAAGTGTAGATGGATAGGGATTTAAACCACCCATAAACCAATTTGCATAGCTGGGTGCAGCTTGAGTCCTCATCGTGGTTCCACATTGCTTGTAATACAATTGGTCGTGAAATGAAAAGACATTGGGGCACATTTATTAATAGTGAGGCAAATGCACTACGCACAGTATGCCTCACTAATGCGCAGAGTATACCAGATTAATGAAGAGTGAACAATAATCAGGTGCACCCATATGCATGAGCTCTGTACAACAAGCCGCACTAAATTTCATCCATTGAGACATAAAAGTTATATCCAAAAATTGTACATTGAATCAAGAATACATCATCATCATCAGAAATTAACGCAATACATCTTTCACATCTGCGCTTGCTGTCTCCTCTATCCGTGCTGGTCGGATTAGGAGACACTGAGTTCTTTGTCATCCTGCAGTCTGAACTAGGTTCTAGTGGCTGTCTGACCTGATGTCTGCCACACCCCTCACTCTGATTCTGTCTTGCAAGAATTAACACTGTGGACCTGTAATTGCTTGCTCCTTCCACTTCCCTAGAAGTGTCCAGTTTAGCCTTGACTCCTTGCTGGTCAAACTGCTATCTTGCTGTGTTCACTAGCCCTTCTCTTGTAGTCTATAGTTTCTGGTTTATGATCTCTTGCCTGTGTCTTGACTACTCTATTTGGATTGTGATTTGGTTATTGTTATTCCCCACTGTTCCTGACTCGTATTGTATACCTCGCCTTATTGTGTTTGTTTGTCAATATTGTTATGTGTTCACACCTAACACCCAGGGAGGGATCATCCATTTAGGGGGGACCCAATTAGTAGGTAGGGACAGATTGGGGGTCTCAGTGCCAGGGCTCACTGTCCTTGTTTGTGTCCTGCCATTACAACATCATTACAAAATACATGTCCAATCACGTATTATGATTATGGGGGCGTAGGCAAAATTGAGGTATGTGACTAACTACCTCAGCAGATGTGAGGTATTTGTCCCAAAATTAAACAGAAACATGGTATTTTTGGGAATTGGTCACTTGCTTTGATCTTAATAGAGTCAAAAGTAAATAATTAGAAAAGCTATGGCAAACATAGATATGTGCAATCCTATATCCCAAAACTATCAGTTATGAGAAAGAAGATGCTTCCTGTCATCCCATAATGATAGGAAGTAAAAATACTTATAAGTTTTATAATCAATGATAACAAGATTACAATAATTAAATACATACTGTAGAATTATTCCATATCATTCCTCCCTGTGATAAAATACAATTATCACACTTAATTCAAAATTTAACACCTTTTAATAAGCCCGTTCGACATTTCCAAGTGTATGTTGTCAGTCATTTCTTCATCGTTATCGCCTGATACAGTGAGGGCGGGCACATCTACTGGAGCCACAGCTTTGCAAGAACAAGTTATGACCCATTTAATTGTTTTGACCATAAGCCCAAGTTCAATACAGATCAAAGAGATTTGCAAAAACAGTTTTTTTATATTCCTTAAAAACTTTCTTTAAGATTTGGGGCTTTGTGAAGATGTACTTGGCCTCTATATAGTTATAGTGCGGGTGCAATTATTTGATGGATACCTCTGTGGCCTGCCATAGGATAATCTAGGACAAGCGTATGTTGGTTTGACGCGGCCTGAAAAGGCTCTAATGATGGGCATTTTTGTAAGCAATGGTTTATGGGCCTTAACTTTTCTTTTTTGCATGCTACCTTAAAACTTTTGGTGGTGTTTTTTTTTTTGGGACACATAGGGGCACATTTACTAAGGGTCGGCAGACCCCATTTTCGTTGGGTTTTCCGACTTTTTCCGTTTTGCACAACATTTAACTGGGGGTTTTGGCGCACACAATCAGATTTTGGGCGTAATCGCGCTGACTTTCTTGCGACACAAATCGGGGACGTGGCCGGCAGACAACCCGACTGCATCGGACTAAGCGCGGGATTTAACATTCAAAATTGTGTCGCAAGCCAAGCACTTACATGCACCGGGAAGAAGATGGTGAACTCCGGTGGAAGTCAGCGCACGATCTTAGTGAATCGCGGCAGCTCCGAATCCTCGACGGACAACGCACCTTGTGCCCCATAGAGCTAGTTAAAACAAAATAAAAGTTTACTTTTTTTTCATTTATATTCTTATTTGGGGGTTAAAAGTGGAAAAAAGTATTTTCTTAATTTTCGTAATTTATAGTACATATTTTTTTTCAAATTTTCAAATTAACTCAAAATTAATATTATTAATGAATTTGGTCGTTTTGATATATAATATGCATTGTCTCAGGGAAACGGGGCGACTATGGTGGTGTTTTTGTAGTGTAGCTACATTTTTTTTTATTAAAAGGGGAAATGTCAATGTATTTTTATGAATATTTATTAATATTTTTTGTGTGTATTTTTCATTAATCATAAAAGACCCCTGGGGGACATTTTCCCTTTTTTTTTTTTTTTTTTCTTTTCCCCTGTAACTGAGGCATATATAAGAGCCTCAGATGGTGCTGATGGTCTAATTAGACCCAGCAATTTTGATTAACCCCTTTAGACCCAGGGGTCATGTGACTGCCGAGTCTATAGAGCCGTCTGCGGTGCCGGCTCTGCTCCACCGTGGATCGTGCTACTCCAGCGCGTTGCTGTGAGGAGTGGAGAAGGGAGAAGCGGTAATAAACTGCATCTCCCTTCTCCGAGACACTAGGGGACCTGGTTCTGCTCCTGCGCTGGCCGCAGGCGGTCCGTCAGTGGGCGGTCCAAAACAGGTTAGGACTGATTTGATTGTTCAGAATGTCAATAGCACCAAAATATCATTAGTGAAATTAAACAGTACTAATTTTCAAAAAGTATTGTGCATTTCTTGTTCATTGTGAATACAGTACTGCTTTTGCAGATGAATTAATATTCCATGCTAAAAGCCACTTATAGTATGATATTTTTTCAGCTTTGACCAAAGTATATAAGGGGTTTAGTGGCTTTATGGTTTTGAGAGAAATCTGTCATCCCACCTGGTGAAATCTGAGCTCATATTCTGAATTACAGTTTTCTTACACCTGCATAGCCAGATATCCAATTCTCTTTTTCGCTTTTATCACAAGAGGCTCCCGCCTAATTATTCATCATATAAGTATGCTATGAAACCAATACCTTATTACCCAGACCCTCCAACATGATCAGTGCATACTTTTCTCTATTTTCAAATGTCTTTATTACATTCATTTTATTCTCAAATAAAAATAATTATAGACCCTAAACATGTTCTCATCTTTCAGGTTGTTATAATATACAAAAAGCTATTAAGTAGGTTTAGAAAGCTTAGTGACATCCAGAATAGCAGCATAACTGCTTCTACATTCTTACCCCACAGATTTATATTCAATTTTTAACAAAAGTGGAGAGAAAGTGATTGAATTATCATTGAACACAAATTTTGCTGCAGTGTCAGCGGCAGGCAGCATGTTAAATATAACAGATTAAATTATAGTTTTGCGGGAAAAGATTTATATATAATTTATATTTTCTATATTTAAATATCTGTTGTTTCTCTGCCTAGAAGTCAGGCCGCCGAGGAATGAGGAATATGTATACAGGAATATGTATACATATTTTAAGGGAACACTAAAATAACACATACTAGATCTGAATAAATGAAATATTCTCATTGAATACTTTGTTCTGTAAAAAGTTGAATGGGCTGACAACAAAATCACAAAAAAAAATCATCAATGGAAATCAAATTTATTAACCAATGGAGGCCTGGATTTGGAGTCACCCAAACAATTAGAGTGGAAAAACACACTACAGGCTGATCCAACTTTGATGTAATTTCCGTAAAACAAGACCAAATGAGGCTCAGTATTGTGTATGGCCTCCATGTGCCTGTATGACCTCCCTACAATACCTCGGCATGCTCCTGATGAGGCTCAGTAGTGTGTGTGGCCTCCATGTGCCTGTATGACCTCCCTACAATGCCTCGGCATGCTCCTGATGAGGTTGCGGATGGTCTCCTGAGTGATCTCCTCCCAGACCTCGACTAAAGCATCCGCCAACTCCTGGACAGTCTGTGATGCAACATGACGTTAGTGAATGGAGAGGAGGTAGGCTGGGTAGTGGCCCTCCTACAGCCCCCTTCCTGTCTCCTGATGTACTGGCCTGTCTCCTGGTAGCGCCTCCAGCTTTTGGACACTACCAAAGAGACACAGCAAACCTTCTTGCCACAGCTCACATTGATGTGCTATCCTGGATGAGCTGAACTACCTGAGCCACTTGTGTGGGTTGTAGAGTTTGTCTCATGCTACCACGAGTGTGAAAGCACCACCAACATTGTCCAAAACATCATCTATAAAGCATAGGTACCGAGAGGTGGTCTGTGCTCCCCACCTGCAGAACCACTCCTTTATTGAGTGTGTCTTGCTAATTGCCTATAAAATTGATTTTCAATCAGTGTTGCTGTCTAAGTGGACAGTATGATTTCACAGAAGTTTGATTTACTTGGAGTTATATTTTGTGTTCCCTTTATTTTTTTGAGCAGTGTATACAGTATACATATGTATTTCAAGTTATTTCTGATAAAGGTGGCTCCACAAACTACTGATTAATGGATGGTACTTTTCACACATGGCTTTTCCATTTTGGCTCCATTTATTTTAACACTTAATGACGGGGAGCAATTTCGTATATGTTTTTCTTCTACTTAGGTCGTATTTACTTAATTTTCTGATCTGCCCAGTACATCATATGAAATATAAAATATTGCTAATAGGAAGTAAATTGGGGGAGATGTATCAATGTCTCTACACCAGAAAAGTGGAGTAATTTGCCCCTAAAATGCCTTTCGCCCCATTTATTGAAGGTTTTAGACTATTTTTAGGTTGTTTTTCTGACTCCTCTCAAAAAGGGGAATTAAAAGGGCGGTCGGGTCTCACAGAAAATAGCCTGGGCTCCAGACAAGCAACTAATGGAAGGTGCAAAGTACAACTCTCCAGTCTTATTCGCCACCAGATTGATCATCCAACATCAGACACCGGGAATAATCTGGTGCAGCAGAGATCTGTCTAGTCCTACTCTGCACTGGTCTGAACACCCACACATTAATACATCTCCCCCATTGTGTCTTGTAACAAATACACACATTTGTCATGTCGGGAAGGAGTTAATGCAGCTTTGTAATTGTAGACACCATAAACATCAAAGGATTCAATCCAGGCAAAGTCTGTAGGTGTGACACAGGAAAGAAATAGGAAGTTACTATTTGTAACAAGTTTTGTTGTATCAGCTTCCTACCGTTGACTACCTACCCTTTGTGTTACCTGTTTTTCTTTATGTAAATAAAACATGTTTTATATTTTCAACCTAATGTTTTGTCTCCTGTGATTGTATTTAAATAAGGATCACTGTGGATTTAGGAAGGAAATGTCTAGTATATCAATACATTTTACAGGGGTTTGTTTTCAAGCTCTGTGACACAAAATTCATTATCACTTTATGTTTAACATCTTCATTAATAAATGCAGTTATGAATGATTTTGACTAAACATAGAAAAAAAACTGATCACATCATGAAAGTACATGAAACTTGTACAGAGAGTGAGAGAAGAGGAAGTGTCATAGCGTTCATGTTTTTACATTTGTGGTTATTTAACCGCCTTTGGATGCTCCATCCAAATTATATTCTAACTAGAGATGAGCGAACACACTCGTCCGAGCTTGATGCTCGTTCGAGCATTAGCGTACTCGAAACTGCTCGTTGCTCGGAAGAGTATTTCGCCAGCCCGAGAAAATGGCATCTCCCACCATTTTGATTTTTGGCGAACAGAAACAGAGCCAATCACAAGCCAGGAGACTCTGCACTCCACCCAGCATGACGTGGTACTCTTACACGTCGATAGCAGTGGTTGGCTGGTGACCCTGGAATTGACTAGCCCCTGCCCGCGCTGCTCGCATCATTCTCTGTCTGGATGCCGCTAGGGAGAGAGCTGCTGCTGGTCAGGGAAAGCGTTAGGCTGTTCTATTAGAATAGATTTAGGCAGGAGTGATTCTACAAGAACCCAACAGCCCTTGTGGCTGGGCTTGCTGGCACTAGTAGTGCAGCTAGTACCATATTGTGACGAATTTGCAGGAAGATTTGCGATCGTTATTTATGGCTCTTAGTGACACACATACCCATCTCAAACACCTAAGTGGGACAATTTATTAGGGGTTTGATTGAATTAGGCACAGTCTGACAATTTTTTTTTTCAAAAGTGAAAGTCACAGCACGAAATCCTTTTGTGTGCTGTCAGTGGTGCAAATGCAATTTCATCTAGCTTAGTCTGCCTGCTACTGTTTAGCAAGCTAGTCTCCAGAAATCCCAATCCTCATTCTCTCTGCCTGTGAAGCATACTGTACGTCACGTGTGGCGTAATCTAATACGGTTTTTGTTTACATGAGTACCGGGACATTCAGCAATCCGCATTTCAGTTTGCTTTCTGATTTCTTCTGCGTGTTTCATTCATAAAGCAAAAAAAAAAAGCCTGCCGCTGCTGCTGCCTCTGCATGGGTCAATTATTGGGTGTTTTAGATGCTATCTCGCCTCACTCGGTCACTCTGTCATCGCCATGCTGTTGCCCATAATTTTGGCATAATGGTGCGATTAGGCTGCCTCAGAGGCATCCATGCATGCTGCCCCTGTTTCCTGTTCATTTCCGTGGTGTTTCCATCATTTTCTGAGGTTTCCAGGTGTTTGGCCAAGCTTCCCTGTGCAGAGACTTGGTCCCCTTGAAAAATGCTCAAGTCTCCCATTGACTTCAATGCATTGAGCATCGGAAAAGACTCGAATAACGAGCACTCGAGCATTTTATTGTTCGCTCATCTCTAATTCTAACCATAGGATGAGAAACTTCAAATTCTACAGTTTCTATACAATGTATAGAAACCAGCACTTTGCAGAATACTCAGACAAACCAATGAAGACTATGGGAAAATTATTTGGGGGGACTTATATATATATCCATATCGTGCACAAGTGTGATATTCCCCCGTCCCTCTGAATACAACAGGAATTGCACTATAACCTGTGTCTGTTCAGGCCTGTTCTGTACATTCTATAGGTAGAGCACAGGATTGTCCCATGGAGGCCCACTCACTCGCCTGTCACGCCCCCTTCACACTCCGCTGCACCCACTTGTCGTGCAGGTGGCATAAAGGGGCTAATAATTGCCCTGGGATTATTTCATGGCATAAAAGCCTTGATAAATGCCTCCCTCAGCCCCAATAGCTGAAAGCTTAACTATATGTGCATATAAGTAATTAAGATAAATTCTATTAAATTCTACGGAAGGGATTGATTCTGGAATTGTTCCATATGGTTTACCCAATGCCCCCTTTCCCCAGTCTTTACTGCCTGGTTCTGGACCTTTTGATACACACGAAAAGACTATTTATCCGATCACTGACATCTGCATTGACCTCCCCCACACAGTGATTGGTTGAGTAGTATTGCGTGGATACCCAGACAACTAAATAGTGAAAGTTGTGAGAAACCTGAAAGATGTTTTGTTTTTCAATTGATTCGTTTTTTTCATAACTATGTGCTAAAAAATGTTTTCAACTTTACTGGATTTTTACCCTATGCTTGATCAGATTTTACACATAAATACTTCCCACACCTGGACGTTGTAGTATAGTGCTTTAAAGCAGGAGCCCAGGATATAGTGACAGTGGGGCTCCTGCTACAGTGGCCGCTGTCGGTATACTCACCAATCACAGCTATTTAACCCCTTAAACACTGCGGTTAGTAACGTGCGCAATGTCTAAGACACTCTGTACAGCTCTCCCCCATCATCACCACCCCAACGCCATGATCGGAGGGTGCCAATCAGGGTGTTGCACCTTCTATTCTTCTCCTGGGACAAAGTAAAAAAGAAAGTGAAAAATGTTTAAAAAAATAAAATAAAAAATAAATAAAACACATAATACTCCTTTACTCCATACACTCCATTTATTATCATTTAAAAAATAAAACAATTAATTAAATCCCCCACATTTGGTATCACTGCAATCGTACGGCCCTGATCGATAAATATAATCTATTATTTAACCCGTTTAGTGCCATTTAAAAAAAACAACAAATTGTGTAAAAATGGTGTGTTTTTGTCACATGGTTTAAAAAGAAAGTTACAAAAAAGGATCAAAAAGCTGCAAAATCCCTAAATTGGTGCCAAGAAAAATTACAGCTCATGATGCAATAAAAAAGCCCTCAACTAACTCTGTCACGAAAAAAAGTTACGACTATATGAAGATGATGATGCAAAAACAAATTATTTTTTATAGAATAGCGTTATTATTGTATAACACGAGCAAAAACATAGGAATATAAATTAGGCATCTTCTGAATTGTAATAACTTGCAGAATAAAGATAACATTTGCAACTTGTTTCACAAAAAACAAGCTCTTAACCAACGACATATATGGAAAAATAAAAAAATGATGGCTTTTAGAATTAAAAAAAGTCAAAAGACTCCTGAAGGGGTTAATATATAACATTGCTGTTAGTAAACTCCTCGCCTAATGTAATTCAAGTTTTTGGAATAGCTTCTACTTTGAGTGTTTGATAAAAAGTTGCTAACTACACCGAAGTTATATGTTGCCAATGTTGTCTATTCATTATTATAATTATAATAATTCTGTATTTCTATAGCTCCATCATATTCTGCAGTGCTTTACATATCATGAGGTACAAATACAAACCAAATAAGACATAACAGAGTACATTGTCATATGAAACAATAGAACTGAAGGTCCAGCTCTCAAAAGTTTACTGGATGATCAAAGAGCACAAGTTGGGCTATAGAACGAAATGAGGAATGCTAGAGATTATGAGGCTCATTTACTAAGGGTACTAATTCATATGATTTCCGCTTGCGCCGCTGGAACAGGGAATTAAAAGGGGTTTATGGCGCACGAAATCAGATTTTGGCACAATCGCGCACGGATTCTGACAAAACGCGGGATTTAAATTCAAAATTGTGTCACAAGCCAATCACTTACAAGCACCGGGAAGAAGAAGTTGAACTCTGTCGGACCTGATAGGGGAAGCGGCACATGCAGGATATCGGGCGTACAATCTTCATGAATCGCGGCAGAGTTCATCCTCGTCGGAAAGTCTGGATCGGAGATCACGGAGCGCCCGGGTAAGTAAATAAGCCCCTATATTCTATTACTCTATACCTAAAATTAGGACATCATCAATCCAATTGTGTATACGTGATCTGTAGAAATCCATATTTGCAAGCGTTTCTTTCTCTTTTTGGAAAATACAGAATAGATGCTGAAGTGAATGTCCTACAACTCTGCTCTAAGGACTCTTAAAGGGTTTTTTTTTTTGGCAGAAAGCAGCCATGTTGTCCAAACCTTGGGCAACCCCCTTTAATCTATGACAAGGAATAACTTCTTTGGAAGCGTTTTCTTACTTGAGTAAACTTAATTTGCCTTTTCCCAGAAAATATAGCTGTATTTGAATAAGATATTTTATTATAAAAAACTTTATTCTTTAATAAATATTAAAAAATAATTTTCGTAACTAAACAGTAATGTAAGCTCTTAGTTCGCTACTCATGGATCTTTTTTTTTTGTTGTAAAATCAATGCAAATTAATACAACCTTCCAATTAAATGTTTGCTTGAGCAATAAAATTGACGTGAGGAACTGTAACCTCTTCATTATAAGTAAAATGAATATTCAAACACTCAAGGAATATATTTTCACAACGTCTGCCTCAATTTGCTATTCAATGTTGTGGTTTCTTAACTACTTTTCTGTTTGTTTGTACTTGATGTTAGAAAGATACTTCTGGTATGGGGAAAGGGATACAACATTTGCTTCCTAAAACTAAGGCAAAGCAAATGTCTGTCTCTTTACCATCTCACTAGTACAGGCAGTCCCCGGGTTTCATACAAGATAGGTTCTGTAGGTTTGTTCATAAGTTGAATTTGTATGTAAGTCAGAACTGTATATTTTATAATTGTAACCCCAGCCCAAAGATTTGGAAAATTGGATTTTAAAAATGTGGGATGATAATAAGAACCAGGATTAACACTAAAGTTTAGTTGCAGACACCAACTGTTATAGCTGTCAATTGTAGCCTTGGACTAAAGTACAGTAAATTACCAACATCCAGAGGTCCGTTTGTAACTAGGGGTCGTCTGTAAGTGAGGTGTTCTTAAGTAGGGGATCGCCTGTATATCAATCTATTAAACATTTCAGTTTCTCAAAAACTATAAGCACCTGTCGTATAGGCCGCAAAATATAGGATATACACTCACCGGCCACTTTATTAGGTACACCATGCTAGTAACGGGTTGGACCCCCCTTTTGCTTCAGAACTGCACCTCCAATTCGTGTGCATAGATTCAAACAAGGTTCTGGGGAAGCATTCCTCCAGAGATTTTGGTCCATATTGACATGATGGCATTCACAGTTGCCGCAGATGTGGCAGCTGCACATCCATGATGCGAATTCCCGTTCCGCCACCTCCCAAAGATGCTCTATTGGATGAGATCTAGTGACTGTGGAGGCCATTTGAGTACAGTGAACTCATTGTCATGTTAAAGAAACCAGTCTGAGATGATTCCAGCTTTATGATACTGGCGCATTATCCTGCTGAAGTAGCCATCAGATGTTGGGTACATTGTGGTATAAAGGGATGGACATGTCAGCAACAACTAGCTCAGTATGCTGTTGGCGGTTGTTTTATTTGACAGTGGGGACTATGGAACAGCATCCACAGACTACACAGTGTCATGGATAATTGTGACAGCTGAATCTAATAAAGTTTTTTTACAGTTGTTCAAAGTTTTTTTAATATACTTTTCCTTTTCCCTTATACCCCTTTATCTGGCATGCAAGCATGCTCCAGCAGGGTGTCCAGAAGCAGAGAAACTCTGATGTGGTACCTTTTAAATGCTGCAGTCAATAGTAATTGCACCATCTAAGGAGTTTTGGAAGAAGGGGATCCCTCTGTATATGATTGGCACCCCCAAACTTGATTGTTGGATGCCAGTGTAATTATATGCAAGCCAAAGCAAATAGTAGGGACCAGATTCTATCTGGTATCTCCTTGTCCATAATGACAATACAGTCCTTGTCCATGTAAGTCATCCCACACTGTGAACAAAAAAAAAAACTGATCCTGAATTGCAGATTTGACACAAGCCTCAGGAAGGATTTATTAGGATGTTTTAGAAAAATGTGCAAATAGAGCTTATAAAAATTGAAACCTTTTCAATGTTAAAATGTACTCTTTACAATTCATTAGAAATGCAAAGCACCAATATATCTTCTGCTCTGTAACAGGCACAAGTAAGGGTTACACAAAGTATCGAAACCTTGGCACTTGTTTGCTGCTTTCATACGGTTCAATACTGGGTTTCTGTCATTTTCCGTATTGAATGACTTGCGCTGTTGATCCGACTCCTAGTATCTGCCTGCAGTGGATTCCCCAGGGGAGACATTGGGCAGGGAATCACAGCAGGGACAACGTCATCACGGATATATCATGAATTGTCCATGTATGGTGTTTCTACATCTCCCAGGGCTTCCCCTGACACTAGGCTCTAAATCATTTAATCAAATAACTTTTTTTGCCCAGGATTTGAGCTCACAAATTCCACACTCCACCAGTCATAGAGGTAAAGCACCTCAGTCCACTGTCCACTTACTGGTTATCAACAGGAGGATTTTATGTGACTGAGAGCTTCACTACCGCCTCCATAGAGTTACACTGTGGCACAGGCTCAGGGGCGGACTGGGAATTTAAAATAGCCCTGGAAAAAACTATAAAAGTGGCCCCATTTTATGGGTGGAGTCAAAACAAGTGGGTGTGGTCAGATAATGTGGGTGGGGTTTTAAGAGACAAATTGTTGGTAGATGGCCTTACTGGAAAAGATGTTCTTGTTTTGCATTAAGTGAATTTAATGTGCAAAGAATGTGACCTGTCGATCAGTAAATGATGCAAACACACGACCCGGTAAGCCTTAAATACCTTTCCCCTGTGCCATACATGTACAATTCAGAGAAAGAATATATTGATACTGCCTCCTATGTACAGAAATAATGCTACAATAACACATTTAGAATAACACATTCAATCCTGCCTTCTATATACAAAATAAAACTACTACAATACCTTCTCCCATATACAAGCCAA
>CM033647.1:131752496-131954093 GCA_019512145.1 Engystomops pustulosus
GCCTGCCCCAGACATAGAATTAATGGCCCCAGCCTGCCCCAGACATAGAATGAATGGCCCCAGCCTACCACAGAAATAGAATTAATGGCCCCTGCCTACCCCAGACATAAAATTAATTGCCCCAGCCTACCCCAGAAATAGAATTAATGGCCCCAGCATACCCCAAAGATAGAATTAATGGCCCCAGCCTGCCCCAGACATAGAATTAATGGCCCCAGCCTGCCCCAGACATAGAATGAATGGCCCCAGCCTGCCCCAGACATAGAATGAATGGCCCCAGCCTACCGCAGAAATAGAATGAATGGCCCCAGCAATAGAATTAATTGCCCCAGCCTACCCCAGAAATAGAATTAATGGCCCCAGTCGGCCCCAGAAATAGAATTAATTGCCCCAGCCTACCCCATAAATAGAATTAATGGCCCCAGTCTGCCCCAAATAATTAATTCCCTCTGCCTGCCCCAGACATAGAATAATGTGCCCAACCCACCCCAGACATATAATTAATGCCTCCTGACAGCCCCAGATATAGAATAATGCCCCCCTCCAGCCCCAGATATAGAATAATGTCCCCCCGCACGCCCCAGACATATAATTAATGCCCCCTGCCAGCCCCAGATATAGAATAATGCTCCCCCACACTGGTATATAAAGAGGGATCTTCTCAGAGATCTCTCCTTATATCACTACATTTTATTTATTATTTTTTAAGCATATAATGCAGTTAAATTAAATTAATTAAAATATATGAGACAGAATATAAGGGCTCGTTCAGACGGGCGTATCTGCTGCACATCTTCAAAAAAATGCAGATATGATGTCTGTGTTCAGTCCATATTTTATCCGTTTTTTGGGGGGGGGGGTTCAAAAAAATGATGGGTTTCTAATCTACTTTTTGTCCTTCCCGGTTGATTGTCTAGCAACAAGTGAGAAAAAATAGTCTGAATATGGATGTCATGCATGTGCCGTCCATTCCCCTTAAACCCCCCCCCACACACACACACACCCCCGTATGATCGAGCTCCCTACTATGACCCGCGTAATATAATAAGGCCCCCAGCCTTCTCCAGTATAAAATGAATGCCCCAAGCCTGCCCTCCAGAGACATCCCAGACATAAAATTAATGGCCCAGCCTACCCCAGAACAAAGAATTATGCCCCAATTTACCCAAAGACATGAACGTTATGCCACCAACCTACCCCAGACATAGAATTTATGCCCCAGCCTGCCCCAGTAATAGAATTATGCCAAGCCTACCCCAGAAATAGAATTAATTACCCCAGCCTACCCCAGACCATCAGAATAGAATTAATGGCCCCAGCCTTACCCCAGAAAACAGAAAGAAATAGAATTAATGGGCCCCAGAATATTCCAAGATAGAATATTGGCCACAGCGCCCGACATAGAATTAAGGCCTACCGACAGCACCAATATGAATAATACCCCCCTCCAGCACCCAGAATAGAATAATGCACCCCCACCCCGCACGCCCCAGATATAATTAATGCCCCAGACCAGACAGATGATAGAATAATGCCCCCCCCTCCATACAATAATACAAATGCCCCTTGCTAGCCCCAGATATCGATAATGCCCCCAAGAAATAACCAATGCCACTTGCATGCCCCGATCCAGATATAGATAACGACGCCCCAGACTATAATCAATGCCCGACAATGCCAGCCCCCGATATAGAATAATGCCCCCCCCAGACATATAATCAATGCCCATGCTTAGCCCCAGAGATAGGAATAAGCCCCAACAGACATATAACCAATGGCCCCTGGTATGCCCCAGATATAGAAATGCCCCCGCCCAACAGGGGGGGGGGGGGGGGGGGGGGGGGGGGGGACCTATATTTAATGCACCCTGCCAGCCCCCAGATATAGAATATTGCTTCCCCCCCACAGACATATAATCAATGCCCCTTGCTAGCCCCAGATATAGAACCTACCATGCCACCCCCCAAACGCATACCCCTAAATCAACTCGCCCCTGCCCCCAAAGCCCCAGGAACACAGAAACTAGGAACCCACCACAACACAACGGCCCCCCCCTCATTGCCGACCCAGACATATTACATTAATGCACCTCGCCATGCCCCAGCTCTAGAAATACCACCCTGGCCACCCAGAACAGACTAGAATCAATTGCCTATGCATTGCCCCATATAGAATAACGCCCGACCCGACTAATTAATTTGGCCCCCCTGCCACCCGAATAATCACTGCCCTCTTGCATTGCCCAGCAGATATAGATATAGAATAATTGCCCCCCAGCATATAATCAATGCCCATTGCATCATGCCCTAGGATATAAATAAGCCCCAGCCCGCCTATAATTAATGCCCCAGACGAAGGCCACAGTACAGAATATGCCCCACCCCCCTCCCACCGCCCAGATAAAGAATTAATGTCCCAATTATTCATAAATTTAAAAAAAAAAAAACATAATACTCAATCTATGGGCAGGTTCGTCTGTCCCCGGTCTTCAGCAGCTTGGTTGTAGAGGCGTGGGATAGTTGGGATAGCTGACGTCACTGCCTCCGCGACTCTACAATACAAAGCCGCGAGATACATGGAGGCAGGCTGACATACTGGTAGGTGTCCCAGCGCTCTCACTGAGTGTTTACACAGACGCAGAAGCACGGCGCTGCGTTTGCGGTCTTTGTGTACTAATCAATAGACTGCATCCGTACAATGCAGGTACTATAGATTAGATGAAAAGTTGAAGGGAGGGAGTGCGGAACGGCCCTGGACGAGCTCAGGGACAGGCCCCCAGACGGCCCAGAACCAAACGTCCCCGGGAAATTCCCGGTGGGTACAATGCCACTCCACCCCTGCCAGGATTACATGGGCACATGATATAGATAAAGCGGGCATTCCACTTAGTCCTAGAGTCATCTCCTTATGAAGATCACAAGCACGTTATCTATGTTATTTATTTTTAAGCAAGCATATAGTGTACAAGTTCGTAAACTGTAAGATATTATGCAATAAGAATGAGAACTAGAAGAATATTAAGGATGTTTGCGTGAGTACGGGCGTATCTCTGAACATTCTTCAAAAAAATGTCTGTGTTCAGTCCATCATTTAATACGTTTTTTGGGGGGTTTTTTCAAAAAAAGGATGGGTTTCATCTATTTTTGTTCTTCCGGTGTGATTGTCTAGCAACAATTGAGAAAAAATAGTCTGAATATGGATGTCATGCATGTGCCGTCCATTATTTGCGGATCCTTTGACCTCTATGGATGTACGTGGTTCACATGCAACACAAAATAATGCATGCTGCAATTTTTTTCTAACTGTCTGCACATTCAAGGAAAAAAACAGACTTAGGGACTGACCCATAGGAAACAGTGGGTCCGTATGTCATCCACAAAAAAAAAAAAAAAGGGAAAGCACACTGACATAAAAACATCCATCTCAATGAGCCCTAAATTATACATTTTATATTAACATTACCAGAACAACATTTACAACCCATATATTAAACTGTCATAAAACACTAAAGCTTCCCCTGGCAAAACACTGGCAGATCATTACTGATTGCATGTTTGTCAATGGAAACGTGTATGCGATTAGGCTGAGTTCCGCAATGCGTTTGCATTGCATTTCTAAACGCAATGATAATGTTCTTAACATTCAGATGATACCTTTTGGCTTTTCTTGAAAGTATCTTATCAGTATCAAGTATCCTGATATTTCTCTGGGTATCATATCACACTCAAAATTCTGGTATTGGTGCAGCCCTAGTCATAAGAGTTAATGTAACTTCATTTAAACAAATCCACCATCATAATCCATCATGATAAATCAGGGACACACACTCATAGTTTAAATGACGATATCTCTGGAAAAGCTTTACATATCATAACAATTTTTACTTTGTTTTTTTCAAGACATGTGAGACTTTATCTTGATATTATTTAATAATTACATATTTAAAACATAATATAAACATACATAAAGTGTTTTTTTTTTAAATAAGTAGTAACTTTTACCAAACTATGTTATAAATATGTACAGTATTATTCCATCACCCTTTCCCAGGTTCAGCTACAGATGCAGAGGGTGCATGTACTTCTGCAATAATGAAAAGTGAAAGGGTTTCCTGCAGCTCCTTCTACATTCTGCCTTCAGCTGAATCTCCCCTTTAATATGATATATGGATATGTGTCAGGATGCTTAAAACAACCGGAGATATCCACTCTTAAAGGTACAATCTGTAATAGAAAGCTATACCTAAAAATCTACTTTTTTAGTACAAATTTAAGTGTGTATATCTTTGGCTCTGTGGAGCATACCATATACCAGCGATGGCGAACCTTTTAGAGACCGAGTGCCCAAACTACAACAAAGACCCGCTTATTTATCGCAAAGTGCCAACACAGAAATTTAATTTGTGATTTATGCTCCCTTCTCTGTCACAGTTTTCATTGATACCAGCTCCCTGAGGCACCAATAAAGCAGAAAATAGTCCCAGGTCGAGCTGTCACTTTAGAATATCTCTGTGCACAGAAAATCCTGGACTGTCTGGGAAGATACCTGGAGTAATCTCTGGTGATGGCCTGGGTGCCCACAGAAAGGGCTCTGAGTGCCACCTCTGGCACCAGTGCCATAGGTTAGCCATCACTGCCATATACCATACAATGGCAACCCGTCACAGGAAAAGCTGCTGTATATTTATGTGAAGCAGTCGTGAAGAGGTTAAATTATTAATGGCCACCTGATGGAACTCCAGTGCCATCTGTTTGGAGGACATATCAGTTCTGTAACATATGGAACTATATTGCTCCAGCACTTCGTGTGGCAGGTCAGCTGTATGTAAGATTTGATAAGGAGATATGCATTTTCCTCTGGGAATACAACTCAGTTCATCTTTCCGTGCGGGAAATTCCCACACGCGGCTAAGCTGTATGTAAGATTTGATAAGGAGATATGCATTTTCCTCTGGGAAAAAAATAAGTTTCTCTTTCAGTGATGGGAAATTCCCACACGAGGTTACAGGATCTCTTCTTTCCGTTGGCTTTGGAGTGTGCTGTCTGTGTGTCTCTACCTGTCCTAATGACTTCACACCTTCATTCCACAAGAGAAGAGATTTATCACAAGTTTCTGAGGTAAAACTGTTCAAAACCAATCAGAGCTCAGATGTCATTCATAAACAGCTGTGGGAAAATGAGAGCTGAGCTCTGATTGGTTGCCATGGACAATTAGAACAGTTCTGATATATCTCCCCCATAATGTATTTTTAGTGGCTGCAGTATGCAAATGTTTTATTGTGGAAATTGTTATGTGGCTCTTATGTGTGAAAATTTTTGTTATAGCGTGCATTGTTGTAGCATTTTTTACTCTTTGTGAGGCACAACTATAAGGTTTTGCCCTTTGTTAGCGTTTTGCAAGCAAATGTTCCAAAAGTAAAATAATGCAGCTCTCCAGACATCCTAATAACTTCTGCTTTTTAATAATACCACTCACAGATTATTATTTCTCACAAACTGGCTAAATCTGACAGTGCCATCCTGTTACAGTCTACATTGGGCTTCAAAAAGACATACTGGTACTTGGAAAAATCAAAAATATAGGGCTTGTGGAAGGATCGGAGTGAAAGACTGAGGGTGGGTTCACTCATGGCATTTTGGATGAATCAAAATGTGTTTGTCAAAACGCAAGCATCAGGGCGTGTGGGTCAGAACGCGTGCGTTTTTAACCCCTTCAGGACTCCGCCTAGTTTGGCCACTAGGACGTGGCCCCATTTTTCAAATCTGCTGTATACTACTAGGGGCTTGCTGTATACTACTAGGGGCTGCTGTATACTACTAGGGGCTTGCTGTATACTACTAGGGGCTGCTGTATACTACTAGGGGCTGCTGTATACTACTAGGGGCTTGCTGTATACTACTAGGGGCTGCTGTATACTACTAGGGGCTGCTGTATACTACATGGAGGCTGGCAGGCTGTATACTACTAGGGGCTGCTGTATACTACACGGGGGCTGGCAGGCTGTATACTACAGGGGCTGCTGTATACTACATGGAGGCTGGCTGTATACTACTAGGGACTGCTGTATACTACATGGGAGCTGGCAGGCTGTATACTACTGGGGGCTGGCAGGCTGTATACTACTGGGGGCTGTCAGATTGTATACTACTAGGGGCTGCTGTATACTATATGGGGGCTGGCAGGCTGTATACTACTAGGGGCTGGCAGGCTGTATACTACTGGGGGGGTTGACCAATGCATTTCCCACCCTCGGCTTATACTCGAGTCAGTAGTTTTTCCCAGTTTTTTGGTGGTAAAATTAGGGGTCTCGGCTTATACTCGGGTCGACTTATACTCGAGTATAAATTATCCTTTTTTTTTTCGGAGCGTTTTTTGGGGTTGTTTTTTACGGAGTTCACTTTGAGGGTCAAATAATGATTCTGTTTATTATGCAGATTGTCCCGGATGCAGCGGTACCAAATATGTGGGGGTTTTGTGTATTTTATAAAATTTTACTGAATAAAAACTAATTTGGAGAAAATCTTGTTCATTTTAGCATCACCATCTTTTCATATGCATAACTTTTTTTAATTTTCGGCTGACAAATCTGATGAAGAGCTTATTTTTTGCGAGAACAGTTGTTCTTTTTATTGGTCTTATTTTAGAGTGTGTCACTTTTTTATCCCTTTTATAGATATTTTTCTAAAGGTATTAATTAAAAATTATATATTTTTCGGAACGTTTTTTGCAGGGGAGTTTTCGGCTTTACCGTTCTGGTCCAGTAACAATTCTGTTTATTATACAGATTGTTACGGAACCGGCAATACCAAATACGTGGGGATTTTTTGTGTATTTGTGTTTTTATACTTTATTAAGTGTTTGTATGGGAAAGTAACATTTTAGGTGCTTATATTTTTATGTATTTTATTATGTATTTTTTTTAATGTATTTTAATGTTTAAACTTGACTTTTTAAAACTTTTTTTACTTATACAAACTTGAACTTGAACCAGTGATGCTCTGATCGCTGGTTCAAGTCCAATATACTGCTCTACAATACTAATTCATTGTAGAGCAGTGTAAACTCTCTGAGCACGCAAACGCATGTGCAGACAGTTTACAGTAAGACCCTTAAGGGGCCTGACTGCTGAAACATCGGGCAACCCCGGGACACTTGGCAGACCTCGGGGCTGCCCAGAAGTGGATCGGATCCTCCGGTAAACGGCACTAGGGGATCCGATCCATAGGGGAAAGACCTTTACACGCGTGTAAGGGGTTAACGCTCACAATCGGAGCCGGCTCCGATCGCAGGTGTTACAGTGCGGTGTCAGCTGTAATAAATAGCTGATTACACTTACAGCAATGAAAAATTCCTTCCAGAGTAGCAAAACGCATTGTAACATTTAAAAAAAGCATGCATTTTGATGCATCCAAAACCTCATGTGTGAACACACCCTAAAGGTTTAGCTTTTTTGACTACTCCTAAGGGGTGATAAATTAGTCTATTGTTTTTTTTTTGCGTTTTTCTTTTTTAAATTAGCACAAAAGTCGCAAATTCTTGAGCAACAGCTCAAAAACGCAGATGTGATCGGGCTGAGCCCCATCCTCAGTTGCTTGCATCATGTTTCTAAACACAATGCAAGCACCGCATGTGACAGCACTCTTAGTAGCTTCAGAAAAAATAACACAGAGGAGGATAAAATAAAAAACGTGTAAAATTGCCCAAAAAAATGAACACACTTATTATTCATTTATTTTGGATGGCAGGAAATGGCAATTTTTCACATTGTATTTTGTATTTGTTATCCCATTCACAGTAGCAGTATAATTACATACCATATATACCGTATAATCTGAGGTACCTAATTTTAACACAAAAAACTGGGACAACGTAATGACTTGAGTATAAGCCTAGGAGGGGGGAAATGCAGCCTTTACACTAAATGTCCAGTAGTTTCCCCTCATCAATAAAGTATCCAAATCAGAGTTCCCCCGTTAGTGTAATGTCCACAGCAGAGAGCCCCCTTAATGTTGTGTCCAAAGCAGAGTGCCCCCTTTAAGATATGTCCACAGCAGATTGCCCCCTTTATGTCCACATCAGACTGCTCCATTTAAGTCCACAGCAGAGTGCCCCATTTATGTCCACAGCAGAGTGCCCCCTTTATGTCCTCAGCAGAGTGCCCCATTTATGTTATGTCCACAGCAGAGTGCCCCTTTTATGTCCACAGCAGACTGCCCCATTTATGTCCACAGAACAGTGCCCCATTTATGTCCATAGCAGAGTGCCCCATTTATGTCCACAGCAGAGTGCCCCATTTATGTCCACAGCAGAGTGCCCCTTTTATGTCCACAGCAGAGTGCCCCCTTTATGTCCACAGCAGAGTGCCCCCTTTATGTCCACAGCAGAGTGCTCCCTTAATGTCCACAGCAGAATGCTCCCTTACTGTCCACAGCAGAGTACCTGATAAAAAAATAAAGTTAGTACTCCTCCGGCGCTGTTCCCCTGTGTCCTCTTCTCCCCATAGCAGGTCTTCAAGTTCCTGGTCCAGCACATGCACTTCTATGGGATCTGCTGGCAGAGAAACTAAGGAGCAGCAGTGTCGCCGCCTGCTGACGTCATAGTTCTGTGCCGGCGGATTGTATAGACGTGCATCTGCCCGCTCAGCCCGGAAACCTGAAGACCTGCTATGGGGAGAAGAGGACGCAGGGGCACAGCACCGGAGGGTGAGTACTAACTTCCTTTTTTTTATATCCCTCCCAGAGGGACTTTTTCAGAACAAAAATTGGCCTGAAAAAGTCGGCTTAAACAGAATGGAGACAAAACGCAAAGGATGCGCAACTGAAGCTGAACATCAACGACAATGTGAAAGATCAAGATCCAGAAGGACCAGGTTGTTCAATGCCAAAATATGATGGCACTATTGAAATAATGATTTTAATAATAAAATTAAATTAATAATATAAGATTACAATAATAATTAAGTAACCGCTAAGTAGTCACAACAACATCACTCTTACATAGACCCATGTCCTGTGTGCCTCTTATGCCAACACTTTTACCTGTTTAGTCAAGGCTTTAATTATTTGTTGTCTTGTACAGTCTAATACAGAATATGCTGAATACTTTTATGAGTTGTGAAATGGTGAAAAAGTAGTGGTCTAGACATTTGGGTTCACTGCCAGCAATAACCATTCTCATATTTTGATAGACCAGGTATATAAGGGCACCAGGATAGTTAACATGTTTATGATTTTTGTTTATTTTTATATCCGTTTTAGGGAAAGGGGGTGATTTGAACTTTAAGGTTTTTAATATTTTTTGCAACTTAAAAAAAAAAGTACTATATTTTTTTAGACCCCCTAGGTACTTTAGCTCTATAGGTCTGATTGCTTCTATCATATACTACAATACTATGTTAGTGCGGCATATGGGAGTTTTGCTAGTGATCTCCAAATGTCATGCTGAATGACAGGCCTGGGAGTCTTACATATGATGACCTCACTTTTGGTGGCGACGATTTCATCCAAAATAACGTAACACATTTTCCTGCCAGAATTTACAGGAAGCCTACCATCAGGGATCTACCTAATAAGGTAGATCCGATGGTAGGTTTATACTATCGGCCTCATCCCCATACTGTATCCGGCTTATCTTGGAGTTTAATCAGAGGACTGGGAAGGAATGCCCGTACTTATCTCATCACTGCTAGAGTGATCAGGAAAACAGATCAGATCTAGCAATCATGTAAGAGTTATATAGAGTCTATGTTGTGTCCAGGGGAGGATTAAGACTGCTTTGGGTCCTGGGCTGTAAGAATATTATCCATGTGTGGAATTCACTTCGTACATATGGTACTCGAATCATGCTTCTGCCTATTTTCAATCTGTGGTTTCAGGACCTTCAAAGGTGTGTATTGAGAGCAGGAACAGATGTACGTGAATTTTGTGGGTAAAAAATTAGCTGGGTGATCATTGTCCCCCGAGCTACTGCCAAAACCGCCTAAATTATAACCCAATGGTTGTGTTTCTTACAGCTGAGCTGTACTTTCAGACCTTGTATTGTGTGCAACTGTATCTAATACTGTAAGTTACAGAGATGACCTGTACCCTGGGTGAAGGAGTGACATAATGACAGCTCTGTGACCTGTGACCCTATCAGAGGGATATTTGCATGACCTCCACTCTCTTTTAGGAATCCTACACCTGTCTCATCCCTGGACCGATTTATCTGTGATCATGTGTTGAGATTTTTCAGTGACATTCATTAAGTTTGACACAACAGTAACAAATCGCATACATTCACAAGTATGAAAACGTAGTCTGAACAGAACTTAATACAGAAATGAATGTAGATGTGACAGACAGAAATCAGCGGAATAACTCGTCCCGACTCCCGTGTAACGGAAAGCTCCAGGAAAAGACAGAACACTCAGGGAAGGAGGGAAGATCCGCCACGGAAGTTTCCGCCTCTCCACTAACTTTCCAAGTTGGGGAGACGGGCGGGCTTAATGGAAAAGGCGGGCTGTGTGGGCGTGCCCCGCGCATCGAGAGCCAGCGCTTGGAATGTGGGCGTCAACCTTTGGGCAATGTCAATCGAACAAAAGCGTGGCTACGTGGATTGGCAGACGAGTGTCCATTATGATAGGGCAAGGGGCGTGTGCCTGACCGAGAGGCGTGGCTAGTCCCGGGTAAGGTGTACAGAGGAGGGGGCGTGTCCTTCCAGAGTCCATGAAGCAGTCGGAGAAGGAGAAGGAGGGATTGGAGGAGGGGGCTCGGGGCCATGGGATCTGCCTGAGACAGAAGCTCCCGGAGCGGACTGCGGGGAGGGTGGGGGGACGCGCGGCCGGGAAGAACATGGGAGCTCCTCCGCTGGACGCTGTGCTCCTGCTCTGCTGCTGCCTGGCCTCCGTACAGGGTGAGTCCTCCGGGTGCTGTGTGCCATGTGTCCGCTGCGCCGCAGCTGATGTGTGCGGGGAGCGAAGGGGGGCTGCCTGTGTGCACAGGGCCATAAAAAGTAAACTATGCACAAGTCACAGCCTGATCCTCATCTCCTGCTGCACGACTGGGAGAAACAGGCGGGGGCAGTGCAACAACGGGGCATGCTGGGGGTAGTAGTGCCGACACAGCTGTGACTGACTGGGCATGCTGGGGGTAGTAGTTCCAACACAGCTGTAACTGGCAGGGCATGCTGGGGGTAGTAGTGCCGCCACAGCTGTAACTGACTGGGCATGCTGGGGGTAATATGCCGCCCACGCTGTAACGACTGGGCATGCTGGGGTAGTATTCCACCAGCTGTAACTGTATGGCATGCTGGGTGATATGCCGCCACAGCTGTAATTGGCAAGGCATGTTGCGGCTAGTAGTGCCGCCACAGCTGTAAGTGGCAGGGCATGCTGGGAGTAGTAGTGCAACCACAGCTGTAACTGGTAGTTCATGCTGGGGGTAGTAGTGCCCCAACAGCTGTGACTGGCAGGGCATGCTGGGGGTAGTAGTGCCCCACAGCTGTGACTGGCAGGGCATGCTGGGAGTAGTGCGCCACACAGCTGTGACTGGCAGGCATGCTGGGGTGTAGTGCCCCAACACTGTGACTGGGGCATGGCTGCTGGGGTAGTAGTGCCGCCACAGCTGTGCATGGCCAGGATCTGGGAGTTAGTAGTGCCGCCACAGCTGTGACTGGCAGAGCATGCTGGGAGTAGTAGTGCCGCCACAGCTGTGACTGGCAGGGCATGCTGGGGGTAGTAGTGCCAACTCAGCTGTGACTGGCAGGGCATGCTGGGGGTAGTGATGCCAACTCAGCTGTGACTGGCAGGGCATGCTGGGGGTAGTGGTGCCACCTCAGCTGTGACTGGCAGGGCATGCTGGGGGTAGTAGTGCCACCTCTGCTGTGACTGGCAGGGCATGCTGGGGGTAGTAGTGCCACCTCAGCTGTGACTGGCAGGGCATGCTGGGGGTAGTAGTGCCACCTCAGCTGTGACTGGCTGGGCATGCTGGGGGTAGTAGTGCCACCTCGGCTGTGACTGGCTGGGCATGCTGGGGGTAGTAGTGTCACCTCAGCTGTGACTGGCTGGGCATGCTGGGGGTAGTAGTGCCACCTCTGCTGTGACTGGCAGGGGTTGGTACTTGTAGTAAGAGTTAGAACAGTGCTGTGTGTGATTGCTATTTGAGCAATATTTCTGCAGCTGTGATTCTCTTCACGTGACATATGGGTGTAATTCTATAATGTCACCTCAGTGTTGTTACATATATGATGTATGGATCATCCCATATTCCACACATCAAAAATTCTCCAACACTGCCGCCTGTCCATAATATCCATCAATTATCAAAACTTTTTTTTAGTTTTGCTGAAGTTTTGCTGCTGATTTCTCTGTGTGAGTTGTAATTGTATTATTCCCTACAAGGACATACAATTCTGTAGATTTCCGATGATTCTAGTATTCCCAGCTTGTGTGCGTTGGCTCTTGGCTTGGTCCTGGTGAATTGTTTGGAGGCTGTGACTCGGTTGGTTACACCACTTCTTAGGATGTGGCCCCTGTCTATAGAGGAGTCCTCGGCGCTCAGCACATGTATTGTTTCCTAGCTTTGTGTTTAGTGTGGACAATACAGAGACCTGTTTCTTGCCTGGTAAACTGTGACATAGTGTTACAAGAGAGCACCAGGGGGGGATGGGTGCGGATCATAACAGATCCATCACAAATCGTGTAAAAATAGAAACCCTGACCCCAGTGTGAACGGAGCCTTAAACTAGTTATAGCCTCGCCATCTGGAATGGACTATGCGGCATATGTTGTACATTCTCCGTAGTACTGCTGATTCTTTTGGGTCACTGAAACTTTTGTATGTACATTGCATTGTTTTCTTGTGCCTTAGTTGGGGAGAGGGTCCTGCATTGTCCTGGTCCATATAAGGTGCGTCTCTAATTCCTAATACTTCTATTGGCTGCGTATTGGTGTATAAATGATTCTACGTCTCCCTGGGTTTATCCCTATAGTCACTATTCATGATCGCTGTGGTAGGAACTCCAGAACTTTTTGAGGCCCCTTAACTCTTGCACGCAATCTCTCAATGGGTTTCGCAGAAATCCCCCCCCCCCCCCCCGTGCAGTAGAACATCTGTATCATCTTTGCTGCTGATGAAGAAACCTTTTGCCATAGATGTGCAAATAAAACCAGACTAGTGTTTGCGTCGCTGACTGTATCTGCCCCACGGAGGAGAAAACGCGACTTTTATGATTTCTGATTAGTGAATTGCTCCATCTACTAATAATTTTCTGATGGATATTTCATATTTTCATTACATTTATGTAAATTGAGTAACAGACCAGATGTGAGACTGTTCTGATCCTCCGGTGACATATGGAAGGTTCATCACACTTTTTAACTGCTCAAAAAACTTTTACGTTTTGCTTTGATGCCAGAAAAATTGACATGAAACTATTACCTGTCAATAATTGGTTCACACATTGCTGCAGTATTATGGCAAAAATGTGATTGTTTTCATGCATTAATGCATACATTAATCTCGCTTCTCTCGAATATTTATGATTCCATTTCACCATTTTCTGATAATAGAATCATGACATTATGTACAACCTGAGTGCTGAGTTGCTCATTCAATTGTCTGTTAGGATATACAGGCGGTCCCCTACTTAAGAACACTCGACTTACATACGACCCCTAGTTACAAACGGCCCTCTGGATATTGGTAATTTCCTGTACTTTAGTCCTAGGCTACAAAGATCAGCTGTAACAGTTATCACAGGTGTCTGTAATGAAGATTTAGTGTTAATATTGATTCTTATGACAACCCAACATTTTTAAAATCCAATTGTCTCAGAGACCAAAAAAGTTCTGGCTGGGATTACAATGATAAAATATACAGTTCTGACTTGCATACAAATTCAACTTAAGAACAAACCTACAGACCCTATCTTGTATGTAACCCGGGGACTGCCTTTATATGGATATTATGGAGTAGGAATTCCTGATCACCATAAGACTGCATTTGGAAAGATGGCTATTGCCTGGACCCAAGAGCTGACACTTTTATATTCTTGTCTATTATAAATGATAGTTGTAGTAAGCTCGTGAGCACCTGGCTGGGCTGTTAGATTTGCATTGCACAGGATGTTCTGCGCTGTGCCTACACAGCTGTCATAAGTCTTATAAGGATCATGCATTTCCATATGGTAAGACACTTTTGTGGTTTCATCTATTATAATGAGAGTTTAACAGTCATAGTTTAGTGTATACAACGTGTATACATACATTTTAGTCCCATTCTGTGCTGGGCTTCATGTTACTTAGTGATAACGTGTTTTCCTTCTATATTATTTGTGACGTTTAACTAATGTAGTCAGCTTTTGGCGGCCATAATAACCCTTTAGACCTGCATCACACGTTAAATATTATGATACATGCAAATAATCATAATAAACTCCATTTTTTTTTTCATTCAGAGAAATATTTCTTGCTGAAAATATTGTTTGTCATTTTTGATTTTGTTTATGTTCATCTGAATTGGTGAAGGAGGGGAAAAAATCCCCCCCCCCCCCAAAAAAAAGTCTATAATCTGCATCTAAAATATTACATGTGAGATCACTTAGAATTATTAAAAAGTGTTTGTATTTTATTTTTCCTAAACACATATTCCCATATGTTATTTAGGTAATACAGTGAAGCCTTAGTAAAATGCATCATACTTGGATTATGCTGTGTTTAAGAAAACAATATGCCACGATCACCATATTACCGTATATTTCGGACTATAAGAGCACCATCAATAAATGCCTGCTAAAACGTCTAGGTTCATATATAAGGCGCACCTGATTATAAAGAGACCTGTGCACAGTTCAAGGCAACTGTTGTCTGTAAGTACCGTTCATATATAAGGCGCACTGGACTATAAGGCGCACCTTTTGATTTCTGAGAAAATCAACAGATTTTTTGCGCGCCTTAAAGTTGCACAATAAAAAAAAAAAAAAAAAAAAAAAATACTAAAAATGTAGCATCTGTCTTATCAGCGTTGTATGGCTGGACGCCTTCCAGTGGCTCTACAGTTTTGATTTGGCCATATGTATTTGCTTGAATACTTGCCATCCGCACTGGCACTTTCTCACTGTTGGGGGTAGTAATTTGTCTCTTAGTGTTTTTTCTATTTGGGATTTTATCAAAATATGAATAAAGTTTCATATTTTGATTTGGTGGTCCTAAATCCAGCTTTGAGTGGATTGTATTTTCCTTTCGATGGAGTAAAATCAGTTGTACATGTGGGAATTGGGTTGAATGTCCAGCAGTAATGCAAAAGCTATATCATACCTGGAGATAAATATATATATTTTTTTCCTGAATTTGACAAAACTTTAATGTATTGATCCAAGTCCTAGCTCACTCTGTTCACCCCTGCTGGATTACTATGCATAATCTGTCATTTGCTTTCTTTAGTTTGTCCTTGGTGTCCTATCTGCAGGCAGCATGTTATAAAGCAGGAGGAGCTGAGCTTGTTCTTTGTGTTGCGTCTGCAGGCAGCATCTTATAGAGCAGAACAAGACTTAAGGGCTCGTTTACTAAGGGCCATGCGCCAGTTTTGGACTTTGCACATCTTTTTAGGCGCAAACTGCTTGTGCAGGTATTTAAGTACTGTCCATGTGTGTTTTTTTTGGCACGCAAGTTTTTTGTTACACAGCTGCGTTAGGCATCATGCAACACAAATTTCTGCACTGAAGGGGGTGTTCTGGTGCTCCGTGCCATATTTTACATAAGTCCAAAAAAAATGTCTCGCACCCTATGTCAAAGGTGCACTCTGTCGGGGCAGTGCAAGGGGGTTCCAGAATCGTACAGAATGTTCGCCAAAAATCCTGAATCTTCACATTGCATTTTGCAATGTTCTTAGTAAATGTGCCCCATAGAGCTGTTATATGGTAGTCATTATCAATACAATCAGTTATTATGTAGCAAAGTTACTTAAATAAGTATAAACAGGGTATTGATACCCTGTTTCCCCGAAAATAAGACAGTGTTTTATATTAATTTTTGCTCCATAAGAGGCACTAGGTCTTATTTTCAGGGGATTGTTATTTTTCCATGAACAAGAATTTACGTTTAAAAAATGTTTAAAAATCAACTTCTAAAACATCCTTATAACTTTCCAAACTCTAAACTATTGGAATATTTGGCCCCAGTCTCTCATGTTTAGTAATAGCACTTTTCTTAAATCACCACTTCATGTCCAGGTAGCTGCTTGTAGCGCATTTGTCCTGCAACAGATTTTATTCCGCAATTCTTCACCCATGTCACAACCTATTGCAGCATCTAAAAAATCTATTAATACTAATGTACAGCTTGGGGTGAGATGTAGCAATGACTGCCACTAGGTCTTATTTTCAGGGGAGGCCTTATATTTCTAAGATTCAACAAAATTGTACTAGGTCTTATTTTCGGGGGATGTCCTATTTTAGGAGAAACAGGGTATGAGGTATTGGACAGTGTCTTGTATGTCACTGTAATTTATACCAGTGCCAGTAGTTGCAGGCAATGCTACCAAAGGACTTAGACACCGGTGAGCGTACAGAAACTCTGGGATGACTCCTGTATATCTGCATTCATTTCCTCAGTCACTGGTTTTTATGCATGCATTTTGAATTAAAACAGTGAAGATTTAGATTTTTACATTACTTGTTGTGTTGTGGCTAGTGTTTCCTTTGTAGGATTGCTATAGAGCAGAAGGAGCTGAGCAGTTTGTAGATAGTGTACGAGCTTCAGGCAGCTTGTTATGGAGCAGGAGTAACTGGTCAGATTGTACATTGTGTCCTATGAATCTGCGCTGCTCTTCCTGCACTATAACATGCTTTCTGCAAATGGGTCTACATTCTCAATGTGACAGGTTACCCTTAAGCCTGCTGGTCATATGGGTCTAAAGCCTATTTCAGAGAAGGCATGTTATGTAATGAATGTTGTCCCTCCTGCTACACCTCGGCCTCTCGTAATCATTTCTTGCCATATAATCTTTCCATGGAAGCTGACGCTGTCAGAAGGCCTCTTTATGTGTTTGAGGATAAGTAAGGGCTTTGGGTAAATCCTGTAAAAAAACGTGTTTATGCTTCTAATTAAAGTGTTTAAAGTTTTGCTGCTAAATATTGTGACTGGAGCTGACTCAGAAGATTTTCCATTTTACATAAAGAGAGAATTTATTGATACAGTTGTTAATTATGTAAGATTTAAAGAGCCGCTTCCAGTTGAAATGCAAGGGAACCATATGGGGTCCTGCACATTAAAGTCTTGGGGAACCAATTGTCTTAAGTGAATTTTTACATTTTTATTTTTTTGTAAAGTACTTTGGAAAGCGATAAAAACTTTCCATCCATCTGCTGTTTGAATAAAAGGAAAAAAAAACCTTCAGCACAAGGTGCTTAAAGATATGATTCTCGTCTTTGATATGCCTTTGTGAGTTACAGAATCGATGATAATTGCAGTTAAAGGCAAAGGTGGATTGCATTTTTATCTGAAGCTCACATTCCCCGAATATGTCTTTAACTGCGTGCATCTCCAGTTCCGGAACTACAATCTTGGCGCAAATTTAAAGAGGAGATTCTTACCCTTAATAGGTTACCAAGTTCATGTTTAGAGGTACTGTAGAGCTTAATATATGGCTGTATAAAGTCTCTAAATAGTGAAAAAAGTGACTCCTCTCGGCTCATTTCCATATAACCTTTGAAGTGATTTTATTTTATAGGTAAATGGGCGCATTTTAAAGGGGTAATGCTAGAAAGGATATTTCACACCCTACCAGAGGGGGCCAGTTTAGTGGTGTATAGTATAACTATATTCTATAATAGGAGCTAGTTTTGATTTGGAGCTTATGCATAGAACTTGTAAAATGGCACCACAGCATTGTAGTCTGGATTTGATGTTTTTCTTCTATAATAAAATTATCAATTAAACCTGTTACATATCTAAGGCACACTGTTATACTAATATCGTATGGCTAAGATTATCCTGAATCAGTTCATCTCTGAGGAATATAGAGAACTCCTAATTTACTGGATTACAACCTGTACTTTTGTGTACGGGTCCTACAACCCTAAAGCACCAATATTTTCCACGTCTTGATTAAAATGCCACTTGATCACCACATAACCTTTCAGCATCATTTTTTGGCTTTTGACATTTGACTTCTGTATTTGATAATATATTAATGGCTCTCACATTCGCCCTGATGTTAGTAACAGTTGTGATGGGGTCCAGTGGGTTCTACAGTTTCACTTGTGGCCATGTGTTAGTCTCGCAACGTGATTGAGTTTCTCAGAAGGCATCTGGAAAGGAGGAGACTTCATTGGCAGTCAATGGAGGATATAACTTTATATCTTGAAAGTTCTGCCAGATGCCACCTAGATTTGACTACTTCAGATAAGCATATTTATGCTCCTTAACCATTTCACAAAGAAAAGTGCTTCTCCTCCCTTATTTCATTACTATACCTGGATTTAATCCATAAAGTGTAACTATAAAGTTATAGTGATTTTTTTTTTTTTTTACCAAATTATTATGTGATTTCCCCCTTTACATCAAACACAATGATGCCTATTTTGTGCTGCTCATCCTTTTCTTTCCAAAGTTATGGCATTTTCTGTTCTGAAATGTTTCTCACCAGAGGTGAAGTGGGCGGAGACTAATGTCTGTCAGTCTATTCCCTCAAGCTGAGGCCAGTTAGATTGCCCACAGATCTTATAATGCCTTGCATTCTCTCCCAAAGTAATTTAGCATTAAATCAATTTAGTTTCCCACAAGTGAATCCACTGAACACCGCACAGTGCACATACAGGATGCATATGGTGACTAGCCTGGCAGCCTCCATCACACGGAGGATCAGGGAACACGTACTAAGTGAGAGAAGTCATAAGTAAGCCAGTTACAGAAAGTCTATAGTCTGTGCTGTGTGAGCACTAAGGGTTAATAGCTTATCTGCACAGAAGCAGTTCAAGGTGGGAGAAGGGCTGCAGCACCAGGTGCAGATAGAATCACAGACTGGGATGGAGAGGCTGAAGGGGAACAAGGAGAGCTTGTACTTCACTACAGGATACATCTGTATCCACTGTTCTGAACACATCCAGCTCTGCTACATACACAGAGAGCTCTGTCGCATGACCTCCTCCTCTGTGAGCAGGGAGCAGCAGCCCCTCCCCCTCCCATTAAACTGACTGATGAAAAAAATATAAACAAACTATGGACTCTGAGGGGGATAGCAAGAAAACTGCTGCATATAGGTAACAAAGATAATAGTTGTTTTATGTCCCAAGAGCTATTGATTTGTGGAAAAAAAAACCCTTTAAAGTTACTCTTTAAAAAGAACCTGCCATTGAAATTAACCCACCCAAAATAAAGACTTCATTAAAAACTATTATTAAAAAGTATTGCCCTTCTCCCTAAATGTCTTTTTTTCCATGCAACTGACCTGATGTTAGTCCAATGAGACCCAGCATATTCAGTGGTTACTGCATTCCCCTGCCTCCTTGTTCCAGATTGTGTGGAACATTGAGAGAGAGAGAGAGAGCTCTGTTACATCATTGGGCACTTCATGTCATGTGACGAAGGTGATTTCATCTAAGGTCCTGTTACATCTGCAACGTCTACCCCATGTACGTATCTGATCACATGAAAGCACAGCTTTCCTACATGGGTGTCTAAACTTCCTGATGCTGTGATTTCATGTGATCGGATGCATACATGGGGTAGAAGTTGCAGATGTTAATAGAACCTTCTGTATCATCATCCTGCTCACATAACATGAAGTGTTGAATACTTAGAAGAGGCTTGCAACATGGGGAGGAGTCGATGGGAGGGACTGGTCTAGCAGGACACGCCCTCTTTGATGCCAGGGCATATAACATACATTTTATTTTTGGGGATGTAAGGGAAGTATAACCGCTATAGCACCCCACAGTTGCTTTAGTGGGGTGCCAGTTTTAGAGAGAGCTCCCTACTTCCAAAGCCCTTTTGGTGCTGTGGTTGTTTTTGACAATGGACTATATACTTACATAAGTTTTTTTTTTTTTTTTTTTTTTTGTATTTTTTTATCAAGTCTGGCCATTTTCCTGCAGCGTTGTTCTTGCCCTTGGAAAGATTTTCTATTACTGCACATTGACTAAAAAAAGTAAAACTTCTCCTCTATACTGCTCATACGCTTTTCAGAAAACTTTCATATCCTGAATAACAAATGTTAGGAATCCAGTGTATTACAATGCTCCGACTGTTCTGAAATCCATATGTGTTTTTAGTGCTCAGGCCTCTTGGCAGACACAAGGGTTGAGGAGAGGGGGAGTGGGTCTCGGCGTTGTATGGTTGGCAATGCCCATGGGAATGTCTGCTGTCAGGCCCCTTTTCTTGAAATGAATTTAAGTTTTGCAAATGGCAAACAATAGTTGTCTACATAAACCTTACTCCACTGCTGCAGAGAGTGGCCAAGATAAACTTTGACTAGCTGTAAGATGGGGGGGGGGTTAGGGATCTTTTCCCGAGCCCAGCAGAGGGAGTGTTCGGAAAGAAGGAGCTTTCTACTTTGAAATCGGAGCAAACACAGTCTCTATAAACAAAGGGTAGAAATGATCGGCTTCAGGGGATTATTCTGTGTCGGGCATTACACGCACAGTGTAAAATACCCTTTCTCAAAGTCTGCAACTTTTACTTCCCCTTGAAGTATTCTTCTTCCTTCTTCTCATGCGCGTTATGAGTGTCACTCTAATAAATATGTGCATCAATAAGATAATGTGATCAGATGGTGCTGACACCCAATATCCTCTCTGTCCTATCATTTTGTACTGTTTCTATACAGACGTTCCCCGACTTAACCCCTTAGTGATTCCTTTTTAGCGAATTTTCGTAAGCGCCGGTTTAAGGGCCAAAACTTTTTTTTTATTTGCATGACACCTTAAAATGTGTTGGTTATTTTGGGACACCTAGAACTAGTTAAAAAGGTAATAAAAGTTTAAACATTCTTATTTTCATTTTTATTTGGGGTTAGGCTTTTTTTGTCACTTTATAGTACAAACTCATTCCCAAATAAACTCACAATGAACATTATTAATGAATTCCCTATTTTGTTTTCGTCATTTTGATATATAATATGCATAGTCTCGGGCAAAGCGGACGACTATGGCGATGCTTTTTGTAGTGTAGCGGGGGATTTTCTTTTATTATATGGGTAAATGTCATTGTATTTTTATGACTATTTATTAATATTTGTTGTGTGTGTGTTTTTACGTTATATGTCCCCCATGAAGTCCTAAAAGACCCCTGGGGAACATTTTCACTTTTTTTATTTTTTTTTATTTTACTTTATTTGTTTTCTACAACAAGTTTTCCATAGCATGCGGAACGTTTTACACAGGCTGCACACGTTCTTGTGTAACAGGCCTAAGGTTGCGGTTTTATGATCTGAAAAGCACTAACTAAAAATGGCCCAAAAAACGCCATGTGTGACATCGCTCTTAAACCAGACTCCGTTTTTTGACAAAAGTAAACATAACATTCAAGCAGAACAAAGATAAAATATGGTACGTCAAAACTATTCCCCACAGAATTCGTCAATCTTTAAATAGAGTCAATACAATTGTAGAAATCTTCATCTGTAGACTGAGGCACACTTGGCGTTTTGTACCCGTTTTTGAGCCCTTTTTTTGGGGTGTTTTTGAAAACGTATAAGTTTTTGACCTGTTTTAATTAAGATAATTGGTAAAACCGGTCAAAAACGCATGCATGCATGCAATTTTAACAGACTGCTTAAAAACGGCCCAAAAACAGGTTCAAAACGTGGCGTTTTTTGGGCCGTTTTTAAGCAGTCGGCCTATGTGCCCTTAGGGTGAAGACACACATGGCGTTTTTGGGCCGTTTTTAGTTAGTGCGTTTTCAGATCGTTAAAAACGCATGCGTTTTTTGAAAACGCATGCGTTTTTGATCAGTTTGAATTAAGATAATTGCTCAAACCTGTCAAAAACGCATGCATTTTTTAACGATCTGAAAACGCATAAAAAGCCATGTGTGTCTTCACCCTTAGGGTGAAGACACCATGGCGTTTTTGGCCGTTTTGGGCCGTTTTTGGGCGTTTTACTAAGTGCGTTTTCACGATCGTTAAAAACGCATCGTTAAAAAACGCATCCGTTTTAAAAAACGCATGCGTTTTTTGAAACGCATGCGTTTTTGTCCGTTTTCATTGCGCAATTTCGGAAAAACGACAAAAACGCATGTGTTTTCAAAAAACGCATGCGTTTTAAAAACGGATGCGTTTTTTAACGCATGCGTTTTTTACGATCTGAAACGCACTTAGTAAAAACGTGCACCAAAACGGCCCAAAAACGCCATGGTGTGTCTTCACCCTAGGGTACAGTCCACGTCGCAGTTAAAGGAAACCTACCACTTGTAGTGGCAGGTTCTATGGAAATACGGGCACCAGCTCAGGTTGAGCTGGTGCCGGAGCTTATTTTCGTTTGTTTTAAACCGCGGTTCGCGGTTTAAAACACTTTTTAAAACTTTATAGCCGGCGCAGGCAGGTACGCGCTCGGCGCTTACCATGCGCCGCTACATAAAGTGGATCAGAGCCGCCTCGCATGGTAAGCCCGAGCGCGTACCTGCCTGCCCGGCTATAAAGTTTAGCTGGTGCCCGGTATTTCCATCAGAAACCTGCCACTACAATGGTAGGTTTCCTTAAAACTGCATCGCAATCAGCTTTGAGGTGGTTTTGGTGAGTTTTGTCAATTGAACAGGTGAAGACATGAACTGAATGGGTGAATGACATTTGGTGGAGCAGGTTTTCCCCTTCAGGGTGCGGTCACACGTGCGTTTACCGCATTCCGTTAAAAAACGCATTGGAATAGCTGGAGAGTGATTTGCCTAATTAAACAACTCTTAACACTTGTGTTTACAAAACGCATGCGTTAACCGCGATGTTAACACATGCGTTAACAATGCGTTAACAACCGCATGCGTTAACCGCGATGTTAACGCACGCCTTAACAATGCGTTAACGGTTGCGTTTTGTAAACACAGGTGTTAGCAGCTGTTTAATTAGGCAAATCACTCTCCAGCTATTGCAATGCGTTTTTAAACGCATGCGGTAAACGCGACGTGTGACAGCACCCTCAAAATCAAATTCACTCGTTCAGTTAATGTCTTTGACCTGTCACAAGTAAGAGGTGACATTAATCACCATCCATAAAATGACTATATCCCTAATCTAGAACCCTCTAAATAACCGGTCTCTGGTTAGGGTTAGTGGAGCCAACCCTGAGGCATTCAATCGGGGTCCCCAAGTATTCTTATTTCTCCTCTTATGAACATGTTACCATGTATTTCACTGGTGTGAAAGCGTTTGTACCGCTCCCATACAGCGCTGTGCGCCCATTGCCGTCTATGGCAGCCGTTTGAATGTAGCCTTATACTGAGGGCCAAATTTTTTTGTCAATTTACACGTGTTGTAGATTTAGCATCACCCCCCTACTCTTCTGCTTTTGTTAAAAATCTCTGAAAATATTCCAAAAAAGGCATGTGTTCCATCTAAAGAACACATCTTCATGAAGCGTGATATTTTATTGCTTAAACTCACAGCATCAAGTGAATCATCTTTTCCCTGTTTCCTAATGTTATTGTAATTGTGCAGTCTGTATTAGGAGTTTGCTGGAGATGTTCTAGATGGCTCTAGTCAACCCCAGCACATGAGCCTAGTTCACACCTGCATTGAGGCTTTTTATTACATCCTCCGTTTTAGGAGCGCCTGGCTGTGTTTGCATGTGGTGCTAGTCATTTGTTTACCTTCTGTAATCCGTGGACTTCAGCGGACCATCCGTAATATATATAATAAAAGATAGACTACTGCGCTCTTCCATTGTTAATACTGGAGTGGAGCAGAACCTACTGAACCCAGGTTAGACTTAATTAAGACATTTGGGATAGGAGACGGAAGTGTCATGGCCACCTTCAGCGCTGTATACACTGGGCTTGTGAAGTATTTTTGTATGCAGTGGTCTACAAGGCAGGTACAGTAATAAATGTTGCCTTTGCTATGGGGAGTTAGTCTGTCTCCGATCAACTACAGACTTTGCAATGACATTTAAAATGTCCTTGCAGAGTAATACGCTGACCTGCCAGAAGTTTAAGGGGCTTGTCATACCAGTGTTACTTATCCCCCTACCCTGTAGCGCTGCCGGGATGGTTTCTCACGTTGCACCAAAGAAGCAACATTGCTGGGACAATCCCTCTTATTTCATCCAGCAGTGAGCAAGAGTAAAAATAGAAAAAGTTGACTTCACCTTAGGGTGAAGACACACATGGCGTTTTTGGGCCGTTTTCTTTTCATCATTCTCACATTTCAAACACAACAACACACATCCACACTAAAGTGCGTTTTCAGATCGTTAAAAACGCATGTGTTTTTGTCCGGTTTTTCGAAATTGCGCAATGAAAAACGGACAAAAACGGATGCGTTTTTAAAAAACTGATGCGTTTTTTAACGCATGCATTTTTAACGATCTGAAAACGCACTTAGTAAAAACGGCCCAAAAACGCCATGTGTGTCTTCACCCTTAGAGTTTTCTGGATAAAGGGAAGATTTAAAATAGTTCTACAAATAGACGAGGAATATCGCAGTATGTACAATTTACGGCAGCGACCAACATTGGCCAAACTTCTCCTTAGGGCATGTTTTCTTTCAGCATGGGCCACCCACGGTCCAGGCTAGCCTTTTCATTAGGAGATCTGTCATTCTTTGCCAGACATTCGCCATGTTTATGCAGGGCAGCCTCCTGACATTGAGAAGGTGGCCAATTGTGACACGGATTCTGGATACCTTCATTCTAAAGTAAACTACTTGGTTATCAGGATGTTATTTGGCATTTTATTGTAAACATGAGATGCTATGTTGGCTGACGCAAATCTATCTATCTATCTATCACACCTGTACACCTTTGGTTTATGAATGGCAAGTCCAGAACTTTACTGCTGGTCGGACACAACTGATCCCAACCTATGATGCTTCTTTTTGTGCAGTTTGCCATCAGCAATGAGCACGACACGTTTTCATGGTTTACATGTGAAATATGTGGTGCGCAAGCGTTTACGTGTAATCGTATCTGCCAACAGGAGCAACTCCTCCCCTCTTCGCTTGAATTCGGTTTCTAAATGCATTGTATGAACAGAGCTTGAGACTTAATACTTGTAGACGTATGCATATCATGAACCACAAACTTTGCAGGAATAGGACCTGCAGCTATGGTAGTCTGATCATACACTGGGTGGTGGAAGCCTGTGAGCTTGGGCTAACCATTGAAATGATGGCTAGCACATGTCCCCAAACAACATTACAGGTAAAGAAACCCAAGTGGATATGGTTTATAGTAAGCTGGTGGAGGGCTATGGGTCCTCTATATGTCTGTACCCCCTTTGCCCTAGTCTACTCCACGTATGTCCTGCCCCGTGGCACGCGTATGACGAGGAAAACGGATAACACTTAAACTAAAATGAATCGCCCTACCGCTGCTGATATCCATGCCTTCTGGTATGGAGTGTGACTGAAATATTTCACTTGTACTGTCTCCAGGTGCTGCATTTTAATGAGGATCCTCTCCCTTTTCTGCTGCTGAGGTATTGTTCTTAAATCTGTCAAAACAGTTTTATTAACCCCATTGCGTAAGCCGCCAGCCGATGACTGATAGGTTTAATGAAGCAATTCAATAAAATGTAAATGGGTGACTAACCCTGCTCCTTTCCAGACATATTATTTGCCTCTCTGTGCACAAGGCGCATTCCTTTTATTCCAAATACATAGTGTGACTCATTTTTAGAAAAGTCATGTTTGGCACAAACTGTTGGAGTTACGATCTAGCGCTTGGCCACACGGTACCGTGATGGCACAGGGATGGTTTGTTTGATGGTTTGCAGCATATTTCAATCAACTATGAGATTCCTATAAAAAATTTCAAAGATGGGAGAGAACATTTCAGATTTGTGTCGTCAAATCGCTGTTATTGTAGTTATTAAAGGTGTTTCTGTAAAGTGATTGGTTTGTATGCTAAACATTTTGTGGGTACGCTCTTTATGCTCTTCTATAGCAGTAACCTGTCATAGACCAATTTCTCGCACACAGCAAGAAGTTTAAATGATTTTTGTGGCTACACCGGGAAGTGGGCTGCCACGGGGCGTTTAGTTTCCCGTGTCTTTGGAGGCCGATTTTTGAAGTTTTATGATGATTTGAGTCCAATCTACTTTTCCAGTTGCTTTCTTAAGGGGTATTCCAGGAATAAGCATAATTAATATACAAATGAGTCATTAAATATTATTACTTTAAGGTAATATATAATTAGTTGTTATTTAAAAGTTTGCACTTCTTAGCATTGCAGTGCTACAGGCCTTTTAATCAGTTAGGTGATTTTGTCCCAGTTGCGTAGACACAAGAATGAAGATGGACGTCGGTCACATGTCAATATCGCTTGTCCTGCATCTGCCTGGGCGGGTCATGTGATCATCACCGTGTTTGGCCATAGTCAGTTGCTTGTAGTGGGATGGATGTAAGTGAGTGGGCAGGGTCTATCCCAATTAGGGGGCAGAGCCATCATCAAGGAGTAGAGTAGCCTCCGATATCTGTGCTGAGGGGTCAGTTCATGGAGGAGAGAAATGAAGGTGTGTAAAGCCGGACAAGACAACAGTAGTGTTGTCATTTATTGGGGCTGAAGTGACAAGAGGGTTGTATTTACATGGGGCTGCATGTAAGTGGCTGGAGGGATGTAGTTGCATAGCACTGCAGAGGCACAGGAGGAGTGCATTTACATAGGACTACGCTAGGAGGCTGGGGGATGCATTTACATGGGACTGCATGTTTGCAGAGGGGACAGGAGGGATATATTTACATGGGGCTATGTTTGAAGGGAGTGCTTTAAATGTAGCACTGTATGTTGAGCAAGTGATTGTGTTTTTTTTTTTTTTATAACTTTATTTGGTGGATTTAAAGGGGTTGTCTTGGATTTGGAAAAAAAAAACTGCTTCCTTCCATAAACGGTGTAGCGATGTTTGTGGAAAAACGCTGTGAATGATGGGACTCGATGATGATGTACATGGTAGCAATCGTAACATAGCAGATCATACTGATACAGTGGTGATTTATCATGTCCTGGCGCATGGTACACCAGCAAAGTACCGTATATACTCAAGTATAAGCCGACCCAAGTAAAAGAAGAGAGAGCTACATTGGTCACAGCCTCCCCAGTATGTAGCCAGCGCTTGTCCTCTAGTATATGGCCAGTAGCCCCATGTCCCCCACTATATAACCAACAGCCCATGTCCCCCAGTATATAGCCAGCAGCCCCCTGCCCCCAGTGTATAGGCAGAAGCCCCCTTGTATATAGCCAGTGCCTGCTCCCTTCCCAGCCTAAAAAAACTAAAACTATCTGTACTCTCCTTTCTTATGCACCCCCCATCCCCTCCAGGTCTTCTCTTCGGTCTTCAGCTTCGGCTCCGTCTTCGGGTCCTAGTGCGTGCTGTCGCATATATACCATAACATCAGCCGCTTGCTGACATCATAACGCGTGCAGGCCGATGGCGTCTGACGTCATGGTTTGTGTGCAACGCAGCATCCAGTTACCCGAAGCCGGAGCTGAAGACCGAAGGCTTGCTGGGGCCATCAGAAAGGTGACTACATAGGGTTTTTTTTTTTTTTCATAGACTTGTGTATAAGTCGCGTAAGTGTTTTTCAGCACATTTTTTGTACTGAACAACTTGACTTATACTCGAGTATATACGGTATGTGACACATCCAGTATGGCCAGTGTTGTGGTGAGATGCCATCTCAGTGGGACTAAGGTAATGTACAGTGATGGCAGTTACTATGGTAACAAAGCAGGACAGTCTGTTACATCATCACTGGGAGCAGAGCATGAGAGGGAGGAGCTGTTACTGAGAACTGAGGGATTATGGGAGTTATAGTATCCTGTGGTTGACATCTTTGCATTTATCATTGACAAAATTTTATGGGGTTTCTACAGTTATTGCTAACTATTTAAGCTCCATTTTGTGATCAATGACATTCATTCATTTTTTTATAGCATTATGTGTTTTTGTAGGGTCCAAGCACTGTGATCTCCATTGTTCGGGTGAATGTCCATTGACATGAGTCTCTTTTTTGGTTATACATCTGCTTGTTTAATTACACCTGTGTGTGATGGGAGAGGATGAAATTTCATCCCCTATTCTTTATTTTTGGATAACTTTTTATGGATAAGTTGGTGAACCTTGAAAAAATTTAACTTTTCTGAAGCTAAAAAAAAAAGTTAGTCTCAACAATAAGGACAGTGAAACCTATGTGGACCTATTTTTGTGGAGAAGTTACCTGAAATAATAAACTGAATTCTGATTTGCTACGTTTGTCTCTGTCTCTGTTCCCTTCTTGTTGCTGTCACAATAGCGAAATATTTTTTGTTTTAGTCAGTATTCACACAAGCTGATTTAGTTTACTGTATTACAGTAAGTATTGTAAGAATATGCTGTTTAATGGCTTTATGATTTATATACTAGTCTGGGTAAGCGTTTGCTGGACCAAAAAAACCCCCCTCCTGTCTCCTAATATATGTTGTGCATCTCTCGGCTGGCAGTCTACCACACACTGAAACCTAGGAGCTGGCATCGACTTGAGCTCTAATTTCGGGCATACATTATAATAAATCTACTGGGTGGTGAGGGGCCTGCCTACTTTTTTGACAGAATTCAAAAGATTAGAATCTATTGCGCAACACGAGTAAAAATATTGGAAAATTTCCCATCTGTGATGAGAATGTTCGTCAAAGATATCATAACTGTTCCATAACTTGCATGTGCACATACTGCCTTGTATTTTTCTTCCCCTGTTGAGTTTGAGGATGATGTGTAACCACAGTATGTCTTGCATGCAGCGGTAAAGCTGGCCACACGCATCCCATCAGTGTAGGCGGCTTCTGGTGGTCTGTTATAGGATCATGTCATGCCACGCCACGTTTTGGAGGAATGAAGGGTTTAGTTGGATTGAAATCCAGTGTTCCTGGTCCCTTGTTGCTCCTGGTATTTGGTCATGCTGTAATATGTTTTTTGGCCATTGGCTTAGCAGGGGTTGTATGTTGGAAGGCTTGGTCAGGGGAATGCCCAGGCCACACAAAACAAAATGTAGCAACAGGAGTGGTCCAACTGGCTCCTAAGTTTACATAATCTCTTTTTTTTGTTTTAGGTGTGAACTTTGGCCATTCTCCTTGGCTTGGTTGGAGTCTCCAGCATTTTGCTGGCATGTGTGTACATGAACCTACGTACATATTTGCTGTATGAATAAGCGTAGATCACCAGGGCCTTTGCTTCTCCTTGGCTTCTTTTCTGAAATGAATGTGTAAAGTAGAGAATAATAACAGAATATCAATTCAACAGCGAAAACTCAGATTTTGTTTAAAGTGATCTGAAATTAGTTGATTTGTTGTGGAAATCTGCATCTGGACAATGGCAGAACGACCACTTGTTCCCTGATAAGTCATTGTACGATCTTCCTTTAATGACGCCTTGCATTATATGACCTTTGTATAATACTCATATTGGACAAATATGGAAATCTTTGTATTTCAGCTGTTGGGAGAAAATCGGGAAAATCACTATATCCCATGATGTTGGTTTTGCGTTTGACTCCTGAAATGGCCCTTCTGGGTCGAGATGTCCTTCTGTCACCCTGAGATCTTTATGAATAGATTGGGTCAGACTTGCTAATACTGCTGTAGAACAGGGCCTTGGTTTACAGTTTTCCTTCACATGGTGCAGTTAGTTGAAAGAGAACCTGTCATGCAAATGTGAAGTATTACTGTATGATTAATAAAATCATACACGCTTGCTAAATGCTGGAGCTAAGATGGTGCCTGTGGATCAACCCCCCTCAGTATGGCATCACACTTCCTAGAATAGATGGATTTCTTGTACATAGCCAGTTCCTGAAAATTACAGAGAAGTTCTGCTACCAATGTCACAGATCCACTGAGCATGATTGGAACTATCACAGCCTTCTATGGGGAAATGATGCTACAGTGCTACCTGCTTTTGCAATGAGCATGTGATGATGAGACAACCAATCGTCTATGAAGTCACTCATTACTAACTGTGAAGTGCCCTCCCCAAAGAAGTTTGTATATAATGCCTTGCATCGCTGGGGTCCTGGGTTCAAGTCCCAGGGTCAACTTCTGCAAAGAGTTTGTATGTTCTCTCTTTGCGTGGGTTTCCTCCGGGTTCTCCGGTTTCCTCCCACTCTCCAAAACTTACTAGTTGGTTGATTAGATTGTGACCTCCATTGTGGACAGGGACCGCTTCGGCAATCTCTGTGCAGCGCTGCGTTATCTGTGTGCGCTATATAAATAAAGAAATTATTACTATTATTGTAATGTATATGTTATGTGTCATCAATTAAGGACAGAACTGCTGAGGAAGATCTTTATACCACACTCACTCCACTCGCTCACTCAGAAGCCTATGGAAATTATTAGAATACCTTAGATTGTGTAAGAAAGGGGAACCTGACACAAATTAAACCCACCCAAAATAAATGCTTGTACAATAAATGCAAAATGGTTCTTCTCCATGGATGTCAAAGTTGATTTATGGGAAATGTATGAGAAACCATTTAGTTGTCACTAGCTGTATTTGAGAAATCTGGTGATGGGTTCCCTTTAAAACTTCATACTAAATTTTTCTTGTGTTACTTTATGCTTGAAATCCTCTGCCCTTGAGCTACGTTTTTTGACTATGGTTGAGGAGATTCTTGGTCGAACCAACCCATCAGAAAATACATTTTTCTTTTTTGGATTGTCCCCTATAACGTTAGGAGGGAATGTCCTGTAACATGGCAGAGATGGGCAGCGCGTTGCCACACAAAGCCTGTGTTCATTCAGCTTAACAAGCCAATAAACATAGTGGCACTGCTGGTTTCTGCTGTATTTTTAGACAATGTGGTATCCTGTTTTACTTTCTGGGATACAGACTTTGCACAGATGTTTCTTTTAATAGCTTGACTTGTTAATGGAACACAGATTTTACGGCCTGGACTTTTGCAGGCACATTTGTTTATGTAGATCTAATAAATTCATTACACATCTGGAGAGGAGGCACCTCGGTCTTCTGGATTCTCTAATACATTCGTGATTCACCCTTGGAGAATGATGGAGGTTTCTTGTCACGGTTTCTGTATACAAACACATTTTGGAAATTATTTTATTCTTGCTTTCTTGTGACTATTTGTGGTCTTGCCAATACTTGGCATCACAACGCATACACGAAGGTTTATTATGGCTTCTTACGAAGTATAACAGAGATGTGGTCAGATATGGTTCTGAGGATTGTGTCATGTTCCATTTCATGCTCTATTGCACAAGTGTTTTACCCTAGGACAGATAAGTTACAAAACAATACCACCAAAATTTACCACTAAATTTCACCACACATGGTCTTCAGGTGAAAGTCCACTTTAGGCATCATTTTTTTTTTTTCCTCAGTTGAGACTACTGCAGCAAAGAAGTCTCAAAAAGTAGTATGCGGACAACATGGTTATAGGATTCCTGGGAAACCCCATCACTACGGTTCCAGATTCCGAAGTTGTACTACCTTGCTCTGTTGGGTGCTGGGCTTGACAGCTGCACCCTGTATATCCAAAGTTGCCCTAGGTACTGGGAAAAATGTAATGTGAAAATGGGAGCCCAATATCTCTATGACCTTACTGAAGGCAATGGAATGGGAGTGGGGAGTTATAAAAGTTGTTCCAAAACCTACCATGAGCAATATCAGATGTAGATCTGGTAGATTCCTCCTGTCTTCCTCTGCCCTAATCTGTAATTTAATAATCTTAAAACCTAACCTAGCTTGATAAAAAGCTTAATTTTAGTAATATGTAAATTGCAGAGGCAACTGAGGCGTGGAGTAGCCTTGGCTCCCAGTGCCCGGGCCGGGCTAGTACACGCCCCAGTAGCCTCTGCAGGTAATTTGTATTTATATTACTAAAATAAATTTTAATAAATTAGGTTCTAGGATTATTAAATTACAGATTAGGGCAGGCAAGACGAATCTACCATCAGTTCTACTTCTGATAGTAGGTTTTGGTAGACTTTCTTTAAAAGTCTGCAATCCATGCCAGATCTTAGTACCTCGATTTAGCTTATTTTCAGTGTTTTGTTTATTTCCATTAGCCTCTTATTTACTATTGTTCCCTTCTATCATGTTTTGTGTAATTGCTCTTCAGTTACTATATGTTACACTTCGTGCCGGATACATCATGTCGGCCAAGTTGCAAAAGAGCGCAGGCCGTCCCGAGACCGCCCTCTCCATTCCCACATGGCGTGAAAGTGGCGTGTTTGCAATATTCCACTGCTTCTCCGCCAGAAAACTGCTGTAGAAGGAGTGATAGTACTCCCTACTAATGTGTGGTGTGTGTTGTTTTCTTTCTTTCTTTTTTTTTCTTTACACACATGATACTAAGTGGTTCCTTGGTGTTGAGATGGTTAGTATGTGTCTGGAGATCATATTAGACTTAACATGGGCTCCAAAAATATTTATTCAAGCAGGTCTTTCATCTCCAATGCGTAAAAATAACAGCTGGGCCCCATTTTTGCATCTGAATGTGGCAGTTTAGTCTGTTTCTTAAGCCTTCCTGGTAATCCAAGAAGCTGGATGGTGTTCTATTCTGGCTCTCGACTGAAAGGGTTTGTATAAAGGAGTCTTGTGAACAGATCTTACCTTATGGCCTTTTCTTTACAAACTCTTTTGCGCTTCCCTTTTATTCAGGAAGAATGATCTACAGTATGCATTCACTTCTTTTGTTTTGTCAGCCCTCACTTCTGAAGTGGCCTATGGTGGGCAATAATTTGCTACAGTAATAAAAGGTTACGCTGAATGTTATAGAATCCACGTTATCCACAGGCTCTTTTGCTTGATGGAAATCTAGCATCATAATCAAGCATGTTAACCAGGGACATTCACTCATAGATCCAGACATATTCTTCTTATATTTGTTATTCCGTTCTGATGAAGCCAATAAACCAGAAGAGCTTTACCGTGTTCTGGCTTCACAGGCTGTTACACTGCCTTCTGTATTTTCACATCAGCGGAGGAAAATTCAGCACACAGGAGGAAGTGCTCCTTGCACAGTATAACAGGCAGCGAAGCTGCAGTACAGAGGGGCACGTTGTAATGCCCCCTCCCCCAGAGCCCTTATGGCTCATTAGCATAAATGTAAAAGTTGAGTTTACAGAGAAAGGAGGCCATGGGTCACAAACATAAGATTACTACAGTCACAGTACCTGGATCTATGAGTAAGTGTCCCTGATTTATCGTGATGGATTTTGGTGGCTGATTTTCCTTTAAGCCAACAAGTGGACATATGATTGCAGGAAGTCATGGCCTGTGTGAATGGCCTAGCGCTCATCTCATTTGTCATCTGATCACTACTTTTATGTGGGTTACTAGTAGGAATATGTGCTACTGTAAGAGGTCCCAGAAATTATTCTCTTGATGTCATCGTTGACCTGATTTCCTTGTTATAATTTTTTATTATTGTTTTTTTTTTTTCCGAGAGAGAACAAAGCCCATCTGCTCTTATTATGAACAGGTCTCTAGGTTCAAGTATATTGTGTGATCAGGTTCACACATACCTTGTGGCTTACCATGCACTGAAGATTGGCGCGCTCCACCCATCCCTCCCACCCTCTCAATGGAATGTCTTTTTTCGGCATCCACTGAAAGGTGAACAGATTGGAGGCAGTAAGTGAAATAAGAGACTATTGTTCCAGAATGGCTGCCTTCACTAATTGTTGTAACTTGTTTTTCAAGGTTTTGCGTGTTGCGATCTACTCACTTGTTATTATTTACAGTGTTTTTTGTTCTGTTTAAAGCTATTGGTTATTGTGGAAAGAAAAATATTTGGCTGATCCAGTGACGGCAACTTTTATTGCTGCTCGAGCATAAACATTATTGCATTGCGGGGCTGTACACCATAGTAGACTTCTGTTCTGACTCTTGGGCGAAAATGCTGCACACTAATTGTGCCCCACGACTGGTTACACCATATCACTTATACAATTTTCCAATATACTTTTTGTATCGATTCCTCAGTTTTCTAGATCTCTGCTTGCTGTCAGTCTATGGAAAGCTTCCCTGGTCATGTGATGTTACACAAGTGCACAGAAAGTAATGAGAGCTGTGCACTTGTGTGACACCACTTGACTATGGACAAATTTCTGTTCCCGAAGAAGTAAACATAGAAGCCTTCCCATAAGCCGACAGGAAGCAAAGATCTATAAAACCATGAGGAGTTGATATAGTAAGTATATTGGAAAATTGTATATATCATTTATTTACTGAAAGTGGACAACCCCTTTTTAATCTTTTTTTTTTTTTTTTTTTTTTTTTTAAATACATATTCAGCATTGAATCTCTGCTAAAGGCCTCCTGCAAACCAACTTTTTTTTTTTTTTTTTTTTTTCAACACATAGTTTCCACGACTAGAACATGTAACCATGTATTTTTTGTTAGTTTTATGTAAGCAATATTCTGTGAAGTTATCACAGTTTCCTCCCTGGTGCATTTTGGAGCTCTTTTAGCATCTGTCTCCGTTACTATGGGACGTTGATCATATAGCAAGCAGGCCAGTTAGCCGTCTAGTTCACATGATGTGTCCCCTCTATGGACATCATGTCATCCCATAGACATGAAGTCAAATCTGCTCCCATAAGGAATAAGTAAGGATTTTTCATTGAGTAACCATTATCATGTTTGTAAGAAAAAAAAAAAAAGTTTTTCATAAAAAAATAATAAATGATAGAAATGTGAGTGGGGATCTAACATTGCAGTCCCGCTTCTGGCATATAGTCCTTGTAGACCACCGTAGTAAGGAAGAGCCTTAGATACTGAATAAAATTGGAATTAATGACCTGCAGACAATGAAGCAAGATTCCTTTTGTGGAACTCTTTGCCTGTACGCCGGTGTTTTCCTGGGATAGTATTCAAGTTAAATGTGCTGTTTCGCAGTTGCGTGACACCGGAGTATAAAGGGGAGGGTGTCATCTACCACCTGCACCCATAGTGAAGGCGAGAACAATGGTGATATCCAGATAGAGTATTTTTGTGTGTTCTACTCATTGTATAAAATATTAGCGGCGTAAAGAGACTCCTGACACCTTTCTCCTCCTGGAAAATCCACACCTAGTTTTATTTTTTTGAGCTAATGAAAGTGTTTTTACTGTTTTTGCACTCATGCATGATGAATCCAGATGTTTGGGTCTTGCACAGACTATTGACTGGCAATGATGTCTTTCCCCCGTGCTTGCGCGCTTTGATCAGCCTTGTTTTCCCCCTTGGCTTGAAGTATAAAGAATCCGGAGTGCCAGTGGCTTCTGATCAAACAATAGATGTTTGATTTTAGAACTGGCATCTACCTTGTATGCACTCAAAGGGAGGACTGCACTTTGTGCGCTGTTCACATTGAGGACATTCAGTCTGAAGTAAATCCGACACATTGTATATATTTCTTTACTGGCCCTGTTCTCATAGATTGTTATAACTTATCCCGAGGCTGCAGGTAAGGTAAGATCTGTGAATGACAGCCTGTCCTCTATTATTGAGCTGACATGGAAGATTGTCAGTCATTTAGTGATACACTAGGAGTCTGAAGACGAGGCATACTCTATGAGTGACTGCCTGTCCTACATGATTGACAAGCTCCCGTGTACCGAGTATTATTGGGTGCCCTACCCATCATAACTTAGTAATGAACACTACGTAATTTTATGTTTTGTTTTTTTTTTTCCTATTGATCGACTTTTATTTGATTATAATCCATTCTAGATATTTTAGCTTGAGGTTTTCGGCAGGTTTGACGGTGCATAGCTTTCAATTCATAGAGAAACGTGCGAGTTGCTGAAATAATTATAATTTAAATGAAATCTTTTTTTTAGAGTTGTTTTATATAACCTCCTGTATATCAGTTGTTGGGTAAATGAACGTTGTACTATTTATTTTATTTCATTTTTTTTGCCCCAAGTTTAGACTTTGTATGCTATACACAGGATAGAGGATAACTAGGCGATTGTGGGTCCAACTGCCTATCCATTAATGTGCTTTCCCCCCCCCCCATGCCTACCCACCCACTCTACTGGCGGGCACACCTACATGACGTGGAGGTGGTGTAGCTGCAGTATGCAATTTGCATTCATTTCAGTGCTTTACACCAGAAGCATTGATGCATCTCTCCCTGTGTCTCTGCTTCTCCTGCTTAACCGCCAGATTCTGTTATTCCAATTTTGGTGTGTACTGATGTTTCCCCTGTACCCATGCATTGGTCTCGGGACACGTCCCCCGTTATCGTGTAGCCTGTTATCTATGAGATCATTGTTTGGGGGCTGATTACACATTCTCTCACCAGGTGTACTCTGATTTTCCCTTTTATCGCTCCAATTCGTAGAGAACTTTAAAAAAAAAAAAAGATACACTGTGAATTGTATAACAATGATGAATTGTTTGTGGAGAAATCTTGTAAACGTGGATGTACCGTTTGCTCTTCAGTGCTCTCACTTTAATAGTACAAGTGTTGTCTAGCTCTTGGCTTTTTGCCTTCTTCCCTCATTTGCCGCCTACATTATTACTAGTTGACTGCATAACGCCTTCACCTGAGTACATGTTGGCCGCATGAGTTGCTTTGTCTGGCACACAAACTACTATGCGTGTACAGCCATAGAGATATAGATTTATCAGAAGTGTCTGAGAGCAGAATTGTTCTGGGTGCCCATGGAAGCCAATCAGAGCTTCGCTTTAATTTTACAAACAACTGTGGAAAAATAAAAGCTCTGCTCTGATTGGTAACCAATCTCAGACACTTCTGGTAAATCTCGTTACTAGTATATGGGGGAGATTTATCGGAAGTATCTGAGAGCGGATCTGTTTTAGTTGCCCATAACAACCAATCAAAGCTCCGCTTCCCACAGCTGTTTTATAAGTTGAAAGATGAGTTCTGATTGGTTTCCATGGGCAACTAGAACAGTTTTACCTCAGACCCTTCTGATGAACCTCCACCTTTATGTGTGTATATATTCCAACAAGCCATTACTGTTATAAGGCCGTGTCAATGTAACATGGATTAGCCAATGATAATGGCGCTTGTTGCCAGTTGAAATAAATGTGGTTGCTATTTCTATAGGCCTGTTGATATTTTGGAAGTTGGAAACCCGGGTAACAGTGTAAGCCTCTGAGGGAGTTTGACAAAGGTCAAATTGTGATGGTGAGACAATTGAGTCAGAAGGTCTGTATAATGACAGGTGTTTTTGGTATGCAGAGGCTAGTACCCGCCAGTAAGGGCAGCTCCACGTGACATTCATGCACTAAATGCAGTTCTTCTCAATGGTTCTAGCCATAGACTGTGCATCTGTTCCATCAAAAAGTAAAGCGTGTCCTCGTCAGATCTGTCCAATAGCAGTCAATGGATCAGTGACAAAACAGGACAGCTCTTGGATAGTGCTGTTCGTTAGGATACACTTTTTTAAAATAACTTTTTTTAACTGATCCTTTTTAAAAAATTACAGATTCCACTTGTCCATTTAAAAACAAAAAGCGAGGGAGCCCTATGCACGTCAGCCTTGATTAAAGGGATGTTGATGTCCACGTTTTTTCACAGCCGATTTCTCACAGCGCAATGAGTTGCAGTCATTCGCTTGTCACAGATGGTTTTTCGTTGCATGATAGAAGTTGTAGCCATCATTTTTTAATTTCCCTAGGTCCAGCCCTATTGCTAGATGTCGATTCAGTCTTTCGGATTGGTGTTTGCGAAGCCGCCCATTGACACTTGGACTACATGTAGTCTTGTGTGTGACATTTTTCATGGTCTGGTTGCTTGTAGCACCTTGCCCTATGTTTGATATAATTTTTTTTGTTTATTACCGGATGCTTATGATAAAACCCTAAATGAACTTTGTACAGTGATTATATTTTACACCATGTAGGCCATATCCTACTATGTGTAAACAGTGCGGATGAGTAATAAGTCACTTGTTCATTCACTTTGTATCTTTTCTTTTCATCTTGTGCCACCGCAGGTACTTTGTGTTCCCTTTGCACGGGTAACCAAACCAATTTAGATTTACATTTAGGTTTTCCTGTGAAATGAAATCTACCATCAAAATGCATCATGGTAAATCGGGAACAACTACCTTATATACTCGAGTATAAGCCTAGTTTTTCAGCACAAAAAAATGTGCTGAAAACCCAAACTCGGCTTATACTCGAGTAAAAAATATATAGGTTTTACCAGGTTTTTGTGGTAAAATTAGGGGCCTCAGCTTATACTTGGGTCGGCTTATACTCGAGTATATACGGTACTTACAGATCTAGGAAATCGTGGCTTGCCATAGGAAAATGATGCAATTGATGCAAAAAAATAAGGGCCTAGACTAGGATTGGTGAACCTATGGCATGGGTGCTCTCGGTGGGCATGTACATTGTCGCCCCAGCACAGAGTCCGCCAGACAGGTTGTTTGGCTCCCAAAATCCTCCTGCAGTCCAGTTACAACAGTACACGCAATGCTCGGCACTATTTTAAAGCAACACTTCATTCAGTTTCCTCTTCTTTCAACTGTACCAGTGTCCTTGGGGTTGGGCACTGAAGCTATTGGAGAAGAGGACACTATAACTGTGGAGATGCAGAAAGGAATACAGAACGTAAGAGGGTACACTGAAACTACTGGAGAGTGCTAAATCTGTTGCAGGGGAATGGGTATGATACTATTCCCACTAAGACAAGATTCCTAAATATACTCAGGATAACCAAATAATACATTCTCTAATTCACTGTAATTAACAAAAATACAGCATTTCACAGATATTATTCCAGCCTGTTTCTCTCAGTCCTGCTGTACACAATTTTTGCTGCCCCTGTATCGGACCCTGAATCTTCTGACTTTAGGGTCAGGAGGACATAATGTTCTTCTGTCTGACTCTGCACTGAGCTCCTTTCTGCCTCCAGCCCCCACCTTTGCATTCCAAGACGAGCTCACACACACAGATTGTGAGCAGAGTAAAGCTGCAAGCTACAGACAGATGAGGTCTATCAGGCATATAGCAGAGCTAATAGTGTATGTCATGGCTGTTATAGTAATTACTTTTATTTATATAGCGCACACAGATTACTGTGAAATTGATCCCTGTCCCCAATGGGCTCACAAGCTAATCCACCTACCAGTATGTTTTGGAGTGTGGGAGGACACGGAGGAAACCCACGCAAACACTGTTATAGCAGAGCTGAGAATGCCATGTCATGGATCTCATCATCTCTCATCTTTGATCAGTCTCTATGTCACATACCAGTACCAAGTTCAGAAGCTATATGAGTGTTTATATAAACCTGCACCCTGATAATTTGAGTACATTTTCATAACACTGAATCTCATAGCACACAGGGATCATAATGGGTCTGCTTAGAGATTACCACTCTTGCACTGTATATCACTGAGTTATAGGCGGTAACATGGCAATAAAACTGAGTAAAATTGTAAAGTAAGGGGATTAAAAATGACTTTTATTGTGTAAACATCACTAGGGGATTGAAATGTTGAGAGCTTTCTTCCATGGGCAAACTCCTTTAAGAAAGGTACGGGTGCCATGGGGGTAAGAAAGGTACGGGTGCCATGGGGGTAAGAAAGGTACGGATGCCATGGGGGTATTCAGGTTAAATTGTGTTTGAATTTGGTAAAGGCTTTTCCATCACATGATTGTATATCCATAAGCTATTGACCTATAGAATGCTGTGTTCACATATAGCTGGACTTTATTTGTAAGCCAGTGAGTTATTGCATAGAATGAATGAATGTTTAGACAAAACTGTGTCTTTTTGCGAAAAAAAAAAATGGTAATACCTTTTTGTAATTTCAGGATCCCCTTTACTTCTATTTGCCAACCGCCGAGACGTCCGATTGGTAGATCCTGAGGGAGCAAAGTTGGATTCCGTGGTGGTGGTGAGCGGCCTGGAGGACGCAGCTGCTGTGGATTTCTTTTACTCTCAAGGACTCATTTATTGGACAGATGTCAGCGAGGAGTCGATAAAAGAAATCTCTTATAACCAGAGCGGGAGCTCGCAGCGTGTCATCATCTCTGGCCTGGTATCACCGGATGGCCTGGCTTGTGACTGGATTGGTAAAAAACTTTATTGGACAGATTCTGAAACCAACCGGATAGAGGTTGCTAACCTCAATGGCACTTATAGAAAAGTCCTTTTTTGGCAAGATTTGGACCAGCCCCGGGCCATAGCATTGGATCCAGCTCATGGGTAGGTGATGTTCAATGGTTGTCAGAATTATTTTCGATTGGTTGGGGTTTTGCTTTGCAAATTGGAAATCCCATGAAAAGTGTATCATTCGTAAATGTGAATATACAACCTTTTCTGTAACTGGAGGAAATGGGCAAGTGGGTTTCCTCTGGTTTCCTTCCACACTACAAAACATACTGGTAGGTTGATTAGATTGTGAGCTCCTTTGGGGACAGGGACCGTTTTGGCAGCTTTGTGCAGCGCTGCGTAATCTGTGCGTTACATAAATAAAGAATAATAATTATTATTATTTGTTAAAATGTAGATTAAAAAACCATACTGTACTTGCCTCTCTGGAGGGCACCAAAGCTCAAGCTGTAGCCCTTGGTATCCAATTTTATCAACCCTATCGACATTGTGATCATTATGGCCAACTAGTCCTGAAGCTCCAAACACCCAAGTGCAGAGAGTGAAGGATGTATTTTTTTCTTTTTCTCTGTTTTCTTAACTAAACAAGACAATGGTACAGGCGGTCCCCTACTTAAGAACACTCGGCTTACATACGACCCATAGTTACAAACGGACCTCTGGATATTGGTAATTTATTGTGCTTTAGTCCTAGGCTACAATGATCAGCTGTAACAGTTATCACAGGCGTCTGTAATGAAGTTTTAGTGTTAATATTCATTCTTGTGACAACCCAACATTTTTTAAAATCCAATTGTCACAGAGACCAAAAAAGTTCTGTCTGGGATTACAATGATAAAATATACAGTTCCGACTTACATACAAATTCAACTTAAGTACAAACCTACAGACCCTATCTTGTATGTAACCCGGGGACTGCCTGTATTTAAGTTTAAGTTCCATAAATATTAAAACCAAAGTCTTTAAGTTCCTTCTGTATGTTAATTTACATGGCCGCTTCTTCTCACTGTGTTGAAGGTACACAAGGTGATGCTAAGTGATTTCTCTGTTTATAGAGGATCTCCTCGGCCCTGACAAAAGTTACTCTAAACAGATTCGTCTTGTGGAGATTGTTGACATTGCATTTTGGCTTGTGGGGAATGAACATATGCTAGTGAGAGGGGGCCTCTATTTTAAGCTCAACCACAGTTAGTGAGGTTTCTCAAACTACCAGGTCCCCAGCCGTATGCACAACGAGATACAGAACATGTCTCTCATACTGCTCTGAGCCCTACGAGTCGTCTTCATATTTATAATTGTAATGTATTTCAAGTCCGGAGACCATCTGCACAGCGAAGAATTAAAGGAGAAGGCCTCATTGTAGAAAGTGTTCTCTTCTGGACGATATACTGGCAGCAGTTTATTAGGTCATTTTCTGCTGACAGGTTCCTATTAAAGGAGACCATTTTGTGAACTTGTCACTACAGCTGTACTATAATGAATCCAAAAACTTTGGAAAGTCAGTCACCATAGCTGGATATGTAGAACAGTCACTCAATAGTGAGCATGATGGTTATTTGGGGGAGGATCTCCTATTTTCTGAAGTGAGAGGACCTAGTGAGATTTTAAGATTGTACAGATTTATTGTAATTTTTGCAAACCTTTTTATATCCTCAGTTGTGGTAATGGTTTACCTAGCAATTGATTTTTGGCTATCCGACAAACCTTTTTTTTCCTTTTGGCAGCTCCATTATGTAATTTATAGACTTGCCTCATACGTTTTTGGAACATGGCTGTAATAATTAATCAGAATTACCGTAATAATTATCCTTGACAGCGCCAATACTTATGTAAAATAGTTTTAACTGAGTAAAATTTGCTTGGCCAAAAAATAATAATTTCATTGCCTTTCATTTCTAAGTGAAATACAGAAAAATCTGCCATGATCATTAGAAGGCGCTGGAGATCTTTGACACATGGAAAGTTAGGTTGTGTCCAGTGAGCTTTGAACTGGTAGATTTTCCTTGAGATTCACTGAGGTCCTATAAGACTCCAACAATCAGAACTCCAAACACCATTACAAATTGGGATCAGTTTAAACTTGTTTCAGTTTTCTGTTAGGCTACGTTCGCCGCACTGGATGGGAGGAGTGGTGACCCCTCCCCTCTCCATAGCGATGCACGGCGCGGTAACTCGGGAAAAGATGGGACAGGTGAGCTGCAACGTATTGCTCCATGCGTCCATTGCCGGCCTATGGGGGGGGGGGCATATGTATGACCGCAAGCTTGCGGCCGTGTCTACGCCCCCGACGGTTGTGTGAACGCAGCCTTTTAATAGTAATTTTGGGAAGCCTGTAAAGGGCTTTTCTGCCTCAGATTTTCGGAGAGGGAATTTGAATGAAAAAAGTGTACTGACCCCTTCGCAGGGCGTCCCTTGCTCCTGAAGCAATTGAGGTCTCACTAATGCTTCCGGTGGCCCGTCTGTTTTATTACGCACGTGACGTCTGGGACAGTCCACTATAGTTCTTGATGTAATACTGAGGGCTATCTCCTAATGCAGCCACTTTAGACCATTAAGACCTTTTTCTAAGTGCTCATAGCAAGTTTTATAAGAATAAGTTGGCCGTGAGTCATTAAATGAAAATTAAAGACATTTTGGGAGTGATACTACAGTGCCAAGCTTTCACTTTTATCTTCTCACCCACTGTTCTCTCCCAGGTCGTAAAACTACAGTTCCTGAGGTAATTATGAATACAATTGTTCGTGTGTGTGTAGATGAGCTCATAGTTGTTCAGTGTTTTCCGTGTAGGACTTCTTTCCCATGGAGATATGTCTTTGGATATCTTCTCGGTACACCATTACACCATCCTCCGCATACCTTCCTTCCTCCTTCCCTTTCGCACCACTAACTTACAACAGAACACTTACTGTTCTCTTTCTCAGCATTTGCTATGATTGGTCTCGTGTTGCACAACTTATGCCGATTACCTTTTATTAAGAAAATATTTCCTCCTGGTTTTTTTGTGCTATGAGTTGGTCAAGGTTAATAATACAGAATAACTTGTTGACTGGAGCAGGTTGGAAGCTCAGGACTGTCTGCTTGTTGAATGAATACAGGCAGTCCCTGGCTTATGTACATGATGGGTTCTTAAGTTGAATTTGTATGTAAGTCATAACTGTATATTTTATAATTGTAACCCCAGCCAAATGTTTTTTTGGTCCCTGTGACAAGAACCAGGATTAACAATAAAGCTTCATTGCAGACGCCTTTGATAACTGTTACAGATGATCATTGTAGCCTAGGGCTAAAGTACAATAAATTACCAACATCCAGAGGTCCGTTTGTAACTAGGGGTCGTCTGTAGTCAGGTGTTTTTAAGTTTGGGACTGCCTGTAGTACTTGAGGGCCCCTTTTTTATGCTAGTGTAAATCTCCTGCTGCAATGTGTAAAGCGGATCATTGTGGATGAAACTCCTGAATGGACCCTGTAACACAGTGTATGTAATCTGTTTCATTGCTGTTCTTTTCATCTGTGTCTCGTTACTCAGTCTTTTTATCTGTTCTTTCCCCAGATACATGTATTGGACTGACTGGGGAGAAACGCCCAGAATTGAACGGGCTGGAATGGATGGATACACCCGCAAAATCATAGTGGACTCCGAAATATATTGGCCCAATGGGCTCACTATTGACCTCGATGAGCAGAAACTGTACTGGGCAGATGCCAAACTTAGTTTTATCCATAGAGCTAATTTGGATGGTTCATTCAGGTAAATTCTTCTTTTATTTTTAGTCAGATCAGATCAGTGGGGGTTTGATAATAAGGGACACCAACCAGCTAGGTGACTCCAGTGCTGCATTAGAAACCGAGCGTAGCTGTAAGAGTAGCAATTTCTTTGTGTAGGGCTGTGTTCAGTTACTAGTCACTTGGATGGGATATAAGCTGCAGTTGCCCAGCCTAGACTCTACACATAGAACAGTGCTGTGATTCTATCCCTGTTCTTTGTTGATTCTAGATCTAATTGGCTGCTGTGGGTGGGTGTCTTGAGAATCGAAACCCACTATTTCTATGGATAGGTATCGATAATTTGGATCTCCCCTTTAAGGCCCAAACTAATAATAGCCTAAATGAGTTTAATGGCACAGTAGGTGTTGTCAATTATTTACAGCATAATCACGCTATAGAAAATGTACCCAGTAGTAAGCTGGTGGTATAGCCAACACAGTTTCAGCCCCTTGTAGGCAGTCACAGCTCAGATAGGTATTCATTAGCATATACTCAGTTGGCTGGGAGTTACAGAAGAAGCCAAGTGTACATGAGCTTTGGAAACGACGTGGTATACTGCTTTATGTGACCAATTTCACTTCTGTTTGGAGTTTCATTAACTCCCGTCAAACGTATTTTCCTAGATCAGCCACAACCAAGATCGGAACAACCATTTAAGGGAAGGGACAACACGTTTTGGGAGCGCAACACTCCCTTTGTCAGGTCCAAATTTAAGCAAGACGCTCTTTTTAAAACGAGCAGATTGGAAGGAACATGACTGTGTACATTTACTGCATTTATATGTTGTGACTTGCGGGTTTTCCCACAAAACAAGTTGGGCCCTATCTACCTCTACAGATCAAGAGAAAGGGGGGTCCGATAAGGTCCAAGGTGCCTCCGTCAGAGCGCTGCGCAGTTAGCGATTTCCGTCAGCTCCAGATGAATAGGACTGCACAGACATGCGCAGCTGGCTGCTCCGCTTATGTTGGGGAGCGAAGTGGGGTATGATGGAGGTACCTCGGACTCTGCGTTCGCGTGATCTGTGGATAATGCATAACTTGTTCCTTAGGAAAACTATATATCAATCTGCTGGGCTCCTACTTTATAACCCGCTGTCTGAAGACTGGATTGCCTTTAACTGCAGAGTTCAGGGTGTGGTGACCAAGTCAAACTCCGACCCTTTCCCATGGTTCAGCACCACTGTTTAGCCTGTTCTGGTGTGGAATTTCACAAGAATTTTCACATTAGCTTCTGCAAACCTTACTGACAGAAGGAAAAACAATTCCAAGGAGTCCTAGCTCAGAGCAAACAGAGGGAGAAAATGAAGAAATGCTAGAATGTAGGATTGTATAAAATCCATTAATTACATTTTAAGATTCAATTTTCAGCGTCTCACAATGTATTTATAAAGCAAACAGCTGCAGAGCTCTGGGTCACTCTCTGTGGGGGCAGATATTGGGATCGTTCCTGTTTTAAAAGGAATTTTACACTTAAGTCTGTTTAAGTTTTGTGGTTTTGCTTGAAGAGTCAAAAATATGAAATATTTAGATTTTCGGTTATGTAAATGTTCCTGAAATTAAAGTTCACAGCATTCATTCTCAAGCATAAGTAGTGCGCCAAAAACTTTTTCTAAGGTAATCTGCTGGGGGTTGTCTTTTTCATGCATTGTGATCTGCTCAATCCACTTACAGGCAAAAGGTTGTCGAGGGAAGCCTAACGCATCCATTTGCGTTAACGCTGGCAGGAGATATGTTGTATTGGACTGACTGGCAGACTCGCTCCATCCATGCCTGTAACAAGCATACCGGAGATAAAAGAAGGGAGATCCTTAGCGCACTCTACTCTCCAATGGACATTCAAGTGTTTAGCCTGGAACGACAGCCACATTGTAAGTTTTATCTGTGGATCTGTGACCCTTTTTTTAAAAGGGGCGGTACCAAGTTAGACAGTTATCCCCTATCCACAGTGTAGGGGATAACAGGCCATTCAGTAAAGGCTTGACTGTAGGGAAGCTCACCTGAGAATGGGACCCCCTGCAATCTGAAGGGTCGGGGTCTCATTCTCACAAGATGCATGGCCAACCGGAGTGTTGGAAATTTCTCGGCTATATATTCAGCACTCCCATTTACGGTCTAGGTCGGAGATGGCACAGTGTTGTGCTCAGCCGTTTCTGACACGCCTGTACTGTTGAATGGTGTGGTAGGATGGATAGTCATCGAATTCAAGCATAGATAAACCAGGGACACTTACTCATATATGCAGGCCCTGTGACTGTGGTAATCTTCTTATGTTTGTTATCCATCTTCCTTCTTAAATCAACTTTTAACATTGTACTAATGAGCCAGAAGGGCTCTGGGGGATGTTAGCAGAGCCCTTCCATGCTCTGGCTTCACAGGCTGTTACGTTGTCTCAGATTGCCTGCTGTAACCTCACACAGTGGAGGGAAGTTCTACAGCACAGTGCAACAGCCTCCAAATCTGCAGCATGGTTGGGCTCTGTTAAAACCCCCAGGAGCCCTTCTGGCTCATTAACATAATGTTAAAAGTTGATTTTAGAAGGAAGGAAGGAGGCCATGGATAACAAATATAAGAAGATTACCGCAGTCACAGTGTCTAAATCTACTGTATGATTGTGTCCCTGGTTTATCATGGTTGATTGTAATGTGTCCCTAATATTGATATATATATTTATTTTTTTCACCTAGTTAAAACACCATGTGATGACAATAATGGAGGATGTTCTCATCTTTGCCTGTTGTCACCAAGAGACCCCTTCTACAGCTGTGCCTGCCCTACCGGTGTCATGCTAATGGAAGATGGAAAATCATGCAAAATAGGTAAATCTGTTGTATTTTTTTATCACATCAGGAATGTAATTTACTTGGCACACCTACAGCAAGAAATGTTAATCTTTTATAAAAGCAGAACAACAACAAATAAGAGAACTAGATGTGTAAATGTACTGGGACCTAAAGGTCCCATCAGGCTTTTGTTTGGACGTCTTTTTTTTTCTAGGGTTCATTAGGCATTTCAGTTGTGAACATAGCGACTGTAATAAAAAATGCCTTGAACCGATCGTTATCCACTGACTATACACAGTAAAGCTTCCTATGGAACGACAGCAAGCAGAGATCTAGAAAACCACTAAGAATTCATAGAGACAAAACAGATTGGAAAACTTTTTAACTTTTCCCTATACAAACTTTAACAGTTATTTGCTGTAAGGGGAATAAACGTTTCATTTAGGGGGTGGCGTTAACAAATCCTATTCCCACAAGTCTGTCTGTCCAATATGTTCTTGCTAGATAATGTTTTTGTCTTATAAATATGATGTGTAATATAATGCTTGATATACTATATTTACATACATAAGAAATAATGACACTTACAAAGTTATTAAGCTCTTTTAAAGTAAACATGTCTCAAAATAGTGCAGATATAAGTGCTCTATAACCTACTGCATACAGGTACAGATACTATGCACAGTCGGCTCTTTTCCTCCTCCTCCTGCTCTATAACATACTGCACACTGCTAGAACACTATGTACAGTTTGCTCGGCTCCTCTTGCTCTATAACATACTGCACACTGCTAGGACACTGTGTACAGTTTGCTCGGCTCCTCTTGCTCTATAACATGCTGCATACAGCTAGGACACAACGTACGTTCCAGTTCTGCTTTATATCATGGTGCCTAAAGTCTGATTGTCATCAGGGGAGTAAATCGTATCAGAATTGAACGTTATGATGTAAAAGGGCAACATCTATTTTTGACTTGCCTCTTAGTAGGTAAATGACTCAAATCAGAGTTTTGTTATTTGCTGTGACTTAGAAGAAGGCAAGATTTTGTTTTATGGCAAAAATGACCCCATGAACTGCCACTTTTCTATAGATACATACAACGAGGCCCACAACTGGAACAAAGCCCTTCCATTTAAACCTTCCTATTCTTCTGCGGTTCCAAGGTCAGAGGATGACATTGACGCCATTAATATACATGTCTGTGAGCTGTAAACATTTGCTTTAGAAATCAAACGGCTAATTTCTATGCCTCGTCCAGCAAGTCTTCTTGATCAAGGCCATGGACAGCTCATTTACAAGTGAACAGCTCCGTTGTGCAGCGGCAATGGTTTGCAGTCATTTGTCAGTCTGTATAATTGCTCCAAAGCGCTGCTTATTTTCCTTCCATAGTTGTCCGTAGCTACCCCCTCAGAATTTACGGGCCCGGGCGAAATTGTCAGAGTGGAGGTTTTTGTCTAGCAAAAAATTTATGCATACCTTCTGTGAAGCAAATGCCTTTTTTGCCTTTTGTTTTTGAAATCTTTAAATTGGGGTGTGGAGTGACACTTTAAAAGAAAGCTTAACTTTAGTTTACAGGCTGTACTTTTCTCACAGTCCCAGGGAAACATTCATTGTATCCGCGGAGGATCGGACTAGTTCTATAGAAACTGTAATACTGCTCTAGATACATCTATTTATATTTGACTTAAATATATAAATTTGTACAGAATATAGGATTTTTCCCCTGTGTAAAATAAAAAAAAATATATAAGAAATACTCCTCTATAGTGTTTTAGTTTTTATTTTATGCCACATTTATGACTTTTTGGTGAGGTCTAATTAAATTTATTTGCAGAATATCCCCCTCTCTTCCCCCCTAATTTTTTTTTAAATGTTTCATACTTGACAACCTATTATCCATGTTATAACTAAGCAATATACCAGTATTAAATATGCTAAGCACCTTTCATTTTCATCATGTCTGCTTCATGAATTGCAGCTATGGCTCTTCAAAGGGCTTACAGTCCACGCCCTTGTGACTTCCTACCTATTCTCTGATCTGTTGTTCTACATGGTATGGCCAACCTATGATTCTGTGTATGTTATAAAGCTATATAGTGTTGGCATATCGGAAATGGAAGTAGAATGCACATATAAACGCCTATAAAGAAAATCTTCTCCAAACCCATCTAAAAATGTCTAGAAGAGAGTCATAGTACCTATAACCACACCTTTGGTGTCATATTAAAGATAAGAATCTCTTCTCTCTGATCACATCAGACTAGCTGCTACGGATCAGAAGATAGGGGTGTCTGAAGTGACACTTACCCTCTTGCCTGACTCATTTCAGGCAGAAGGTGATTCTTCTCATCCTCACGTGACTTTTGAGGAGTTTTTCCTAAATAAATAAAAGGATGAGATTTTACATAAAATATGGGAATTCTAGAAAGGACACTTCATACCCTACCTAAGAGGGTTAGTAGTTTAAAGGAAACTTACCACCAGGATCAAGAATTGTGAACCAAGCAAACTAACCTACTGGTGTGTGCCCCCTCTGAAAGGTTCTGCAATTCTTTTAAACTCTTGTGCCCTTGTTTTTACAAAAAGGCTTTAAAAAGTATGTATATGAGCCTGAGGGGCTCCAGGCTCTATTAACACCTACGAAACCCTGAGCCCCTCATTTGCATAATCTCAAATATTTTTTTTTTGTACTTGGTTTACAATCCTTCATCTTGGTAGAAGATCCTTTGAGTAAAATAAGGTGACTGTGTCCTTTTAAACCAGAATCTTGTTTATTTATGATACATTTCTTCTCAATATAATTTCTGTATCCATTCCTTATAGTTTTCTACATGTCTACTTGCTGTCCTGCAATAGGAAGCAGCATTGTATGCTTCCAGCAGATAAAAATCTGTCATGTGATAATCATGTGATGGACGCATCCTGTTTCTTAGTGATCTATAATGTAAAATGTTTTTACTTTGTGAACACTAGCTTGTAGATGCACTGGAGGAGGGGCAGAGCCTGTTTCATTGTTTTTGGATATTTATTAGTTACTGATGTGATCTGTGTACAGAACTGCGGAATCTGCTACAAGCATACAGAAATCCATAACGGGATGTGTAATCCGTCTGGCTGTCACTCCTTCTGTTATCTGTGTGAGGAGTGAGGGTAGTTGTCCTCGTCTTGTGTATTGTTAGATCGGATGGATTATTACTCATCGGACCACTAGCTATTACAGATGGCGCAGTACAGTCTATGTACAGAATGATTGCATTGGATGGATTTCGGATCAGATTTCAAACACTTGGAATGCATTTTGTAAACAGACCCCAGGCGAATCTGTAGTGTCTGGGAATGTGCTTGACTTCCTTCCACTAGATTAATTGAATGCTACAAATAAAAATAAAAAAATGTATCAAATGAGCCTAAACAAAATCATCATTTCTGCATTACGTGTGAAAATAATTTTGCCTATTATCTAAGGGAGTTTCCACATTCGTATGAATTTTGTTTTCATCTGCAGCTTTTTACTATATAAGGGCTTTTCTTTGGTAGCCTTGAGAAACCGAGGGATGCTGTTGCATTTAAAGGGGATGTTCGAGTTCTCTCTACGTCGCTTGATAAAAGCAAGAATTTACAGAACTTTCTAAATAGCCTATTTTTAAAGTTCTGCCACAAGCCCATTGCTTCCATTCCCAGCTTCATGGTTACTGATGCCCAAATTCACCTCGAACAGCGGTGGCAAACCTTTTAGAAACCGAGTGCCCAAACTACAACCATAACCCACTTAATTATTGTAAAGTGTCTACATGGTAATTTAAGCATTCCCGCTTTGTCCTTTCACTGCTTCAACCGCATCAGCGTCTTGAGGACACCAATACAGTAGAACGAAAGAGGAAAAATGGAGATTATCATTGTAGCTTCCATCCAGGTTCTCATGAACTGGAAAAATCGGGTGCCTAGAGTATGAGCTCCAATGATAATCCAGCCCTCTCCCCACCCTGTAGTCCCAGGCAGCCAACATTAAGTTTGAAATAGCCCATAGAGTACTACGTTCTGGGCTTCCTTAGAGTGCAGTGGGTACCCACAAAGAGGGCTCGGAGTGCCACCACTGACCTAAAGTTATTACATGTTATTTGGGTTTCTATTTACCGGTAAACATCCTGTAACTGCTTGGTCTTCCATGCTGTTACATTTTGGAACCAGTTCCTCTCTCCTTGCTTACTATTACACAGTTACTAAAGTCAAGGTATTTTAAGCATAACCAAACTACTAAAATAAAACTTTTTTTTTTTAATTTTATTTCAGAAATTAATAGATTGATAATACTTTGTAAAATACTTCTTTAAGTAAAGCAAGTTCTTTTTTTCTGCTCTTTCTCACAGTGAGCAGTGTATCTGAAAATATTGAGAGCTTGTCCAATAAGGAGGCCTAATGAATCCATACCTAGAGCATATTTTCCTTCAGGGCTCTGAAGAGATTAGGCTATCCTGAGACTGTCTGCAAAAAGTTGAGGTCTGAAAGTAAGCGTACTCCTTATGGAGACTTCCAACTAGGTCCACTGTGTAGGTATGTGGAAATGTATAGACATGGACGCTCCACTAGGGGGATTCTGGGAAAACGGGCAAATAAGTTTTCCATGATAGGATAAGGAAAACCACGCCTCTATTAGCTACCTTGTAAGGCAGCTCCCTTAACATCAAGCATGACTTTCGGGAAGCCTTATGACATGATACAGGGTTAAAACCAAAGCAGTATATCTATACCAGAAGGAACAGACTCCCAACTGTAGACAGTTGTTTTGACCTGGTTGGGTCTCTTCAGTACTTGGTTTGCAAAGAGTTAAGTCATTAGACACATTTATGAGGTTCCTTTATTACTTGACTGTCATTGGATACCGGACAGAAAGTTGATTTACACAAACTACTTAAATATGGAAGAAAGGCAGGAGGAGAACACAGGAACAGATTTAAGTAGCAAATTTTACTACTATCGTATGCACTATTTTTTATTTTATTTATTTATTTAAAGTTTAGTTTTATCCCCTACCAACTTTTTAAAGAAGGGGTTTGCACAAGCTAAACCCATTTCAGTTTTGGGACAAGCAAAACAATGTCTGCCAAGGATAAATTAAACAAATGTTAGTGGGGGAGTATTGATGGCAGCGGTGCTGGATAATTTACAGATTAGTATTAATTCTTTCACTTTATGACTTATTTCTGTGAACACATTTGTGTCCAGTAATTAGACATTACTTGTATTAGAATGTATTCCTAATAGTGGGTCAGTTATGAGAAAATACTATTACAGATCTGTTATCTTTGTCGAGTGCTAACAGAGATTTAGGGAATTCCTTAAACAAAATGATTATAATTAATTACATTGTTCTTTATGTGTCGCTTTAAAATGGCACTGAGCATGGCACGTCCTCGCTGCTTTGGACCACAGGAGGAAGACTTAAGTCCTCTCTGGAAAGCTGTGTGCTGGGGTGAAGAAAGAGCCACAGAAATGGCTCTGAATTCCACCTCTGGCACCCGTGCCATAGGTTCGCCACCACTGTCCTAAATCATAGTTGTGGGTTGCATTCTTAAAGGGACACAATCACCAGATTTTATCCAGTTAAACCCTACTAACACCCTCAGGTGTAGGATAAGGTAAGAAATGTCCTTTCTAGAGTTCCCTCTTTTATGTGAAAATGAGCTGAAAAGAGTCACTTTGTGCCTCAGATGAGTCACTTTGAGAGGCTGAAGTGTGAACATTACTACAGATGCTCAACCTCACCATTGATTTCAAGTTGGTGATTCCAGCTTTATAGAATCACTTTGTATCATTTAGAGACGGCTTCACTAGAGAGCCAGGGTTTCCATATTTTTATGAATGAAGCTTTGAGTATAGCCTCATCCCTTGGTCCTTGCTGATGTGATTGATGTCCCTTTCATGTTCTCCGTGTGCCTCACACGCTGTTTATGGCTTATGATAATTAAACACCGCCGTCGCACAATGTAGCGGTATATTTCATCTTTGATCAGAGATTTGTAACTTAAAAGCGTATTAATTCTCTCAGGGGAGGGATTCTCTGTACCTCCCCCACCATTGTACGGTATGTGTGATGGGCTATGTTTAGAAGACTGCACAGTGGTTCATTCTTATGCAGATTTTTTTATATTTGTTGTTTTCGTTGAATGGTTTCAGAAGTTTTCTTTTTATCATTCTGCTGAATGCTTCAGATTGGGTTTTCTCTGCCGTTCAAATGATGGGAAATGCATAACAGTTTTAGCCAAAAGCGATACTATAATTCTATTTCTCCCAAAAATAATCTTATGAATCTTTAGCACCAAAACAGTTAAAAGTAAATTATAAATGCGATCCCCGTCCTGAAGCAGGAGCCATTGCCTGATACCAGCATTTGGGCATCTAATGGGTAACTCTTAAGGCCCCCTCTTAGGTTACTAGTGGGAGAATTGGGGGCTGACCTTCTGATTATGCTGTGGGGTAATGTAGTAAATCCCTCTCTGTTGCTACAATGGGGTTGACCACATGACCTCATGTCTTTGTAATGTTTTGGTTGCAGAATATTAGGAGATATATATAAAGCGAAGCCTCCTGTCTTTTACCTCATCAGATAGACATTCTCTGTCCATAAAATGGCTGCAGATGGAGGGTCATGTGATCAGTCTGTCCATAAGTTAAAGGTCCTGGCAGGATGATTGTTCATGGAACATTGGATATTATATGACCTTCCATCTGCAGCACTTTTATGGTCCGGCTGATGAGGAAAAAGACGGGAGGCTTCACTTTTTACATACCAAGCAAGTAGTGAAGAGCTTTTAATTAATGTATATTGATACACATACTAACACACAGGACAAAAAAACATGAGGAAAAGCTGTTAACCCTTTTAAGGAAAATGTCAAGTATTAAAGGCTGCCCCCAGTTGTAGCCTTCATGAGCAACACATTGAATAAGTGCTATTACCTCAGTGATTATGATGCTGGGAGGCTACATACTGACTGCACGTTTCCCCCATAGATGACCACGTTTTGGATGGTTTGTAATCCACTTATTTTCAAGGGATGATTGAAAATAGGAGTTATTTGTCGGAACACCTACAACCTACTCGTTCAACATATTTCAGAACCTGCATCCACCAGCTTGATGAAACCTATTTAAAATAGAATAACTTAACTGTGACAAGCGAGATTTTAATATTAAGCATTTTCTTGCAACTTTGTAATAAAATATTGTCTTTGATCATTACGTCGTTCTGTTTTTGGTTATTGTAGGTGCGGATGATGTTCTACTGCTTGCTAGAAGGACAGATCTGCGAAGGATCTCTTTAGACATGCCGGATTTCACAGATATCGTACTCCAGATTGATGATATAAGGCATGCCATTGCTATCGACTATGACCCAGTGGACGGATACATCTACTGGACTGATGATGAGGTGAGAGCCATTCGTCGTGCTTATCTGGATGGTTCTGGAGCACAGACGTTGGTGACCACAGAGATCCAACATCCTGATGGAATAGCAGTTGACTGGGTGGCCCGAAATCTTTATTGGACGGACACTGGGACTGACCGTATAGAAGTAACCCACCTTAATGGGACGTGCAGAAAAATCTTAATATCTGAGAACCTGGATGAACCAAGAGCCATTGTGTTAAATCCCCTAACTGGGTAAGTAAGTTGTATTTTTGGATACAAGTAATGAGCATTAAAAATTGGGAAGGGGGGCAGGGGTTCCAAAATATATTATTTTAATGAGTTTTAATTTCTTTATCTAGGTACATGTATTGGACAGATTGGGGAGAGAAACCAAAGATAGAGTCTGCTTATTTAGATGGATCAGAAAGGACTGTTCTTGTTAACTCGTCTTTGGGTTGGCCTAATGGATTGGCTTTGGATCTTCAAGAAGGAAAACTTTACTGGGGTGATGCCAGGACAGATAAAATAGAGGTTGGTAAAATGGCTGCTTGTTTTGTCAGATGCAGAAGTTGGAGACAGAGAGGCTGAGCTGTGTGAAAAGTTTCTATGATTGGGGGCAGAATCTCTCGATAAGGAAAAAAAACAGATGTGGATACGACACTGACACATCCACTTAAGTGAGCCCTTGACATACCTGTCTGTGGATATCATGGATGGCATACAGACATGAAAAACTGTCTGAATGAGCCCAAAGTAGAGTAAATCCTGTATCCTATAACGGACCGGCTGGAGGTAGAGTATGCAGAACTCTTGCTGTGTCTCCAGGAGTCTGCATTTTTTATTTTCTTTCTCCAAATATTATATTACAGAGCTCCCTTTTTCTCCATGTGTCATACGCTGATCACAGATGAAGCGCTGAGAATCGGATGCTATAAGAAATCTAACTTGAAGTAATAACTAATTATGCACATGGTCTCATTTTTTTGTATCATTCTTCAGCTTCTCTCATACAAACGTGTGCTACCCCCAGGCCGGGATCCAGGCAAGGGGATTAGCGGTACACCCCCCTTCCCTCTCCATAGGGAAGCCTTGTACCCGGCCGTGTGCTCACCATACCACGGACGGACGTCTTAGGCGTCTATGGGAATTGATAGCCAGCCACAAATTGTTCAGCCAGATATACGTCCCCACAAAGGTCATGTGAAAGGGGTCTCTCATGGATGTTTCTTCAGGAGGAACGTTTAGTACTATTTTCTACTAAACATCGTCATTTGCATGTTGACGTAGTGTTTCCTCTAAATGTAACTCAGGTGATTCAGGTCTTTTATTTATTTTTTTTAACACACACACACACACGTGTATATATTTATACATTTATATATGTGTGTGTATATGTGTGTATATATATATATATATCTCTCAATAACAGCAACATTTAATTCTTTTAGGAGTCTGAGATCTCCAGAAAGATTCCCAGGACTGAGAGCAATATGAACTGCTTGTGTAAAATTTTACATGTAGAAACCAGCTTTTTTTTTTTTTTTTTTTTTTTTGTAATTTAGTTTTTTTTTTTTTTTTTCAATTCCCATCTGCAGTGTTAAGCTAGAAGACAAAGAGCTCAGTCACGGCACTCGTAGCCTATGGAGCCATTTGGCAACACTTGTCAAACGTTTGCGTGACAGCAGCCTATAGGCCTTTTTCCTGTAAATTTGGCACCCTGTGGCATCATTGTTCCCGGCCTCTAAATGTCTCGCTTGTCTCTTTGGCAGGCACTTGGGAAAATGAGTCCGCTTCTTCAACATATGGTTTTACACTTTGTGAGGGAAGATTTATAGATGTGTACGGTAATTGGCAGAGATTCATGGTCACTGTAATTCTGTGTGAGAACAGCTCATGTCAGGAAGGGGAGCCTTATCACGTTTGTGCTTTGAGGGTCTTTAATGGACACTCGGTAGATTAGTGGGGATTACAAGATTCAAGCAGAGAGGAAAGCGGAGAGTTGCCACAAGCACGCGTGGGGAGTCATTGCTTTATTGTGTTGTAGGTTATTAGCACATATGCAGGGAACAGCATGCCCCATCTCCTAGAGTCTAGGTTCTCTTTAACACCTCACCGATCCTGTAACTGCCCCGTGCTGGTCTCTACTTCCTGCTATCGTCTTGTCACAAAGGAATCTCTTAAGATTTGCATGTTTAATCGGGAACTACAACATGGCGCTGTTTTTGTAAAATTGTGGGAGGTTTATCATATTCTAGCGCTCGTCTGGTGGCGTATGATGGAAGCCCTGGGCCTTTCGGCTTGGGCTTCTTGATGTATACGGACAGAGGCTGCGCAAACAGACAAAACCGTGGCAGCAGCTACGGTAGTTGGCATCGTTTTATGCACATAATATCTGAAAGTTCAAGGTGAATGGTTGCTTGGCCTATGTAGGAATCGGCTCTGCTGCCTCCTTCACGCCCTCTCCATGCCCATTTAGCATGGAGATGCCCTGAATTGTATTCCTGTTTTGAATTGAATCACACCAAATATTTCAAACGTTTTGGGATAAAAATCTGGACCACACATCCACGTACTTTGTATGAATAAATTAAGCCTAGCAGTAATACATCAAACTCAAGTTTCATGACATAAGCCCACTTCTTCAGTGACCGCGTTTTAGTGGCTCTCTACACTAAAGGTTGTGGCATCATATGGCGGACACCAGAACACACCAAGACCCAGTAATATAATTTGTAAAGCGCTACGGAATTTGATGGCACTATTTAAATAATGATGATAATAATTAATTATTATTCTTAATTCAGCAGTACCCTGATTACCAGCTAAGTTCCTATTACTCTAGGCTCCATTGCCCCAAATGCATGAACGACAGCAGCACAGAACCATGTTAACAAATCTTAAAGGGTCACCTACCTGTGATAGGGGCTGCATCCACTAACCTAGGGACCCACTAAAGCAAGGTCACTGTGAGGAGGTTAAGAGGATCTGTCGCCGATTTAAAAAAAAGTACAATGGGAACACTGGACCACGTTCAAAGTGGTACGGCGTATCCCCTCATGAATATGGCTTACCGGTTTTCAGCACGGTCCGGCATTTCTATTGTACTTTGCAGCAGTGTCTGCTAACGTCATTGGAGGGTTCCGATAAAACTAGCAGTGTAAGATAGCGCTAGGAGCTACTAACTTTATGGGTGACAGGTCCTCTTTTAGTGAGCTTGTGTAATTTGATGAATTCTTTGGCATCGGAATATTTTATTAACAATCAAGTATTAATTCAAGTTGTGAACCTCTCAAAGTGCTGCACCTATTAGGGTAATTTTCTGCACCGTTTTGTCTGATACCATGAAAAAAATCTGCAAGACCCCTTTATCATCGGAAAACATTTGATTTAGACTGCATTCACACGACCGCATGGGTGAGGTACTGTATTTTTCGGACTATAAGGCGCACTGGAGCATAAGGCGTGACATCAATAAATACCTGCTAAAATGTCTAGGTTCATATATAAGGCGCACCTGATTATAAGGATGAATGACCAGCAGTTGCAGACCGGTGCACAGTTCAAGGCAGCTGTTGTCTGTAAGTATGGTTCATATATAAGGCACACTGGACTACACTTATAGTCCGAAAAATACGGTATGTACGGCCGCAAGCATGCGTCCCCCTTAGATGGTAATGGCGACAAAGAGCCATATGGTGCCTACATGGAGCCATACGGTGCCAGACGCAGGAAAAACATATGACATGTCCTATCTTTCCTCGTGTGCCATGGCCCCATACGCTGTGGATTACGATGGAGATGGGAGGGATCACCCGTCCATCGCGCCGGATGTCTGCCTGTCCGGCTATGGCCCGTTGGGCAAATGTTCGTGTGAATTGTGTACATGGCAAGATTTATTTCCATAACGTCCCCCATGACGGCCCACTAGGAGGATGACCCTTGACCTCTGTAGGGACAGGAAGCAGAGAGGTTAAAAGCCTCCCCCCCACATCCTCCCGCCAGTGTCTTCCTGTCCCTACAGGGGTCAGGTCAAGAGAGGGTCTCTCTCCTCCTAAGGGGGGGGGGGGGCGCTAGGAGCTACTAACTTTATGGGTGACAGGTCCTCTTTTAGTGAGCTTGTGTAATTTTGATGAATTCTTTGGCATCGGAATATTTTATTAACAATCAAGTATTAATTCAAGTTGTAAACCTCTCAAAGTGCTGCACATATTAGGGTAATTTTCTGCACCGTTTTGTCTGGTAAAGAGCCAGACACCATGAAAAAAATCAGCAAGACCCCTTTATCATCGGAAAACATTTTATTTAGACTGCATTCACACGACCGCATGGGGGAGGTACTGTATTTTTTGGACTATAAGGTGCACTGGAGCATAAGGCGCGACATCAATAAATACCTGCTAAAATGTCTAGGTTCATATATAAGGCGCACCTGATTATAAGGATGAATGACCAGCAGGTGGCAGACCGGTGCACAGTTCAAGGCAGCTGTTGTCTGTAAGTATGGTTCATATATAAGGCACACTGGACTATAAGGCGCATCCTTGATTTCTGAGAAATTCAAAGGATTTTTGGTGCGCCTTATAGTCCGAAAAATATGGTATGTACGGCCGCAAGCATGCGTCCCCCTTAGATGGTAATGGCGACACAGAGCCATATGGTGCCTACATGGAGCCATACGGTGCCAGACGCAGGAAAAACATATGACATGTCCTATCTTTCCTCGTGTGCCATGGCCCCATACGCTGTGGATTACAATGGAGATGGGAGGGATCACCCCTCCATCGCGCCGGATGTCTGCTTGTCCGGCTGTGGCCCGTTGGGCAAATGTTCGTGTAAATGGCAAGATTTATTTTGTATGGCCCCTTCTTCCATCCTAGCTGTCTGCATAATCCCACCACCATTCTTATGGTCATTAGTTGTCTCATTCTAGTTACTTTGTCAGTAAGGTTGAAAATAGATGCAAGTCCAAATCCATCCGTTTCCTATGCAGAGACTGCTGCGGGTCATGTTACATTACATCTTTCCCTTGAATGGAGCGGGGTCTATAAAACTGGAGAGCTGCTGCAACTCTCTATTCTGGCTCATGGAGAAGGTTCTATGCATGGGACCTTGTATAGTATTTGAAGAGATTTAACATGTTATTTTGCAAATCTTTTAAAGTCATTTATAATGTAATAAAAAATTGTTTAGTATCAAGGGTTTAAGGCATTTTTACAACTATTTTGATAAAGGGGTGTGTCCAACTAAAAGGGGAGTGGCTTCACCAGTAAAATTTTGTGCATCAAAAATTATACCAATGCACATTATCCTAACTGTGCACCGTCTTTCTTGTCCCCTCCCTTTTTAATTGAAAATATCGAAGACCTTGGGATATGTTGTTATTGACTAGGTGCACAGAGAATTATTATTATTTTTTTTTTAATGATTTTGAGAAAAAATTTATGTAAATTTTACTTTAAAGGAAGAAAATCGATTTGTGCATAGTGTGTTAGAATTGAAAGTAAACTCCAACACTGTGGGAAAATTTTAACTTTTCACAATCCTAGGAACAGACATTGCCTTTACTAGGCAATAAAAGCATAATAGAGCTTCAGCTAGAACTCATTAACGCCCCCTCTTCTCCGCCATCTGTAGCCTTCACCAGCACAAGTGGCTTTCACTTCAACGCAAATCTGACAAGCGCTTTTTTCCCTCCTCTATTCAGGAGAGCCCTTCAAAGGCAACTCCTCTAAATGGCTTTCTCTGTATTTCTCCCTCTTTTCTCTGTACTTGACCTGCCTCCAACCATTCCTGGTAATGGTAAGAGTTTAAACTGTGTCCCCTCCTCCCGAATAGCCTTTATGTGTGTGCAAGGATCTTTATAGCACGCTGATAACTTGTGCTTATTGGACCTAACATTCACTTTTCACTTATTGCAATTAGACCGTCAACAGATACAAAAAGAAGTTTCTTGATAAAATATGTCCCACCTTTGCTCCAGCTTTATACAGACTTGACAAGCTTCACATTAATGTGTCATTTACACCACCGCCTGCTCTACATCGATATTGTAGCTGACATGTGGCTCAGATCCCCAAAAACATCCTATACTTAAAGGAAGCCTTGTGACTGTGCACATGGATATTTAAAGGAAATATACTACCAAACTCACTACTTACTACGAAATCCAAGCACAGTCTTCTTATATTTGTTATCCATGACTTCCTTATAAAATTATGCTAATGTACCTGTATGGCTCCTGGGGGCTTTAACAGAGCACCTCTGTGTAGCTCCACAGGCTGTTACACTGCCGTAACCTCCCCGTGCTCCATCGGCTCACCCCTTAGCCGGATGTAATCTCACCACACAGTGGGAGTGCTTCAGCACAGTGTGACAGCCTGTGAAGCTGCGGGGGCGCTCTAGTAATACCCTCAAAGCCCTTTTAACTTATCAGTATAATATTAAAAGTTGATTTTTGTAGGAAGGCCATAACAAATTACCACAGTCATAGTGCCTGGATCTATGAGTAAGTGCCTCAAGATTAATTTCTTGACCTAAAATCTTTTTCTTTTAGGCTTACATGTCCAGTAGTTGGACATATTACGTGGTTTACTGTGAACTATGTTTGACATCTATGTCTGTATGCACAGTCACAAGCCATGGAATGGACTGGATCTGCCATTAGATGGTACTAGCCAGTGATTTTGCTGCATCTGAGGAAGCAGGTCCTCTTGCTGCATCTGTGTTACATTGCTAGCGTTATCAGAACCCTCTCCTAGCACTGCTATATCTGATATAACGCTGCTTTACTAAGCAGCTCCTTGTGCTTTTTTTTATGGGTGACAGGTCTTCTTTAAAGGGAATCTACCATCAAAATCATGCATGATAGACCAGGGACACTTGGGCCCCTTGCACGCTTGCAAGCATGATCCGTTGAGCTCACATCACACTCGCAGTGTTTTGCTGGATAGAACCTCCGGCCTCAACACTGAAGACCAGAACTAAACTGAGCATTTGGGCCAAAGGTGCCAGCCAACCTGCTCCATCTTTCCCTGTATGTATGGCCTGGCAGTGATATCTCCTACGGAGAGGGGAGGGGTAAGCAGCAATCAACCCCCCTCCTCTCCAGCACGCCAACTTGTGCCGGCCCAAGCACACATGCATGTGAATGCAGCCTTACTCATAGATCCAGACACCGGGACACTGGTAATCCTCTTAGATCTGCTATGTTAGGTCTTCTTCCTGACAAAATCAACTTTTTAAGTTCATGGCAATGATCTTGAAGGACAAGGGGGACGTTGCCAGAGCCCCTCCGTGCTGTTTCACAGGCTGTTAAACTGTCTCTCCGTCCCTATCCGCATCCTCACCAATTCCTCTCTGTCTGATGATCTCACACAGAGGGAGGGGAAAGTTCTCCTGCACAGTGTAACTGCCTGTGAATCTACAGCACAGATGGGCTATAACAACCCTCCCCAGCCATTTTAGCTTATTAGCATAATTGGTGTTTCCCGTTTACTATGCTCTATTTTGATGATAGCTTTCCTTTAACCCCTTCCGACTTGCGCCGTACTTCATCGGCCTGTAAGTCTTTGCTGCATATTGCAGCAAAGATTTACTGGTAACATCCTCTTTACCCGCCGATCGCCGCCAGCAATGCTGCCAGTATGGCAGTATATGATAGGATCGATCCGACAACCTAGGGTTAAAGTACCCTTGGTAGTCTGAAAAATAATAGTAAAAGTAAAAATTAAAAAAAATTAAAAAAAAAATTATAATAAAAAAACCTAAAAATTCTAAGCACCCCCCCTTTCCCTATAACTGATATAAATATTAATAAACAGTAAAAATCATAAACACATTAGGTATCACCGCGTCCAAAAATGCCAGTTCTATCAAAATATAATAACGGTTTTTCACTGCGTTTTACCCGTTACGGAAAATAGCGCCCAAAGTCAAAAATTGCACTTTTTTGCCACTTTGAAAAATGTATAAAAAAATCAATAAAAGGGATCAAAAGGTCGCACAGTCCTAAAAAAAATTATAGCAATGAAAACTTTGCAAAAATTGATGCCACCCCAGCTCCGTACACCAAAGTATGAAAAAGTTATTGGCGCCAGAAGATGGCAAAATCAAAAAAGCTTTGTACAGGTTTTAATTTTTGTAAATGTATGAAAACATTATAAAACCTATACAAATTTGGTATACCCGTAATTGTACCAACCCAATGTACCGCAGAGTGAAAGCTGTAAAATCCAAGCCTACAAGAAAACTGCGCAAATGCGGTTTTTTTTTTTTTAACCATTTTCAGTGCATTTGGAATTTTTTTCCTGCTTCCCAGTACACGGCATTGAATATTTAAATACCATCACTATGTGCAATTTGTTACGCAAAAAATAAGCCGTCACACAGCTCTTTATGTGGAAAAATTAAAAAAAGTTATAGATTTTAGAAGGTGGTGAGTGAAAAATCTAAAAAGGGCCAAGTCGTTACGGTTTAAAACTGTCTGTACATTTCGCTGGTCTCCTAATATGCAGAGACTTAGAAGTCTGTTGAGAGTTCCTACACATTGACTGCCGCCTTTGTGTGTGTGTGTGTAGAGAGAGAATTGTCAATCAGTCAATGTGACCACCCATTGGACCCCTAAGCCTAGAAGTGGTGATTCTAGATCCGTAAATTACAAACCATAAAGATTGAGCTGTAGCTCTCCTGTAGAACCTGGTCATTTTCACACCCATGGTAATGGTGTGCTTTATACACACTCCCTGCAGATCTGACTGCATTTTGAAATCCTGTATATATAGCTGTAAGTTGTATATAAGAACGGAAAGATATGTAAAAAGTAGCCTCCCCCCGCGCTAATCCTAGTTTATTATTATGTTTTCTGGCTTCAGATGCTACAGTCCTGTCTTAAAGAAGGTTGCTAATATATGCAGTTTTACTTTTTATGGAAGTTTTTTTTTTTATGTTAAAATTGGCCTCAACAAGAGTAAAGTGAGGGCTATTAACAGTGATTGAGTAATACTCTTTGATGCTAATATGGCGCAACCCGCTTTGATTGATGGCATCTGGTATTGTTTAGCTTTCTTTCTCCTGCAGCCCTGGGTGGATCTTTGTCAGGAGAGGCGGCATGCTGGTATGTGAAGTCCAGCAAAAGACCCCAATAGAAGGGGAAATACTGCCAAAATTAGGAATTCGCTTGTTTGGGTTTTTCTACACAAACTGCTCAGCTTGATGAGTCTTAAGAAATAGTTAATATCTCATGTTTTGTATTACGAGGAGCTTTGGATTTTTTAATTGGAAAATTGCTTGAATTCCTGTGAATGCCAGTTGGAGAAAAATTGAATTTTGCCACATAATTTTTGAAGTTATTTTTTGTTAAATCACGTGGAAAGCCATTATAGAGGGCGACTTCTAGTCTAAGTTTACAGCACATCAAGAGTTGGTTAGCAAGTCCATGTATGATAGGATGAACATGAGGTAGAACGTCTAGGAATTTTGAAGGCGGAAATCATGGAAAGATGCCCATGCTGGAATTATGTAGAGATATCCCGGCCAGCCTTGAGCAGGGCTTAATTTACCAACAAAATCCATCATGATAAATCAGGGATACTTACTCATAGATCCAGGCACCGTGACTGTGGTAATCTTCTTATATTTGTTATCCATGGCTTGCTTCCATCAAAATTTTAAATTTTTAAAATTATGCAAATGAGCCACAAAGGCTATATGGGTGTGTTATCAGAGCTCCTCCGTGCTGCAGATTCACATGTTATTACATTCTGAAGGAGCACTAGAGACTGAGACCTGCTGGTGTACAGTATAACAGCTTGTGAGGCATTTCTGTAACTCGCCCATAGCCCTTTAGGCACATTCGCATCATTTTAAAATTTGATTCATGCACTGTGTGATCTCAGCCTGAGAAATTTGTGTTTGGTGGGGTAAAACAATGGCAGTACAATTTCACATGATGAAAGACATGAGCCTTGTTTGTTCAGGTCTCTGTGCACCACGCTGTGCATAGGCTTCCTAACCTACTTTGGTCCATATGCTAGAGAACAGGTCTCCCGTCCCTATATTATGCTGCTCTAATAGCAGAATGTGTAGTCGCTGGCAGGCGTTCACAGCCCATGGATCAAGGGTCACATTCCTCCCTTTTTATATTCATCTGCTGGAAGTGGAGTCAAGGAATTGGATGCATTCAAAGTATTTCTTAGCCATTTTATCACTGCCCTGTGCCATCCAGTGTGCGATCTGTCCCACATATGGGATGTATTGTGTAAGACGTTTCTCAGCAGCTGTCAGCTGCCTCCGACCACAACATTGGTGTACGACAGGATAGAATCCAATCTGAGTTTTGCTGCAATTATGTAAATGAGCCACAGACAAAACCATCCTCTCCCAGTATGACACTCTCCCCCATATCGGAATAGGCCTGTGGCTTGTGGGATTCCCATGTGAGAATACTACAGTTCTCTAAATTTGTATGTCATCCCATCACCGAGTAGCAGCACAAATAAGCAGCTACATTCTTAGTCTTCACTTGTCTTACAATTGTGTATATACTGTAAAGTAATATTTTACATATATATATATTTATACATATATATGCCTTTTATGTTTTTACAGACTGTGGGGTGTGAGAGGGACCTGCCACTTACTAGTGCACAAGTACTGTAGTGTAAATGGTATATAGTATATGGACGGATCCTGTTACAGCTTTCACTTGAAAGATTCAGTTCACGCCACAACTTTGTTTTGTCTCATGGCTTCTGAAGCTCATCTCCACCAGGGCCACCACTAGGAAGTTTGGGGCCCTGGGGCAAAATTTTGTGGATCGCCACAGAATGATAATCCGACCCTATGTGTATCGCGATTTCCCCCAATCCGTGGCTAACTATGCAATTGAACTCTGCATTTAAGTTATAGTATTTTCTTGAATAAACGCTTAAGAATATATAGTCCTGACAATCTGCAAGACATCTGACTGGCGGATGCATCCCCCCCCCCTCAATGTAGGACATTTAAATCCAAAATGGTCCTCATTTGCCTTCAGATGTAAGTGTCTCAACTCTCCTGTGGACTATCATCCCTTTAGCTGTGATTATAGAATGGAAATACGGGATAGCGCCCCCTTAAGGTAGTTTTCTGGAATACCAGAGGGCGCTCTTGCCCACACCCTAAAGGTGGAGGCTTACCTGAGGTGCTCTTTTGTACAAAGCCTTTATTTTTTTTCCCTGAAGATTCAGCCTCCCAACAGTCAGCCATTGTCTGCTGGGCTGGCACTTGATATTAGACATAGTAAAACCAGCAGATAGAATAGACCAGCATCAGAATGGGAAGTTTGGTTATTTTCTGTGTTTTGAATAGGGGTCCACACTTCTACCATCACTAAGAATTTATTTTTATTATTTGTTTGCACGTTTCGAATGTGGACTACCACCATAATATCTGAGGCCGCTGTCCAAGTACGGGTCTGCGTCTGGTCAACACTTCCAGCGTGGGGTCACTGGACACTATTCATCCTCTGCGTGGCTGCCATGGTTTTCCACATGACTTGGTTGTTTTTGTTGTTTATTGGTCTGTGGAGGCCACTCATTGGCAGAAGCGTGTCCCATCAAACTCAGACACTTCCGGCCATGAAAGGGAACTCTCGGAGCAACACGAGAGCTGGAATTGGGGGTAGTATTTCTGTATTCCTGGAAAACACCTTTAATCCTTTTACCACCTCCTATTCCCCTCCTATTTATTTTAAACATACTTACTTTAACATGTCCCTTTAAAGCACTATTATGGTTCTTGGATGCCTTTTTGTTAAGGCTGAACTTCCATTTAAGCCCCACAGATTTTTTTTTTTAAACTATTTTTTTTGATGATTTAAAATATAAAAGAAGCAGTTAAAACATTTATGGCAGTTAGACTGTGTTAAGTTTATTGAAGTGTTTTTGTAAATAAAGTTGGTTGAAGTTGGTAAAAGAGCAAAGTAGCGATGAATGATTTTGTGTTCTACTAATCCATATGCTATGAATATGTAAATTGTTGGTCAAAAATATCATTGTGTTTGGAGTCTTGTGGCAACAGAGAGAAAATCTCTTGCAGAAACGTAACAAGATCCTTATAGATGGTTAATTTCTTCCTCTGCTTACTCCTTGAGTTTTGTGGAGATGATGCAGACACATGCAATAGAGATTCAGGGCAAGAGAAGACGTGATTTAGTGGAGATCTGTGCACCTGCCGTACATTTTTCTCCCAGCTGTTTCGTCTGTAAAATATTAAATGGAAGGGTTATATATATGATCAGGAAGGGTTAAATGATCATATTGCTTAAATATAAGAGAACATTTAATACTGCCACACATCGATACAAATGTGATGTATGAGGACTGGTCCACCATCCAAAAAGTGGACATTGGCCATCAGCAGATGTAGCTACATGGCCCGCATAAACTACAAGTCCATCCAGGTAATCTACAATACTAAGAACAGCCACAATACGTCTGTACGTGCCATATAGACAAACGGGAACAGATAGAAATTTTTTGTTTTAAAAGGGTAAACTTAAGAAAGGGACAACCCCTTTAAGACTAATAACTAGCATAACTGTTCTGCACTTAGCTGGACTGTACTGCACATAGAAGAATGGCTGCCAATCTTTATTTTCGATCAGCAGAAGACTTGTCTAATAAATGGAGACAGACTGCTAGAAAACCACTCAATATGGATTTGCAGAGGTTATAGAGAGGACAGGACCCTCCGGGAACATTAACCACAGCGTCTAAATAGTGCAAGACTTGAAAATTTTTCAAAATAAACTTGCTGGTTTCTCTGCTCCGCTCATGTCTCCTGTGTGACTGTGTCAAGAGTGAAAGAGGAATTGGATGTAGCGGTTTATGGCTCGCATATATTTGGCATCATGGGGAGCAGTAGTGGCTGAACTCCTGCTTCAATGTTGTGATTGTTTGGTACAAGTTAAAGCAGTACTACAACAGGTAGGTGGGCGGTGGAGAGGGTGTCTTAATCTACTAAGATTCTGATGTGCAATTTGCTCCTCTCAAAAAAGGGATTAGATTAAAGTTGGATGACTAGATGCCCCCTTCTACCCAATCCAGGCAATAAATAAAAATTGAGACTCAAGACCAAATAATAAATCGTAGAGACCAAAGAGCAGCCAATTATCAAGGAGACCCCAGAGCAGACAAATAATGTCAATACTCAAATCGATCCTTTTCCGCTCCTTGCGCCATACTGAGCCGTCATCTTTGATCTTTGTAACGCTAAATCCTGGGTCCTGATGCCGGGCTGTACGGAGATTGCCCTTCAGTATTACCGTACTTGAAAACAGCTTTGTCTAATGCCCCCTAAGCTTTAAATCCAAATCTCAAGACACCGGTGTAAAATGTGCTGATGGATTCATGTAGGATATGTCCTGCTGAGCGCCAAATGTCTATCCTTTTCCGTTCTCTTTCAAAAATAGCTTTCATACTCTCCCCTGAATGAACATTAATAACTGCTTAAGGAAATTCTTTCAGAACCGCTCTGTTTGCCTGTCGCTCAATGAATTCATTACATTTTCTATGGAAGTTGGCAAACATTAGGTAATAAAGTGGTTCTGATGCCCCCCTATTATTGATGGAGCTTAGCTGTGGAGACCGTGGTGACCAGAGTAGGCCCCGCCACTCACTATATTAAACCTGATGAGGCATCAGTACAAAAAGTTTACTCCTCAAATATTCAATAAATTATATCTGCATTAATAGTTTACATTTCCAAAAATGTCCTGATCAGTAAGGGGAAATTATGGGAATCTGTCTGCTAAGTACACTTCACTTTTTTTTTTATTTTAATATGCAAGTGAGCATTTCTCTGCACGGTCTAGTGCACTCTCCATTCCCTTCACCTCCCACTAAGTGCCCAGAGAATTTAGGCAAGAGAGGTTAACTTGCTGCTCTATTTTAAAGGCTCTAGTGATGTCCAGCAGTCCATACCCTTGTCTGTCGGCAGCATATTATAGAGCAGGAGGAGCTGAGCAGATTGTATATAGTGTCTTATCTGAAGGCGGCATATTATATGGCAGGAGGATCTGAACAGATTGTATTTGTCTTATCTGACGGCAGCATGCTATAGGGCAGGAGGAGCTGAACAGATTGTATAAAGTGTCTTATCTGAAGGCAGCAAAACGGTTTAATAATGTACAAGCAGGACCACAATGAAAAGAATCTGTTTGTTGCAGAACCCTCTCCCCAATTTTCATTCATTGATAATACATCAGATGTGACGGATTCCTCTCGGTAGTAGTTGAAGACATCACCCAGCTCCACACCCCTCTGTCTGTTGTTTTTCTGCTGTAAGACATCCATTCATTTTATGTCCCTGAGGTGATGAGTGTAAATTTCATTCACTAGAAGCCCCATGTCAGTCTCCACCGGAGTATAAGGTGTGGTGATTCAGCTCCCAGGAGCTTAACATGTTTCCATCATTCAAGGAAAATAGGATTAGACATATCAAGGTACATTCTGGTGCCTCTCTGCTATAATATCCGTAATTACCCAATAGTCTTCCATTCCCGCTGACTTAAAAGCTGTAATCCCTGTTATTAAATACAGAAAAAAAATCTTTCTTTCTTTTGCAATATTCTATCCCGGTATCAGGTAGTATAATGTACACCGCTGGTTTATGGATGGCCGGCATGAAGAGGCATGTTTGTGAGGCCACAGGGCATTATTTGCTGGAGGTGGACTTATTGAGAGAAATTAAACAAAGCCTGCAGGAAAATGTGTCATTTGCTCTGAGGAACTTATTTCCATATTTTATATTATACAGAACTGGGATAGATGAATTCTGATAGAATAGACTTGTTTGCTGGAGACTTCTTCGGCCAAGAGAGATGGAGCTGGATGCTCTGAATTTTACATCAAAAGCCAGCAAAGTCCCCAAAAGGATAGATATCTAGTTCTCCAGTCAGAACATGTTTCACCAAAAACTAATTGCTAAAATGTCAATTAATTTTAATAATGACTCCCGCTGCTCCACTACCATATACAGTGATTAACATTTCAAGACTTTATTCCTTGTTTGCTTAAGAACTGGGTAACATCTTAAAGGGAACCTATCATTAGCAACTGGCCTAAGCCACTATTAGTATATTGTCAAACAGCATAACACCTTCTAGTTTTACTTTTTTTTTTTTTTTTTAATTGTCCAGTGTGGTAGCATCTACCTGAAAATCAAATTGTCAAGGAGGCGGAGAGTTTAACACTGAAGTCAAGGTAGGGAGCTCTGAACAACTCCTCATGGACATCTTGCATCAGACTTCAGGAGATCTTGTTAGTGATGTCTCTGGATGCCGGACCATCAATTGCACTGAAGGGGGTTTCTGAGGAAGAGAGAGCTTGACTTCAGTGGTACAATCACCACCTCCTTGACTTTATACAACCAATGTACATCTCAATTTTCTGGATGATGCCACCACAGTGGTCCATGAAAGAAACCTGATCTGGAAGGTGCCGACCGGTTCCCTTTTAAACATGGCTGCTGGTGATCCAAGAGTATAACCACGAACCTTTTGTAAAGTGGGGTATATTGGAAAGTCACCAGTAACTTCTTAAATCTTTGTTTGACTCCTTCATGGTTTATGTACGTTTCACAGATGTGTGAACTTTTACACTACTTTAAGGAATTGGTTCTAGGCGACTCACTTCTGCCTTATGAAATGACGAAATGTGAACCCATTTTACTAGTGTTTGTCATAGCTAGCACACCAAACTGTAAGTCCCACAAGGACTCTTATTCACACAGGTCAATCTTGTATGTTGTAAAAGTTACTTTATGCTTTTAGGTTTCTATATATGAGATACATTGAGACTTCTATGATCATGTCCTCATTCCATATATCTTTTATTGGTTAGGTAATTAATGTGGATGGAACAATGAGAAAAACCCTCATAGAAGACAAGCTGCCTCATATATTTGGTTTTACCCTCCTTGGAGATTACATATACTGGACGGACTGGCAAAGGAGAAGCATTGAAAGGGTTCACAAAGTGAGAGCAAGTCGAGAAATCATAATCGATCAGCTGCCCGATCTAATGGGGCTGAAGGCAGCCAGTGTTACCAATACTTTTGGTAAGTTTATGACTGTAAAAACCCTGATTCGAGTATGCTTTATATTATAGGTTTATGAATTGTATAGATGACAGTTCATTTATACTGTATACATCAGATTAGTGCACTTCACCAGCAGAACATATTTATTTATACAGTGGATATTCCATTCACCTCCATTATGTGCACATACTAACTGGTTTAAGGTGGTGTAAATGCTGCAGGTTTTCCACTGTGTAATTGTGGGAGGAGATCTGCATCATTTTTCCAGTAAAATTCTAGCGGATGGGATTTGGATAAATGCCAACCAAATGATATGGAAGAAAATCCACAGCAGATACAGACCCACAGTGCAGATTGAAAATCTAGACGTCCATTAGTGAAGTAGAAGCTGCACTAAACATCTATAGTCTGCAGGCGGCTTTGTGGATCGACACAAAAGGGTTTTAGGAATATTCCTGCTGATGGACAGAAAGCAGAAAACTTCTACTTGCAGAGATTATTTACAATACCAGCGCACACCCCTTCTCCGAAAAAGCTCATAATTGTCCAACAGCATGTCACATTAGCTTCAGATTGCAGGTACATACATGCACCTTCAAAGAGAAGCCTTTATTTGTTCCCTTAACAATTAAAGGATTTTGTTTTCTTACTCAGCTTGCTTTACAAGTAAACATCAATGTACTTATATGTTGGGCAAAATCTTGTAGTGTGTCCTGTTTTAGGACAGTTTTTTCTTTTCTTTTTAACTAGGATTTATCTATTTATAGAAATGCAGTGAATATTAGTTTTTCACAATGTTTTTGTACTCAACGCAACTAAACTTTCGAAAAAATTGTGAAATTCAATGCTGCGGAAGATAAAAGTAAACTTTAATATTCTTTATTAAATGAATAATATTACTGTGTCCTTCTTTTTTCTTATTCGTAAAAAAAAACATATACCATATATACTCATGTATAAGCCAAGTTTTTCAGCTGAAAAACGTCCCCTCGGCTTATACACGAGTCAATATACAAGAGTCAAGAGTACAAATTACTTAAAAAATAATAAACTTATATACTCACCCACCTGTGGCCCCGATGTGCAACGCTGCTCCCCTGATGTCTGCGCCGCTTGTCTTCAGGCTTCCACGCCCCGGCGCCCAGTATGACGTCAGCAGCGGCGCGTCATACTAGGCGCCGGCCGGGAGAGAGCAATGGCGGCGCCCAGCAGAAGAAAGAAGACTGACGGGGAAGCCTGAAGACAAGCGGCGCGTACGCCTGAAGACAAGCGGCACAGACATCGGGGGAGCAGCGCTGCACATCGGGGCAACAGGAGGGTGAGTATATAAGTTTTTTTTTTTTTTTAATGCTGAGGCCAGGCTGTATACCACTGGGGGCAGGCTGGGCTGGCTGTATACTATAGGGGCTGGTTGGCTATATACTGGGGGGGGGGTCTGTGACCAATGTGTTTCCCACCCTCGGCTTTATACTCGGTCAATATGTTTTCCCAGTTTTTGGTGGGAAAATTAGGGGTCTCGGCTTATACTCCTGGTCGGCTTACACTTTAGTATATACGGTAATTGAAAGTGGGACTTGGTTTCTTCCAAAATGTTTCTTCCTTTAATACATAGAATGGACGTGTGGTATAACCACAACTTTACTTCAAGAATATAGTGGTGCTTTATGTCCACTGTATACACATTGCAAACTTATTCATTGAACTAGAACCATAAAAAACGGAGGAAATACACGATACTCTCCCATCTTCTGATTTGTTTTTTTACACCAAATACAGTAAGAAAATAAACAAAAAAAACATGCGCTCCTTCCGGCCTCTACGGCAATATGCTCGTGTGATACTGGCTTCGGGCAGTTGTAGTTTTTTGTTGTATTTTTCATAATGTGTCCTATACATAATTGTAGAGTTAAAGAGGACCTGTCACCCATTTTTAGCAGTGATAAACCCTCCGATAAAGCTAGCAGACACTGCCGCACAGTGCAATAGCAACATGGGACCGCGCTCAAAATGGTCCGCCGTATTAATGAGGGGACCGGACTAGGAGGCGGTGACGGCCTATGGCGTAGGAGGGGTGGTCTTGGGTAGAAGCAATGCCTCCGGCTTCCTATTGTGCTGCGTGGCAGTGTCTGCTAGCTTTATCGGAATGGGGTAGCACCAGGAGTAACCAGCTCCTTGTGCCTTTTTTATGGGTGAAGGGTCCTCTTTAAGGTATACTTTAGTTTAATTACCAGTGGCATTGTTCTATTACTATTATTATTATTATTATTATTATTATTATTATTATTATTAGTCCCATAACACCCATAACAAAGGCATCCTGAATAATACTTGACAAAAAACCCATTACAAGAAAAATTTTCGACAAGGAACTTATAGATCGACTGGTTTTTTTTCTTCTCATTTTATAACTTTGCCCGCCTACAATTCTGTTGATTAGTTACATATTTACTGAAATGACTTTTATTATTCCCATCAGGGCTATCCGCTTAGTATGAAAAACTTTTGTTGTTGAAAGTCTGTTAACTACTGTTATGTAAAATTTCAGCATTTAGTAATTTACGTCTATCACTCCAGGAACAAACCCTTGTGCAGATCATAATGGAGGCTGCAGTCACCTATGTTTCTTCACTCCCCGTGCCATACGATGTTCCTGCCCAATGGGTCTAGAACTGTTGAGTGACATGAAGACCTGCATCATTCCTGAGGCCTTCTTGGTTTTCACAAGTAGGGCGGCAATTCATAGGATTTCTTTAGAGACCAACAACAATAATGTGGCCATTCCACTCACGGGTGTTAAAGATGCATCGGCTCTGGACTTTGATGTGTCCGATAATAGGATCTACTGGACAGATATTACACTTAAGGTACCATAATCTGCTGCATTATCAATTACATATCCTCATAACGCTTTCTTGGATATAACGGAGTTCTGAAAGTGAAAGCTCTTTTTTTCTTTGTTTCTGCAGACCATAAGCAGAGCATTTATGAACGGGAGCTCGGTAGAACATGTTATTGAGTTTGGTCTCGACTACCCAGAGGGAATGGCCGTTGACTGGATGGGAAAGAACCTTTACTGGGCTGACACTGGTACCAATCGCATAGAAGTGTCTCGTCTTGATGGACAGTTCAGGCAAGTTTTAGTATGGAAGGATCTCGAAAACCCAAGATCACTTGCATTGGATCCAGCACAGGGGTAAGTTACTGACAATATTAATGATGCGTCCTGTTAACCTATTTTTGCTTGGCAGGAGTGGAGATTGGAGATGAAAAATCCAAAAAATGCTGGAGAAAGTATTTTAAAGGGCTTGTACCATGTCTGCAAGTGATATAGAAATAAATGGGAGTGTTGAGATGGCAGAGTGCTGTGCTCGGAAATTTCCAACCTTCCCGTATTGCTAAATGGAGCAGCAGGACTGATGCTTGTCCTGCCACTCCAAATATCAGAAGTCGGACCCTCACCGATATGCTTCCTATGCCCTCAGGATTGGGGATAGCTTGCAAACGTGGTTTAACTCCCTTAAGTTATGAAATCAATTTGCATTCATTCACTCAAGTGTTGCTTGGAAACTGTAAATGCAGTCTGATTTGTGAGTTGAGCAGATTTGAATTTACTGTAAATTAGTGTTGGTGTGAAAAGTCCAACGTAACTGGTACCTTATTTCTTAAAATGTATATTTTCTCTATACTTCGGAGTTCAGCAGATGATTCTCAGTGTGTGAACAGTCCTTTCTATATTCTTTCTCATACAAGTATTCAATGAGAACACCCACTGGACTCCTTGGCACATAAAGTACAAACCTATAAATCTGCTTCTTCACAAACTATAGATCAATCTGCACAGCACTGCTCTATAATATGCTGCGGATAAGACCATGCCTCCTCAACTAGGCCAGCACAACGTCTCAATGTGACTCTTTGCTTGTTATGGTATATTAGGCCTTGTTCACATGTGTGTTGTAACCTCGGCTTGTGCCATCATGATTCATGTTGAGTAGTAGTAGTATAAACTTTGTTCATTTCTTCTTTCTAATCATTACAGTTACATGTATTGGACAGAATGGGGTGGAATGCCCAGGATAGTCCGTGCTTACATGGATGGGACCAACATCATCACTTTGGTTGACAAACTAGGCCGCGCCAATGATCTGACTATTGACTACGCCGACCAAAGGCTTTACTGGACAGACCTGGACACAAACATGATTCAATCATCCAACATGCTGGGTAAAACGAATTCACCTCAGATCAAAAAGGGACAAAGTACTTAATGGGGGAGATGTATTAATGTTTTTAATGTTAATTAATGTTTTTAGACCAGTACTCTGCTGCCCCAGAGTAATCCCTGTGTCTGATGCTGGATGATAAATTTGGTGCAGTATAAGACTGGAGAGTTGTACATTGCATCTCCTATTAGTTGGTCTAGTTTGCTGCACCACAATATTGAATTTTCTGGCATACGGGCTATTTTCTGTCTGTTCATTTCCCCCTAGTTACCGAGGACAAGACCCTTTTTAGAGAAATCGGAAAACAGCCTAAAAAACGGTCTAATGCCCTTAGTAAATGTGGCGCACGGCATTTCTGATGAAAATTACTTCAGTTTTCTGGCGTAGGCAGATTGATACATTAAGGGTCGGCTCCAGGTTTCAGTAGGCCCCTGGGCAACCGAGCCTCAGTGGGCCACTTTGCAGTGAATGCATGTGACAGCATTAAATATTCAGAAACTAAAATGGTCTCCTGTTCCCTAAAATATTCACTAGTTTATTATCCCATACAGCCCTATCTTGTTTGTTTTATATAAAGCACCCCTCACCCCTTATGGATTCATTATGTACAGCTTTATATGGGCCCAGCTCTGGCCTTGGCCCTGGAAACATCTCCCCCATTGTTTTTGTGATTTAGACTTGTTGGCACTGAGTGAAATGCTTCCACAAAATAATAGATACAGGTAAGGATTTATGGCACCAGGGTAGGAGACTTCTACTGTTTTGTTAACACATTTTGGGGCATATTTATTAAAGGTCATCTACCATCAAATTCCCTGATGGTTGATGATTACTACTCCCCTCCCCATCCCATCTACCTCCTGCCCATCCTCTGTGCAGAGATCCAGTGACGTCACTCGCCGTGCACACGGGGAAAGATGGAACCGACGCCAGGAGCCTATTGCAGTCTATGGGGACGTATATTTGGCCGTATGTACGTCCCCATGTCGGTCATTCGATTGTAGTCAGATACCTCCACTGGCATTCGGATAAAGTCTAGCTGACTAGCTGTGCCTGCCTTCTCTCATAATCCACACTCCTAATCCAGCAGAGTTTCCGCTCATGTGCAGTGGGCCCTTGCGCCCTTGTGTGCCCCAGCTTGCGCTGGACTCCATCATGGGCACACGGCGCATGCGCTGCCTGCCTGGGAGAAGGCAAGCCAGCTTGACTGTATGTTGGAGCTCCCCCACCTCCTTGACTTTCTCTTCCGAATGCAAGTGAATGAATAAGTTATTTTTACACAAATGGTTCTAGCAATTATAGAAATAAAGCATGAATAAAACTGAACTAAAAGAATACTGGCTGAGGATTGTGGGGGAGATCTGTGGTGACAGGTCCCCCTTAATACTATGGAATCTAATTCTGTTCTATTGTCTCACTAGTTTATTACACCAGAATATTCTTTTTCTGTCAGTAACTTTATACAAGAAATAGACATGGCACCCCAACCTAAATATAAAGTCGATGATGTAAGGCGCAGTTTTAAGCAGAAAACCAGCTGTTGTCTCATGGCACTTTATTAATTCCTCCTTTCAGCGGCTGTCTGAGAATATTATGACTTCATGCGTTTTATGGTCATTCCTCACATATAGCTGTGACTGGAGCACAGAAGGGTCATACATGTTCTCAATGGTCACATATGACTAATGTGCTAGCACTTAGACTCTCTGCACATTATAAGGAGGGTTTAGATTTTCATCTTGCATGGAACATTTGATGTGCCACATTTTCCTGTTATATTTAGACTCCTTAAACTTTTTGCAGTTAAGGTTCTTCCGTGGGTTGGATATTTTCTACTAGCTTTTGGAATCTGAATGTATTAGCACCTTAACATCATTAAGGATGTTTGAAGAATGCTCCCAGGCTGAAACCTCTTTAAGCATTCCGGTTGTTTGCTGCATTATGCACCACCGATCTCTTGTGTTAACCAGTTAAATGCCAGGGCCATGTATATCTCTTGTGGTGCATGGGCATTGACATCTTGGCACCATCTTGGCTCTCTTACAGGAGTCTGTAAGAGACTCCAGGCCTTGTCATTTCTGAAGATTCCTTACAGTGCCATAATGTAAGAGATCTTCAGCAAATCCACCATATACTGAAATCCTGCTGTATTGGAGTTTATGGTAGGAATGATCAGACCCTCTAGGGTTAAAGTCTACAGACACATGTCCATCAAGTTCAACCAAAGAAGGAAGGGGATTGGATGAGGAAGGGATCAGTGACCAGTCCCTGAGTCAGGCTGTTCCACAAATTCACAGTTCTCATAGTAAAAAAGCCCTGTCGCCTCTGGTGATTAAACCTTGTTTTCTCCAGACTGAGACCGTGCCCCCTTGTCTTTTGATTTGATTTAATCTGGAAGGACTTGCGTTAAACCCCTGATGAGAAAGTTTTTAGATTTACGTATTTGATAGTTATATTTTGAGGTTGGGTTGGAACACTTTATAAGATAAACAATTTTCTCTGATCCTGATCTTTACATGAACATTACATTTAGTCCTGCAATTATTTTCTATGTCCACTATGAATCCACCCCTGGTGTGAACATTGGTCTCTAGACAGATGTTTGGCTGAATAAGGGTTCATGTCAGTATTGTGTTTGCCGAAGTCTTCTATACTGAGCGCTGTATGGCTGTATTTATGATGCAACAAGAGCAGTCTCTACAATTAATGTGCTTCAGGGCCATCATCATATCCATCCTTGTTGAGCAACCATGTTAAATAAAGTAAGGGGAACACATTTTGGAATACTGTTTGAACTGAAAGTAAAATGAAGAACACTGGTCAGCAATACAATAAATGGAATCGCAGAAAAGTTCTTCCAAAATCTCTACATTCTCCTTTTCAATAAGAAGTAGCGGCAGGTAGTAGTTACAGTAGAGTAGTTAGAGGAGTCCAAGAGTAATATGATATTACAAGTAAAATGCAAGTATTTTGTAAAACCTGCATAAGGATTTTTGACAGGTTTTCTCTTCTATGTATCGTTCATCTCAAGTAACTTAACACATATGTGTGGTGTTTGGTATGTTTGAGTTTTTCTGTAAGCTGCCAAATGATCTTTGACTCCCTCTACTCAACAGGCCATGACAGGGTGATCATTGCGGATGATCTTCCACACCCTTTTGGACTTACCCAGTACAGTGACTACATCTACTGGACGGACTGGAACCTGCACAGCATTGAAAGGGCAGACAAAGTGAATGGCAAGAATCGGACTTTGATCCAAGGTCACTTGGACTTTGTTATGGACATCCTGGTATTCCACTCCTCCCGGCAGGACGGATCCAATGAGTGTATGCAGAACAATGGACATTGCAGTCAGCTCTGCCTCGCTGTGCCAAATGGATACAGATGTAGCTGCTCCTCTCATTACACTCTGGACTCCAACCACAGGAACTGCAGCTGTACGTACCAGGGGTGTTCACGACTTTATTTACAGCTCGAAATGACTTGAACATTGTTGATTACGATAGTATTCAGCCCGCATAATAAGTGCCACCATGTGCTTAAATATACACAAGACAAATAACTACCAGAAATAGCATATGAGAGGAGACCTCACGTTTAAAGTGGAACATTCACCACTTCCTTCCGATCCAAGGATCATTTGGATCGCTCCACTGATTCTAGTGCAGCTGCAATTCATTCACACCCAGTGTTCCTCTGCAAATTAGTTTTGGCGTTCAATACAATAATAAGTTACTACTACCTATTGGGTAGCCATGGGTTAGCACTGCCCACCGGACATTAGGTTTGAATATTTTGTGCTAAAACTATTTCAACTATGTCAGAATCAGTGAAGTTTATTCTAATATGCAATTAGTTGGAATCTGTGGTGATAAAAGGTCTCCTTTAATACTATGTACCTTGGGTAGGTGTTCACATGGGTGCACATTAACTGGGCCAAACAAGAACACAGCGTGGTTTGAAGTGGTTTGCTCCTCTGGTGCTTCCAGAAGAAGTCTTAGTAGTAAACCCCATTGTACATGTGGCAGACCTTCAGCACATGTACTGTGTGACAGGGGCATACTACTCCCGATTCACTCACTGACTGCATACGCTGATGGCACCAACTGTGTCTCAGGCTTTTTGATATATTCTTCCTCTCCTCCACACCATCCCCCCTCTCTCCCCTGCCTGCTCAATGCACGTGACAGGAAGTGGGGAGGGAGTTGGATGAGTGTAGAGGATAGGTAACTCATGCAGGCACACAAAAGCTGCCCCTCCCCCAGGGACTCGCCACTCGCTGCTGGTAAGTAGCCTGGTAATGTAAAACAAACTATTATAAACCAATGAAATGATTCCGAATGCTGACAAAAGCATTTTTAAATTCAAAATAACATGGGGTATTTGAACCCGTCACCACCTATAAATTACATTCCTAGAGACATTAAGACATAAAGTCATGGAAAAAGTTAAGAAAGAAACGCTTATTATATATCCCATAAAAAATAAGGACCTGATATAAACTGGGGAAAGCTAAATTAGGAAATCAATTTCTTGATAATTATTGGCCAGGGAGTGATTCCATAGTACTAAATGGCATCCCGTGTTGTATATTCCAGTGCCTTCCAGCTTCCTGTTGTTTAGTCAGAAAACGGCAATCAACCGAATGTTGGTAGATGAACAGCAGAGTCCGGACATCATTCTTCCAATCCACGGCCTCAGGAATGTGAAAGCCATTGCCTATGACCCTTTAGATAAACTCATCTACTGGGTGGATGGGCGCCAGAATATCATTAAAAGGGCCAAGGATGATGGGACACAGGTAAAACTTGAAGGTTCTAAGGTTTTTCTATGCTTGTGATTTTTTTTTTTTTATTTTACAGTTGGCTGAACAGACTTTTCCAATTTTGATACTGAATGATATGTTAAACTCCAAGTCAAGATGCTACATTGTTCGCAATGTAGAGATAGACAGAGTTTATTTTAAGTTAAAGGGAACCTGTCACCAGAGTTTTCACAAATACAGCGGGTAAGAGGTTCCCATAAAGCCCTTTTAACCAATGTACACCCTTTGTCGCTAAAAATTGTTTACCTCGGATCCCAATAAATCAACGTTATAACCTTGCCTTGCATATAGCGACCTCTAGAGCGAGTCAGACAGGGCGTGATTTTATTTAGGCTGAATCCAACTGTCCCCCTTCCCATGCCTTCTCAGCATTCAGCAAGTAATGTCAAGTGACCACATCTAAGTTCCTTTAGCCTTCTAACATTAGCAAACTGTATCCTATGCATGTATCTGATCAGATGAAATCACGCCTACATGGACTTCTATTCCTCCCCATCCTTCATGCAGGCATGCTGTGATTTCATGTGATCAGATACATACAGGAGGTTTATTTTGCTAATATTATGAGAATAAAGGACCTTAGATGATGTCACCCTGGTCATGACATTATTTACCAAATGCTGACAGGGCAGGGGAGGAGCTGCTGGATTCAGCCCGAGGACGCCATTCCCCATCTGACTTGCATTAGTTTTGTCTATATGCAAGGTAAGGTTATAGAGTTAATTTTATGGGCATCTGAGGGAAACCATTTTTAGCTAAAAGTCTGTCAGTTACTAGGGCTCTATTGGACCCTATTACTAGCAGGTTCCCTTTAATATGATCACATTTCTAATTTTCAAGGGGGTTTTGAAATGCCATGCTCATAAATGGTGAATGGAGAAAGAGAGGACCCCTGCTCTTGTAACAGCAACCTCCTGGCATTTTAGACAAATTTACTTTTCCAAAGCAATAATTTCTGTTATAGGTGATAAATGCCTATTGTGGGAAAACCCTTTAATGGTTTCTAGGAATTTTCCCTCTGTTATATCGCGAATGAAATGGATACTTCCCTTAGCAGGAGTCATCTTTTCACTTCTTAGACCTTTGTGCATGGCACTTCAAGGCTGGGTTCTTTCAAAGGTAAAGTCTCAGTGGACAGAAATCAAAGACTCTTTCCATGTGGAGGTATTTTGGCCAGTCCCAAAGTTATTAGTTTTGCATGCTTGGTATTTCACACGCTCTAAAAACAAACATGCCATCATTCGAATAGAAATGCAATTGAAATGAATCTGAGTTGAAAGGATGCCAGATTTTATGGGGTGTAAGCCAAAGAACAGATGGATCTCTTGGGATGGAGCTGGAGAGAGACCATGTTCACTGTATGTGTCAGCAACCCGAATTGCTCCTTTATTTTCATATTTAACGGCCTAAATGGATGATATATGGAACAGATTTCATACCGTGAAATCACATTGAGCGAGGGGTTGTATTTTTTTCTTCTTTACCTTGAGATTTGCATAAAGTATCAGTTTTGCTTCTCCCTGTACTAGATTGGTGCTATAAAATTGTCTGTATGGAGGTGTCATTTCTAATAATGTGAGAGCCAGGACATTGCTTACTTTCCTAGAAAATATAAGTTGGCTGATGTGGCTAATTCTGCTATTGTCAGACTTCAGTATGAGCCCGACAACGTCACTGCCACAAAGTTATTCCACTCAGCGCAGCTTCTTCACAAGCTTGAGACATCACATCCATTGGTTATGTTGCAACTCTGTTCCATTCAAGCCGCTATACTTTGTACACTGCCGTTGTACTTTAGTGTAATGGCCGCACACAGGGTGCTTGTTGAAGCTTAATTTATGGGATGCTGGTATTTACCCCATTAATCTATTAGCACCCACAGTTGGGTTATGAAATGTCCTTTCAAGAATTCCCTCTTTTAAATTGAAAAATTTTGTCTTTTTACCTACTTAAAAAAAATTCACTTTTAAAGTCAAATGAGTAGAGAAGAATCATATTTTACCCAAGGTGAGTCAAGTTTAGAGGCTGCAGGGGAAATGTCACTTCAGACACCCCTATTTTAGCTTCTATAGTGTCTAGAGACTTTTGGCTCTGTGGGCTAAAGTACTGGAGATACAATCACTTAAAGTTGACAATGCAAGCTGCAGTTAAAGATCCAATCTCCATGTGTTCCCACCTTGCTGTTAATAACTCTGGTTCTTATAGCTCACAGAACCACAAGCCTGATGTTTAAAGGAAATCTACTATTTTTGGTTTTATGCATTATGAACCAAACATAGCTTGAGAATGCTGTAGCTGTACTGATGCAGAAACATATTTTGTTTATTTCCTGAGCTGAATGGTTTGCTGAAAACACAATTATAAAATTATGATAATGAGACTTTGTATCTACTGTGGCTTCCCTGCGGTTTCTCCTCTTTACCCCAGTTATGCACTGCTTCTGCCTTGTCCTGCCCAGTATTTGCTGAGAAAACGAGAAATCACTGTGTTTTCCCTGACGGACAGAAGTAATCAATTGCTGCGCCATCCCCCAGCTGCTGTGTATGAGTCATCCAGCTCAGGTTGATTAGTCCTGTCTGGACAGTTCAGATAGTTCTTTTGTGTGCAGCATTTAGTCTGCACCCAAGGACTTGAATCTTATAATTGTTTTTGAGAAAAACCACTTGGTTCTGGGATTAAACGACATATGTTTCTGCATCAGTGTCGCTACAGGATTCTCAAGGTATATTTGGTTCATAATGTATAAAAGCAAATGGTAGATTTATTTTAAGTTGAAAGATTATATTTTATCTTTCATACGACACCAATAGCATGTTTCTAGGTGCTATAGAACCAAGAGAGGGGCGCCTGAAAAGATACTTCTCCTTTAGCCTCCAAGTGAGTGTCCTTTCCGGTAAAATATCTCTCCACCAGCTCATTTTTGTGACTTTTGATGAGAATACTTATAGGTAGATTTCTGAGGCTAGTAGATTAAATACTGACCTTTTGAAGGCCGATATTTCAATCCCCTGTTTCAGTAAATGCTCTTTTGCCTATCATTTAAAGTAATCTCAGTTTCAGTGACATTTCTGGCGATAACCCAACATGTATGACCCTTTGCCATGAGCTGCTTCTTATGACAGCGGCTTTTTTATGACCTTTTAATGCAATTGACCAATGTTTGTTTGATGGAGAGGATTGGGTGTTTATAGCCAATGGGAGGAAGTAGTAGGTGTCTTCCAATGAGACTGCCTGTGCTTTTAGAGAATATGTTATCCTTTTTGGGAGTACCCCCTTTAAATATTGACAACAGGTTATGACCTAAAATACTGGAATCTGCTGTCTGGTTTGCATATCTCTCTGGCGTAATTAAATCGAAATGGACGGCTGAAAGTAAAGTGCAGCTATTAGACCTCCAAAACCGGCTCCTCATCTGGTTAATTTCGCTTTCTATTGTGCTCAATCGCTGAGGGCCAAATACTACATCTGAGGTCAAGGACACTTCTTTCTGGGATGGATGCCAAGTAATCTCCACTTACATTGAGCCAAGGAAGACGAAACGGCCAAGTAATATAAGAAAATATTTTCAGCGGTTGGCATCCGATGGGAAGATTTGTGTTTTCTGCTTAATGTTTAATTAAGGTTTTTTGGCAGTATTTAATTCTCATGTTTTTTGTGATCATGGCCCTAAGGAAGAGCAATTAAAGAAAAGGACTATGTTGAAACGTTTCTATTGTACAACATAACCTAACATAATATATGTCTGTGATAGAGGTTTGTAGGAGTTGAGGGGGGAGGGGGAGGTTCATCATGTTTAAGGAAAAAAATATTACCTTATGTGCGCTGTGGGATAAAATAATAAAAAGAGATGTGGGTAGAGTAATGATAAAATGATGTAGGACGTAAAGGTCAAAAGGGGTCGTCCACTTTTGGCAAATAAACAACATTGCTTGTTTCATGAAATGAAAAGTTAGTTATAAAATTTTTCAATACATTTTTCTTTATAAATTCCTCCCGGTTTCTAGATCTCTGCTTGCTGTCATTCTATAGGATGTTTCTATGTTGACTTCGTGTCGATATATAACCGCTCCATGGTCATGACACGTGACCATGTCTCATTATAACACACAACTCTAATTACTCTGTGATATAACGAGCCATGCACCTGTGTGACGTCACATGACCAGGGACCGCTATATAGCCCCAGGAAGTAAAGAATGAAGCTTCCTGTTTAATGACCGCGAGCAGAGATGGAGAAAACAGTGAGGAATTGATACAGAAAGTATATTGAAAAGTTGTACACAATATCAATCATTTTCTGAAAATGGACAACCCCTTTGTGTGAAAGGTGGCACATAGTAGGTTTGAGGAGCTTATTCTAATGTTTGTATCTGTGCCCAGGACCGTGCAATAAAACCTATGGTAAATCTGCTCCTTTCTATCATTTTTATGTATATTTTTCTGTTTATCCGCTACATTTTTGTTTTCCTTCTACAGCCTCTTGTTGTAGTATCCACTCCAAACCAAAGCCAGTCTGTAGAAAAACAGCCCCATGATCTGAGCATTGATGTATACAGTCGCACCTTATACTGGACATGTGAGGCCACCAACAGCATCCATGTCAAGAGGATTTCCGGAGATTACATTGGCACAGTTTTATCTGGAGAACATGACAAGCCGAGGGCTATTGCTCTGAATGCTGAACGAGGGTAAGGTTGAGATTAAAGATGAATACATGTACATATGTTTTAGGCGGGGGTTATGTTTTCTTTTTTGAGATATTGAGCCTTTACATTAAGAAACAAGTACAATGGAAGAACCATACAGTAGATGATGAGATACACATATGATGGATGATACGGTTAGCGAATCCAGGCAATGTCCAAGAACACCTCATCACAGGAGGTGGCACGCTGACCTTTGCAAATTTGTTAGGGCCATTAGAATTTGAAAATATAGAATTTAAAGTGTTTTCTTTTTTTGTTTATATTACAAAAAATAAAAACAACCCTTTAAAGGGAACCTGTCATCAGGATGGAAATTTTTACATTATGACAGGCTTTCAAACGTTACCTGGCTTTTTCGTAGCAGTGTGTGGTTGAGACCCAGGGAGGAGGTGAGTTTAAATGAGAATTGCTTGTGGTGGTCTATTGAGGTAGCAGGGGAGAGGCTGAGGGAGGGGCATGAGTGAGGAGTTCTGACAATGGACACAGCAGGAGAACGTGAGCACATAGGAGGGGAGTACTTTTGTTGTTTTAAACCCCCCAGCGAAATAGCTATTTTATTTTTTGATCCTCTGACAATCCCCTTATCAATTTTTTTCAGGGTGAATAGAATAATTTATTGAAACAGTCCTCTATAAAGATTGGCTATACCTTTTTCATGTTGATATTTGTAACACCATGTGATCATGTAGAAGCCCTTCTTCTGTTAGGTGTCTGGTTATGCTTTTCTGCCTGTCAGGGCTGAATGTTAGAAACTTGACATTTTTTTTTTTCCAATATGTTCTGCTGGTGAAGTCCTTAAAGACAGATAAACAAGCGGGCAAAATGGGAACCATGTGTGACACATCTGGTGAGGAGCTACAGATGGGTTTGTCAAACATATGTTTAGAGAATTCAGCAGGCATTTTGGTTGTCTCTATAATTTTTGAAGAAAATCTTATGATTCACTCAACACGGCGACTAAGCAGATGAAGAAAAACATGTTGGCTTTCTTATAAACAACTTTGCAAACCGCAGAAAGCTTTGTACATTTTAATTTCCGTTATTAAGATGAATTTCTAAAACCTTGAGGAAAACAAATGGATTTTTTCTAATTAAAAGTGGAGGAAAAGAACAATTGAAACCTACTGGTATTACCAAATTGGGTACAAAGTAATGTTTTCATTAACAAAATGTGACATTTCCGCTTATGATTGTTTTAGGAACAATAATTTGTGGACTCTGACCGGTGGACAAACATATGGGGGTCTTGGGTCTTGTTTGTTTTGACGGCCTACCCGCAATATCTGATTAGAGGGGGAACACTGTTATCAGCTGTGCTCTTTCCGGGTACTTTACAGTGTATTATGCTGTAAGGAGAAGGCTCCATGCACTGTGTAATGGCCAAGCAGTGTTACTGCAGTTTACATCCTATTCACTTTGGTGGGAACTGAGCTGCAATAGCAGCTTAGTCGCAACACCTCAAAGGGGGCCATATGCCTCAAAGGGGGCTAACTTTATTGGAACATACCGATAAAGCTAGGAAACACTGGAGTACATAGCCCTTACCACTTACAGCGGTCTGACATATTCATGAGGGGGTGGTCCGAGGCACTCCCTTTCCTCTTCCTCCCCCGACCACCCATCCCACACCATATGCCGGCGGTGACTGCTAAGCTTCAAGCGACAGTCACCCCCTCCTCGGGCCTAGTGGTTTTAACACTCCTTTTACTTGGGTAGGGCCAGGGTTCTCTTTTAGGACACTCAACTTACAGACGGACCTCTCTGCCCACTGTGAAGTCTGGTAAAGCTCTCTTGATACTTTATTTTAGGATAAAATATGATCAGCTGTGTCTGTAATGAAGCTTTATTGATAAACCTTGGTCCCATAATGGCACAAAATTTTGAAAATCCAGTTGTCACTGGGACAAAAAAAATGTTTTTAAAAAATTCAACTTGGAAACCTATTTGTACTTGAGCTAGGGACTGCTTGTATAGCCAGGCTGGACTACAGACCTAAACAGCTGATCCATACAGGAGCCAACAATCACAAAATCCTGGACAACCCATTAAGGACTAGGTCTTTACCTGCACAATGTTAGGAGCTTTTACATCTGCTTACTTACACTATTATAATACACCTTCTTTGATAAAGAAATCTATTGATGTTATTTTTTACAAGATTGACCTGTCATGTTAGACTTATCAGGATATATTTACTATTCAGTCTTACAAAACGTTGGATCCGTTTGCAGTCTTTTTCCAGACATAATGTCTGTTATGTACATAAGAAAGCGATCAGCATCCTATTGCACAAGGGATTTCTCAGCCTGACTGAAGCCTTAATAGAAGTTTTTATTTTTGTGACCGGTAATGTGTGATCGTGCAGAGACTGGAGATTTTGCAATCACTTTAGTAGTTGGTCATTGGACACAGTCACAAATTCTTCATCTGTAATCAAGAGCTTTATCTCTGTAAAGAATAATTGTGCCCTCCTTCAGATTTTCTGTTTCTCACTTGTATTAAAAGATCTGTTGCCTTATGCAAGTGATATATTTTTGTCCCTCTTTTTAGATATATGTACTTCACAAACATGCAAGAAAGATCCCCCAAAATCGAACGTGCCGCCTTAGATGGGACAGAACGAGAAGTTCTCTTCACCACTGGTCTCATCAGGCCCGTGGCCCTTGTTGTGGACAACAAGTTGGGGAAACTATTTTGGGTGGACGCAGACTTGAAGCGTATAGAGAGCTCCGACTTCTCTGGTAAGAGTTTCAATATTGACTGGGAAAATCAACCATGGGAAGTTTTCCATTTATTTTGATGACAAAAACATGGTTATTGATCAATCATGAGTATACATAGATTAATTCAAACAAACAAAACAACGAATCTTACAATAAGTTGCTGATTATTACAATATATAAAGAAGATCAACATGAACAAACTTGAAAATGTCGGCAAGATATGTTTTGGGAGGAGAAATCCTCCCTTCAACGTACTTCTCCAAATACTTTAATATGGCACATGTTAACCAAAGAAATAAAAAAAAGAAAAAATAAATAAATAAATAAAGAAGAAAAGAAGGAAAGGATGTATATGGTATACTACTATCCTAATATACTAACAGGGAAGGAAGATACAGGGGTGGGTTGCTACAACAGGACCGGAGAAGGCATCTCAGTTTTCATATTTATAGGATATATATGATCTAATGCAAAGTTTCCTCATAACTATGGTCGAAGGGGCATATTTAAGTTCATATATTCAAACTTAGCCACGCACTCCAGTTATCTTTAAAATGTTTACTTCTTATTATGCCTTGTTCCCACATACACATTTTGTAGCGATGGCATTCATTCATACTCTCTATTATTGAATCTGAGTTAACATTAACAGATTTCCATTGCTTTGCAATAGTCGTTCTCACCACCGCACATAGTCTGCTTGTTAGCGGAAGTTTTCCATTTATTTCTCTGTATAGATCTTTACAAAGTAGTAAAAAGTCCCAAAATAAAGTTGGCCATGACTTATGGTTATATGGTCCTCTTAAAGGGATGGACCAAGTAACAGTAAGTTAACACATAAGTTTGGCAGGTTTTGTTCCCCCTCCATTATGAAATATTGGAAATAATAGCACAGCCGCCCCAGCTATTTATAACGGAAGCTTAAATGGGTTGGCCACTTTTAGGAAAATTTAACAAGTGGGTCACCCTTATTATACTTGCCTCGTTAAATCTTCCTGGAAGCCTCTACGAGGTGCTAGCCAACAATTGGAGAGGGAATACAAACAGTAATGACTGCACAGCTCGGGGCTCCAAGGTGACCAAACCCTGAAGGTAACCATCCTTAAATTGAAGTTTATGATTACGGAAGGTGAACAGAAAACTTTCTGTTCGGTTATACTTTGCCATTTAAGAGTCTAAAGCAATAAACTGAACCCCCCCAACGGAGGTGGTACCTGAGCTTTTACAAGCTACTCAGTCGTATTCTAGAGAGCATTTGCAGTTAGGTCATGGTCACGGTTATTACAATCCTTCTAGCTTGACATTACATTTGCTAATCATTTCCTGTTGATATTTTTTTGTAGTATATTCATGTACAACATCATTTCTGCATAAACTTCTTTCTACTTTCCCATTCATCTGAATAAGACTGGCAGATATTCATGGGATTAATTCAAGAATAATTTTATTCAGATTACTAAAACCGTTTATTAGTCCCAAAAAGTTCTAAAACGTATGAAACAACCCTTATAATCTTCCTGGCCTTTGAAAAGTTGGGACTACCGGCCAGTTTTGTCAAAACAAGTTTTTTCCTCTCCAATATTGCTCAGTGCTGCACCCACACATTATGTTTTAATTATACCCCCTATAACACAGAAATTTCCATCTTAATGTTTAAATCTGATTTATGGCCAATCATTGAAGATTGATAACCTATTAATGTCAATCTATAAGACTTCAATGCTTAAATTCGACATCTCAATGTTGCGCGTCACAGATTTCTTTGATCAATAATAAGAGCTACTGATCACAAGAGCCTCATTATCGGCATGTTACGTGGCCCTATTATCAACCTCTTTTTCGGATCAGAAAAAATAAAGTTGTACAGCAGGGTTAAGTAATTCAGACACTACAATATTTGTTGCTTTTCTATTCAAGAAATAGATATGTTTTCTTAATTTTTTTTTGCATACATTTTTAACACTTTTCATAAACTTTGGTACGTAAAAAGTCAAGTTCTGGTTGCCCATCGATAATGGTCCTCTGCTGTTTGGGATGGGCCCTTTGAGATCCAAATCCCTGGTTCTGCTAGTGATCATTTACTGCAAAAAGATGAAAGGCGAGCGATCGGCAAGAGATGAGAAGACTCCTATCGCTTAATGAGACAATGATGTTTTCCCGTTTGATCCATTCACGCTTGTTTTGTAATCCATCCTATTTAGCGAATAATGAACACAAGTGAAAGAATTCGGCAGCAGACTATAGTGAATGTAGTGCCAAACATGAGAGCTGCACAGCTGCCAGGCATGAGTTTGTATCTGCAGGGCCTACAAAATGGAAAAAAACGGAAACTGACAGACTCGCACCGGTTGGGACAAATGCAAGATCCTCCACATGTTGTATTTCTCCCAACAAACACAGGACCTGGAATAGAAAACTTTCTAAATTTTATATTGCTGATATCCGATTTCAAAAATGTCAAAGCAACAGATTTAGAAAGAAATGCTAAACCTGTTTTGATAAATTGCTCATAATCATTAGTGACTGATAATATAGGAAGTTGACCCAGCACCCAAACTCTCATATACTTTTATTATTTTCAGCTGTGCCCACAAATGATACTTAAGACTTGACATGTGAGAATTTTGTTTGCCTTTAGGCGGGCTACACACCACCGTTAGCAGCACATGAAATCGGGACTGTATGTTGTCCGACCCCACATACTGCACACTTTGCATATGAGGGGGGTTCTTGACTCGTATTTGAGAAGAAGTAAAAAGCAGACTCGTCTCAACACTTTACAGCTTCCAAAATGGTATCAATGAAAAGATCATGCCACAAATAAAGACACCTTGCACATATCCATATGCATAAGTGTGAAAAAAATTATTGGTGTTAAAATATGGTGGTACAAGATTTCTTTTTTCCTTTCTTATTTTGCTAATGTTTTTTTTAAGTAGTAAGAAATAACAAAACTATATACATTTGGTGTCTCATAGCAGGGCCCATAATAAAATGGTGCACCTGCCTTTTTTCCTCTCCAGCTTTCCAGTACATTGCACAGAATATTACACAGTGCTACTAAGGAGTATAACTAGTCTCACAGAAAACCAGCCCTCATATGGCTCTGTAAATGGGGAAAAATAGGTATGGCTTTTGAATCCACACCATTCTTTGGCTCAATAGAAATCAATTGTTATGTGGTATACGACATGTGGTAATGGCTAGAGAATTCTGGTGCATCTTCAATAGTAAATCTGGCCCAAAAAAGCAAGCTGCAGAAAATTATCCATAACAAATGCACTTTAGAGACTCTGGGGCAGATTTATCAAGTGTCTGAAAGTCAGAATATTTCTAGTCGCCCATGGCAACCAATTGCAGCTCAGCTTTCATTTTACCAGTGCTCATGAATATTTCAAAGGAGAGCTGTGATTGGTTGCCATGGGCAACTAGAAATATTCTGACTTTCAGACAGCTTGATAAATCTGCCCCTCTGTCTCAATGCTGGGCCTTAGAACAGAATCTAGGCAATCCCCGATTTAAGCACAGCCGACTGACAGGCGACTCCTAGTTAAAACCTAAAAGCTCATATCACCCCCCTTTCCTTAGAACTGATATAAAAATAAACAAATAAAATCATGATCCCGTCCAGCATTGTTGCATCTTAAAATGCCCGATCTATCAAAATATAAAAATGGTTATTCCCGGAAGTGAACCCCATAATGGAAAATGTCAGAATCGCCACTTATTTTGCCATTTTGCAACATGTAAACATTTTAATAAAAGGTGATCAAAAGGTCGTACCATCTCCAAAATGGTAGCAATAAAAATTAGCAATCTCGGCAAAAACAACGCCTTACACAGCTCCGTATAAGAACATATGAAAAAGCTATTGGCCTCAGAATATGGCAAAATGAAGGGTTTTTTTGTTTGTTTTGTTTTCTTTTTTGTGCAAATGGTTTACATTTTTTAAAAATCTATCTAAATTTGGTATCTTCATAATAGTTCTGACCAAAAGAATTAACTAGATGTTTCATTTGGAGTTCACAGTGAAAGCTGCGAAAACGGGAACCAAAACAAAATAGCGCAAACGTTTTTTTTGTTTTGTCAATTTCGCTGCATGTAAAACTTTTTCCACCTTCTCAATACATGGTATGGAATATTAAATACAGTCACTAGGAAGTACAATTTGTTACGCAGAGAACAGGCCTTTATACACCTCTGTATGCAGACAAATAAAAAAGTTTTATGGAATTTTGAAAGAGAGTGAAAAAATATAAACCCAAAAAATGAAAAAGGGCTGTGTCCTTAAAGGGGTTTTCCCACAAACACAAGTTAGGCCCTATCCTGTGGATAGGGCCTATCTGGCTGATCGGTGGGTGTCTTAGTGATGAGACCCCCACAGATCACGAAAACCAGTGGTCTGATGGGGATTCGCGTACCTCTGATGAACCCCTCGTCGCTCCGTAGGAGTAATGGAGCAAACAGCCATGCATGACCTTTCTGCTCCATAGAGATTAATGGAGCAGAATGGTCATGCCCTGCCGTCTACTCCATTACTCTGACGGAGCAACGAGGGGTCCGACTGAGGTAAGTGGGACTCGGTTAGATCCCTTTTTAGTGGTCTGTGGGGTAACTTTTATTCGTGGGGAAAACCGCTTTAAGGCGTCAGTCAAGCGTTTTGTTTGTTTACTACTTGACAACCAAGACTGGATGTAATGAGCATACTCGCTGTAGTGGAACTTTTATGCTTGAAGGACGCAAGACGCCTTGAAGAAAAAATTGAATGATTTATCCCTCCTCTCCTTTGTTCCATGTCATTAACTAATATATTTGGCAGTTTGCAACTAAAAACCCGCACTTCTATAGAAAGAAAGGTTTTTATTAATTCCAAGTATGCAATGACAACCCCAGGGGCTGTAGTAATTATGCAGTCTTCATTAAGACCCCTTGCGGCACTGGAAAACATCTTGACATGTAGGAAAAAGCTTTGTACATATGCGCATACCAGGAATACTAGGTCATATGTACAAAACTGACAGGGGTACTGGGATCTTATGCACCATCTTCACTGACTGTTACTTCAATGGCCCATTAGTATCTAGGAGACAACATATTGCTGTAGTTTTTACCCCTAATTTCTCCATCTCCGTACTCAATCTTCTTAAGTTACCAGAGCTTACCTCCGGCAGGAAGTATGTGAAGTTTAGGGACAGGATAATGAGGAACAGTCTGTGTTTGGATGGCTATATTAGTGTAACTTATTTAATCACTTTTGGCTTCCTCCAGAATTCCTATGTTATTCTTGGACATGATTCTCTCTAGAGTATAAGGAGAGTTCAGGCATGTGCATTACCTCCTGAGGAGCATGGTTTTTCATGGCAGCCACCAATTGCATATGATATTGAAATGAAATTACGAGTAAAAAAAAACTCTAAACTTCCTCTTTGTATAAAATAATCACTTAGCTAGAGCTATTAATGGTAATCTGAGATGTTTGGTAGAACTCTGAACATGTTGGCTGCCTTGACGTTGTGTCAGAGCTAATCCTGGACTTCATCACATAGTCTAGCCTCTAGGTGATCTTCTCAGGAAGGGAATGGTAATGGAATTCTCAAGATAAGCAAAAAATACAGACTGGCTTAGTGCTCAGTGTCAATCAGTGGTTGGCGTTATGGTAATTGGGTTGGGTTGGAATATCATTTGACCGCATATTTTGTTTTTCATGTTTTTAGTTACATAGTTTATAATATTGAAAAAACACAGTCCAAGACTAACCTTTACTGCCAAAGCAAGGGTCCCGACAAATTTGTGCTTTCCAACATTAATTGTTAGACTTGGTATACAGGCAGTCCCTTGGTTACGTACAAGAAAAGTTCTTTGGGTTTGTGTTCTTAAGTTGAATTGTTATGTAACTTGGAACTGTATATTTTATAATTGTAGCTCTGGACAAAAAAAATTCTTTATCCCACTGTCAATTGGATTTTCAAAAACTTTTTTTGTTGTAATGGTACAAAGGATTATCAATAAAGCTTCATTACAGACGCTTTACATCTGATTATTGCAGCCTGGGGATAAAGTAATAGCATCCAGAGAGCTTCACCAGAGGTCACAGGGGGCAGAGAGGTCAATATGTCACTAAGGGGCATCTAAGTCTGGTGTCTTTAAGTATGGGACCCTCTTTATAAGGTTGGAAAAAGACAGAACCTGGCACAAAAAACATCTTCCACCAAGTACCAATAGAGGAGTCTGTAGTCAGATACTCTTTTAACTCGGCTTTTATTCCCCACTTATAAAAATTAATTCCCCACCCTTCACCGTTCATGAAATTTGGAGATTTACTAGGCCTCAATACCTATTTAGGTATTTTACATTGTAATGAGGTCTCCCCTCAGTCGTCTTTTTTTTCTTTAAGCTGAATAACCCCAAGTCTAGTAATCTATCATTGTATTTTACGACCCCCCCCATTCCCGTTATAATCTTGATTGCGCCCATTGCAGTTCTACTATGTCCTTTTTATACACTGGTGCCCAAAACTGTGTACAATAGTCCATGTGTGGCCTGACCAGGGATTTGTATAAGGGCAAAACTAGGTCTTAGACTATATTCACACTGCCGTTGCCCGCCCGTACCCTACCGTAGCGGGCAACAGCAGTGTACAGGGAGAGGAGGAGGAGGTGAGCGCAGCTCACCCCCGCCCCTCTCCATAGGAAGTAATGGCGCACGGCGCCGTACTACGGAGAAAGATTGGACAGGTCCTATCTTTTTCCGGGTACGGAGCGGTACGGTGCCGCACGTGTGCTGCACCGTACCTCTCCTGTAGGGCGCCGTGCGCCCATTGACATCTATGGAGGACGTATATCGGCCGTATATACGCCGGCCGTATATACGTCCTCCATACGTCATTGTGAATGTAGCCTTATCATGAGAATCTATTCCTCTCTTCATACATTCCATAATTCTATTTGTTTTATTAGCAGTTGCCTGCCTCTTATTAGTTACAACAGTTTATGGCACATTATGGCACGCTAGATGCTTTGCTAATGTTTAATGCCATTACTAGCTTTTGGGGCAAGACATTCGATAAGTGAACTATTCATACTGTATCCCTTCTTATATGTCCAAATCTCCTTTCCTCCATCCATAATGGATGTTCCCGGATCCAATGTACATTTCATTGGAATTCTGAACCTGAAGAACCTACAGAGATGTGTTGCTTAGCATGTCCCATTTGTTTCTAAGGTGTTACTAGGATTTTGGTGTGGGTGACCTTGGGATAGCTTGTCAATATCTGATTGTGATGGTCCATCTTCAGGCACTTTGTCAAAGATATAAATAGGTCATCAGTATTAAATATCTGAAATTCACCTTTTAAAATGTTTTACCTTCTTATTACAGGAGCAAACAGAATTACTTTGGAAGATTCAAATATCCTTCAGCCAATGGGACTTTCTGTTTTGGGTGATCATCTGTATTGGATTGACCGACAACAGCAGATGATTGAACGAGTAGATAAGACCAATGGTTTGCGAAGGACAAGGATTCAAGGTCGCATCACCCATCTTACTGGAATTCATGCAGTTGAGCCTCTTGACTCCAAGGAGTTCTGTAAGTTCCTTTCATACTAGGCCAAGTATTGAAACTAACTGGACTCGGACAACCTTTTAAGATCCCAGCGGTCTATAGCCACTGCTAATGAGTGTTGCCTGTGTCCATCTAAGTAGATCATTCTTGTAGCCACATGTCACATTTGATTGCAGGTCAAAGGAAGGACCACAGTAAGTAAGTATTGAGGGTGTTTTAGACTCGAGCCAAAGTATTTCTTGTAGTGTAAAAGTATGAAGGACCACACAGATGTGTATATCAGTGTTTTACATCTTCAACTTACATTTATTTGCAAATGTAATTTTGCAGCTGCACACCCATGCTCAAAGGATAATGGAGGGTGTTCTCATATCTGCATCGCCAAAGGAGACGGCACCCCTCGATGCTCCTGTCCTGTGCATTTTGTCCTATCAGAAAACCTATTGACGTGCGGAGGTACTGCATAATATGCTTTTGTGCTCAGTTAACTATCTTTATCTGCTTATCTTTTTTTTTCCCTTTTAATATCTGTCTTTTGTGTTGCGCAGAGCCACCAACTTGCACTCCAGAGCAGTTTACATGTGCCACAGGCGAGATCGACTGCATTCCCATGGCATGGCGTTGCGATGGATTTTCAGAATGTGAGGACAAGAGTGACGAGGAGAACTGTCCGCTTTGTTCTGACAATCAGTTCCAGTGTGAGAAGGGTCAGTGTATTGATGCTCGGAAGAAGTGTGATGGAGAATATGATTGTCAGGACAAGTCTGACGAATTGGACTGTGAAGGTGCGGAAATGAACTTCCTAGCTCTATGCTGTATACAAACTGCTATTCCCTGCAAAGTGTTAATTATGTTGATGAGAACTACTTAACGCGTGTCTGAAGGTGGATGAATACTTCTGCTATTAGCAAAATTGTGTAGACGATGGAGTATTTTGTCTGATTCCAGCCTAAATATCTAAGGAGTGTTTGGTGAAGAACAAGCTATTCCAGTCTAGTGTTTAGAACTTGATGATAAATGCCTTAAGCTGAGATTCATATTGAGTGGATATGTTTTCTGTATATATTTCAGCGATCTGCCCACCAAATCAGGTCCGCTGTGACAATGGTCAGTGCGTCACCACAAAGCAGCAGTGTGATTCCTTTGTGGATTGTGGTGATAACTCAGAAGATATCCTCTGTGGTAAGCAGCACATGTCTAGATATGGGTATAAGTCATTGGACAACCTTGTGTTTCTTAAAAAAAATCTATTTGTAGATTACATCATTACCAAAAAAATGTTTTTTTTTTCGTTCAAGAACTGAAAAGGACCCCATCTGAGGAGACTCCTTCACACAGCAGTGCGATTCTACCTGTGATTGGAATTATTTTGTGTGTCTTCGTGTTTGGTGGGGTGTATTTTGTGTGCCAGAGGGTAGTGTGTCAGAGATACACTGGGCCGAATGGACCTTTCCCACACGAATACATAAGTGGAACTCCTCACGTTCCTCTCAACTTTATCACAACTAGAAGTTCTCAGCCTGGCACCTACACGGGTAAGTCTCGATCATTTAAATATCACTAAAAAGATATAGACAGTCATGAAAGCTTGTAAGTCATCACAAGTGTTCAGTAAGGGGAGCAACTATATCAAGTTATCACAAAAGCAACTGGATTTTAAAGTATCAACAAGGATGCAATTCAAGCAAGTCACTCTCCACTCCAAGTGGAGGGAATTTTGGGACTAGTCCCCTTACCACCATCAAATCGATTCTCCTCAATACTTGCACGTTACATATCATGGCTTGGCGTGCGAGATCTGATCTTCTGAATCCAAAATTCTCTATTCTTTACTTCATGTATTGGTATGACTGACTTTCTTGAATTGCATCATGACTGACGCTTCAGAATCAGGAGTTGAGCACTAATCGTGAATCCAATACCTGTATTAAGAGATGTAATTAGTATGTAACATTAACATACAGCGTGGGCTCTGTATATCACTTTTAAGACTCCTTTGGTAAAGATCAAATATTTCATTCCAACTCAATCTGATCAGCTTCTCACTCATTTTCTTTAGTGGCAATGAATCTGTTAAGAAGTTTTACTGTTAGACACACTGTGATAGCGGTTGTTATAACAAAGGCTCTGCTTGTGTAGCTCCTGAAGAATCTACCCTGGCAGCTGGAAAATACCCTGGAAAATAGAACCATGGGATCAGCTGAAATGTGATCCAATAAAATGTAAAGCACTGAGTCATATGGATTACTCGCTAAGCTTTGGACGCTCCCCAGACTTTGGTTTTGCATTGACTGTTGGAATAAAAATATCGTATTCGTTTTACGATTTTTGTCAATTACATCCTTTTAAAAAAAAACACAGAAAATGCATAAAAATTATCCCAAAACTTTTTCCTTTAATCTTATTTAATCCTATCTGATGAACTATATTAAAACTGTCAAAGAATTCTTCCCTCTGTGTACCAGGAACTCCCTCATACCCCTCTTACTGTCCTGCTCCAGCCAGTAGTCTTGCAGCCATACACAGGAGAGTCGCTTCTATGCCAAGAGTGTAAATCCCCCATCTACTCTTGTCATTCCAAAGCCAGAAACTCAGCACAGTCCAATAGCTTCTATGTTCTCTGCAGGATTCCTGAACGAGGCAATATTTCCTGTTTACCCTTATACATTTTTAGGTTAAGTGTTTCCGTAATAAATAAGGTATCTTTTTCCATATGGAGACCATGTATTGATTTTATCTTTTATTTCTTGTTCAGAAGCTGAAGTGGAATTGAGTTTACTAAATGCTGATGACAAAGTAATTTACCTAAGGGTGGGAGAAGCCAAAAGTAAGGATATTAGATATGTTATCCTTATCACGCGTTCTGTTTAATTTATGGAAATCGGCACCAGTCTTATTTAATTCGCCCATTTTAAATTCACTTCAGAAAAGCAGGAGGATCTAGTATATTTATGTTTATTGGTTCGGTGACAGACTGAAATTTTTTTGGGGGGGACCCACCCTTGCACCTTGACTTCAGTATTCCCTAGGAAATAGACTATAGTAGCATCTAAATTAGGTTGTGTTATACTGTAACACTGGAGACCAGAATTGGGATAGAGCTTGGGTCCACTGGGGGGCCCACTGGTTCTCTGGTGGACCAGTAGTATAACTGTGTTGATTTCTGTAAAAAGATTTAGTATAACTTTACATGTAATGATTTAAATGAAATCTACTATTTTCTTTTATGCATTATGAACCATACATAACTTGAGAACGCTGAAGCTACACTGATGCAGAAACATATCTTGTTTAATCACTGATCCTAGTGGTTTTGCTCAAAAAACAATAAAAAAAATTAGGACAATTTGGCTCCTGTTGCTCCTACGGGGCTTCTCCTCTTAACCTAACAATGAACCGCTCCAGAGAACGCTGTATTCACTGTGTTGTCCCTGACAGGCAGAAGTAATTAATCGTTGCACCATCCCCCAACTGCTGTATATGAGTAATCCAGCTCAGGTTTGCACCCAGCTTTCCCAAGGCCTTAAATTTATAATTGTTTTTTTAGCAAAACCGCTCAGATCAGGGATTAAACAAGATATGTTGCTGCATCAGTGTAGCTACAGCATTCTGGAGGTATGTTTGGTTCACAGTACATAAAAACGGTAGAATTACTTTAAATACCTTTCTTTTATGATCCAATAAAACAATCCTAATTGTTCATTCGATAGAGTAATTGTCTTTTGATTTCTGTCTATGATTTCTATATGGGTAATATGCTTTATACATTATGAAGCTTTATAAATCTGCTTACAACTGCATGAATAATTTGGATGCAGAGCACCTCCATTGTACATAAACCTTCACATGCAGAATATTTCCATATATAATTAATGTGAGACCTCTCTTCTCTGCTCAGGTATACCTTGTGGAAAGCAAATGATCAGCTCCATGAGCATCATAGGCGGTGGTAGTAGTGGAGCTCCACTTTATGACCGAAATCACGTGACTGGTGCTTCCTCCAGTAGCTCTTCAAGTACCAAGGCAACCCTCTACCCACAGGTAAATGGACAAAATAATAAAACTAGTTAGGATACATTAGGGCACCAGTTATAAACCTCCCACACCTAAGAGACGTGCTGCACACATGACTTTTATCTTTTCTTAATTGGAAACTGTCATCAGAGACCTCATTTTCACTAAACACAGGTTGCAGTAGTCCATCACACCATCAACAATGCCTTTCTACCTTTTATAAGCATTACATTACTACCCGGGGTAGTCACAGGGGCTGGGATTTGGTTTGGATGCATTTCAAAAAACAACATGTAACTTGTCTGTGTTACTCACTCCTCAGATCTTAGCCCCCACCTTTGTGCTTCATTACAGCTCCCACCCCCACTGATGTCATCTCACCAGGCTGTGACCTCTGTGAAGAGGCCGGAGGGAGGAGCTGTACAGGAGCGAAAAGGTGGGGGGCTAAGATCTGAGGAGTGAGTAACACAGACAAGTTACATGTTGTTTTTTGAAATGCATCCAAACCAAAGCCCAGCTTCTGTGACTACCCCAGGATTTTGTCAAGGAGCAAGGTAAGTTATAACACACAATTATATTATAATGCATATTCTTATAAAAGGCAGATTGCACTGAAGGTGTGATGGCCTCTTGCAACCTGTCTTTAGTGAAAATGAGGTCTCTGGTGACAGGTTCCCTTTAATGATAGCTATTTCCATAACAGCTGCTAGGTGGTCTTTATGGCTGAAAAAGGCATTCTGCTGCTCAGCGACATAATCTTAAGTGGAAACGTTCCATCACTTTTACTATTATACATGAGATGGATATTCTCCATGTGCCATAGCCACTAGTGTGTATGTACATATATATGTCAAACATATGACCTGTAGCGAGTGCCTGACAGAAGAGCAACTTGCGCAATTGAACTTTGTATCAAGAAGTCTGATAAAATACAGAATAATTTTCTCATTAATTTGATGATTTCATGGAACAAAATCATTCACTTTTGTTTTTATTGTAGATATTGAACCCACCCCCATCGCCAGCTACAGATCGTTCCTTATATAACACGGAAGTGTTTTACTCCTCAAATAGTCCATCCACCACTAGGTCTTACAGGTAACTTTTAATTTGCACTATATTCAATCTGCATTTGTGTTAAAGGTTATTTTAAAGACTGTTACTATTCTTAGGATGCATTTTTTTTATTTACTTTTTTTTTCCTGGCATAAGCCAAGCCAACATTTGTGTAAAGCCAAACTAGGCATTCTAAAACTGCACTACTTTTTAGACACTTACAATCTCTAAACCTCTGAAGATTTTAGAAATGAATACTGCAGATATTAATAGTAAACCTTGTAATAGACTTCATCAAGTAAAGCATCTTTTCTGTGCCTATTTTCTGCTCTTTCTCCTGTAGTGAGCAGTGCATCTGAAAGCCTACTGAGATTTTTCCATTTCAGACAGATAAGGAGACTAAGGATTAACTCTTTCTTAGAAAATATTTCACTTGATGATGCAGCTCTCTAAGATTAGACTGTCCAGGGACTGTCTCTGTAAAGAGTTAAGCCATTAGACACCTTATCAGGCTCCTTTTCTCTATCAGCTGTCAGTGGATACAGAACAGAAAGATGATTTAAACAATTGTTTAAAGGGAAGAAAGACAGAAAAAAGGACACAGGAACAGATTTCTTTAATAAAGTATATTATAAAGGTTACTCTTATCCACACTGTTCATTTTATAAAATGTTGAAAGTTTTTAGTTATGCTTTAAAGGGGTTGTCTGGGGAAGCACCAATGCATGTTATAAAAATAACCTCCTAATTTAAAGCATCTTGCTAATACATGTTTAGTTTCCCTGCTGCCTTCACATTTCGCTTGTGTTCATTAATGTAAGTATCTCTTATCTACTATTCTCAAAAAGAAACCTGTTTTCTTTGTTTTCAGGCCGTATCTTATACGGGGCATTGCCCCTCCAACTACTCCATGCAGCACAGATGTTTGTGACAGCGACTACACTACAAGCAGATGGAAAGCTAATAAATATTACATGGATTTAAATTCTGATTCAGACCCATACCCACCACCTCCTACTCCCAGAAGTCAATACATGTCAGCTGAAGAAAGCTGCCCCCCTTCCCCAACAACAGAAAGAAGCTACTTCCACCTCTACCCTCCTCCCCCCTCACCATGTACAGACTCTTCATGACCCAAACTGAAGGAACCTGCTCCCCTCAAAATTGTAAATAATTTAAATATGAACGAAAGAACAAATATATAAATATATATATATTATATATATTTTATGATTTTAAAGATAATTTGGATTGATGTTTTTTAAGAAAAAAAAAAGAAAATAAAAAAAAATTAAATGTGAATATAATGGGTCGGGTGGGGACTGTGAAAAATGTACAGCGTAAAAATATTTATATATAATATTTTTTTTTTCTATTTAACAACTATGTGCGATGTTTCTTATGGTATACAACATAATTTGTATCCTTCCGGGGGTTATGCATTTTCTATTTTGGTGCTAAACTGGGATCAATATGTCAAACATTACAAACATTATTTGTATCTGTACATATAATATCCATAGGAGGCGGTTACAAACAGGTTGGTATTACAGCCCACCATCTCCTCTTGACCATATTTAGTGTCTCTTGTGGGTCTGGTGCGCTGCAGCTAACCTTTTAAAGGGAACCTGTCACCATATTTTACTCCACTAACCTAGCAGCCCCATAAGGTATGATATGAAATGTCCTTTCTAGAATTCCCTCTTTTTGTGAAATCTTACCCATTTACCTCTAAAATAAAAATATCTTTCAGAGTCACATAAAATGAGCAGAAAACTGTCATCTTTTGCCAGAAATGAGACCCATAGACTAGAGGGGGAGCATTAATTCAGATACCTAAATATTGGGATACAGAAGCTAGAACCAAGGTTCTGGTACAGTATTAAAGAAGAGAATTTCATCTTTCAAACTGCATAAGTGAGCTACATAATCAGAGATATGGGCAAGTAAAGTCATAGCTGGGAAATGTAAGCTGCATATAAAGATCCTATTCCCCGCTACGCTGGTAACACTCTTTTATCTCAGGTTCTGTAGTTCACAAAAGCACCTGATGAAATTAAAAAGATGAGATTATCTTCTTTTATCTGATATCAGAAGTATGAAGCTATGAGTTTATGGCAATAAATGACACAGCCCCTCCAACCGGGCATAGATGAGTCGGCTCCAGAGGACGTGGGAGGGAAGCGTCAGTTTAGACGCCTATATCTTGGGTTCTATAGCAGCTGAGTATCAGTAGCAGTTGGTATGAGATTAAAAATAAGAATCTCATCTTTCAAATCGCATCACACCTCTGCTTCTTTTAGCTGCAGAAGTGGAGATACAGGCAGTTAAGAGAGAGGAGGATATTGGATTTTTACACTGAAAAAGGTTCCTAGGGGTAGCAGCTCGCTTTTTTTTTTTTTTTTTTTTAATAAAGAAACCCCACATATACAAAATTGCACAAAAAATAAGAACGTCCTTCAATTATTCTCTTCCTTGTATGTTGACATTAAAGCTGAGGAATGTATAAGGAATTCATTGTATGTGAGTCAGCCATGTCTCCCATTCTCCTCACTGACGTGTCTGTCTGTAAGGCGACTGGCTGGAGCATGTTATTGGGAGAAGTTGGGGATCTGGCTGGAGCACGTTATTGGGAGAAGTTGGGGAACTGGCTGGAACATGTTATTGGGGGAAGTCAGGAGAAATTGGGTTTTTATCGTTTTGGATTCCCAACTATGACTTGACCGGCCCACATCACAGAACCACAAACTGGATGGGGTTTCAAAGCTAAAATTATTTAATCTTCTATGGAACCCAACCTGACTCCTGTCTTGCAAAAGATGACCGTTTCTGCTTATTCTTGCATGATTTTGAAGGAGATAATTTTTTTAGGTAAATGGGCAAGACTTCACATAACAAGGGAATTCTAGAAAGGACATATCTTCCCTACTTGATGGGGCTGCCCCTATAGTGGGCTAAAAGTAGGTGACAGGTTCCCTTTAAGCTCAGAGATAGAAAACCTGATTCCGACCTTATTTTGAAAGAAATCGACTGAAGAACCTAATAGTATCTACCTAGAATCTATAAGACAGATTTTGACATAATCCCTTGCATATTGGAGTGAAGCGCATTTTCCAACAAATGCGTTTTATGGCATATAGGATATACCTTTAGCTTATGTTCACATGACATATTGTCTAAACTTCTTATGAAGTCTGCTTGTGTGTAGCTACCATGGATTCAGTGCTGCACATGCAAAGACTTATTTTTATTTTATTCATTTTATCTCAAATTATTTGTGGATCAGGAAAAATAATATATCTTATGTGTCATAGGCGCATAATCACATTGAAGTCAGTGAGACATGTGGATTCACCTTTTTAATGATTATTTAAAAGCAACGTATAAACACACTGTACACACGGTACGATTCCAAAAAAAGGAGCTCCTAGGGGTAGCAGCTCACTTTTTTTTTTTTTTTTTTTTATAAAGAAACCCCACATATACAAAATTGCACAAAAAATAAGAATATCTTAGAACGTCCTTTAATTATTCTCTTCCTTGTATGTTAAAATTAAAGCTGAGAAATGTATAAGGAATTCATTGTATGTGAGTCAGCCATGTCTCCCATTCTCCTCACTGAGGTGTCTGTCTGTAAGGCGACTGGCTGGAGCCTGTTATTGGGAGAAGTCAGGAGAACTGGCTGGAGCTTGTGATTGGGAGAAGTTGGGGAACTAGCTGGAGCATGATATTGGGAGAAGTCAGGAGAACTGGCTGGAGCACGTTATTGGGGGAAGTTAGGGAGCTGGCTGGGGCATGTTATTGGGAGAAGTTGGGGAACTGGCTGGAGCATGTTATTGGGGGGGGGGGGAAGTCAGGAGAAATACATATAGGCTATTAACAGTGTATTGTTAGCTTTTAAAGGTTTTTTTTTTCCTGGTTTAATTTGTAGCTTCCCCCTCCCACCTTTCACACTACTATTTAACTTCGGTAGAGTTCTGGACTTGGAAGTCACCAAGCCTCTACTCAAGTGTTGAGCATTTGGGCCCACGTTTATTAAAGTGTTTGCACCAGTTTTCTGTCTGATCTTGCCCTAGAAAGAACACGCAGATTGTGTCGTGGCTGCACTGTGCCTGACAAGAAAAAATGTGCACCAGGGGTGTGTTGGTGCTTAGTCGCACCGTGCGCTACAATTCTGCAGTATGAACAAAGTACAACAAAAAAATGATGCACACTTGCCGAGCCAAATTCATGAATGTGCAACACAATCCATGAATGTGGTGAACACTTCACAGGCAAAGTGCACGTAGTACAATTTTCACTGTATTTGATAATTGTGAGCCTCTGCGTGCAATTTATTTTGTAGCATCAATCCCTGGGTAAGCTCTTCCACTATACATTGTGTGGAGCGGTGCCTCGTAAAGAAGCTGCGGCTCTTCCTGATCACTGCAGCCCAGTCAGTGGGGCAAGGATTCTGGGGAAGACCATCCGTTGTAAAGATCCGGAAAACTGCTAAATACATGTCTTATTTCATTCACATTAATTTAAAGGGAACCTACCACCACGATTCTACCTATAAAGGTAGATTGGGTGGAAGGTGGATGATGGGACATGAGGATAGCCCTTTTTTCTACCTTTATAGGTAGAATCGTGGTGGTAGGTTCCATTTAAAGATATATAATAGGGGGGGTTGGCTTTTTAGAAGACACCTCACAATACTTTAAACCCACAATTCTTCCTTTTTTGTTTGTGTAATCTGTTGCTGAAAACAAAATGTTCACCTGTAGCATGCTGAATTTTTTTTATCTAAAAATTTACCTAAAATGTCAAAACAAGTGTGTTGTGTTGTATGTTATGTTGCCTTTGTTTTTGTTTTCACACACCCCGTGCTCAATATCCGTGATGTCTTGCAGGTAATATTTGTATTCAGGTAACTGGCGGTGCCTCTATATGTGCCCTCACCTGGTAGCATACATCTATCCCCAAATAAACTGGAGATCACTTATTATACTGCAGCAATTGTCCCCACCTATTGTGCCCCCTATTTCAAGAGACTGTGGAGACAAAGTTGTATTTTCGTTCTACCCAACTACTGGGTTATTTCTTGCCTTAACTTTATATTTAATGGTTTTTAACCAAGTTGGCAACAGCTCAGGTGACAATCATTGGTGAAACATCCCGACCTACCATTTCATTCATAAGGGAACCACACAGGTAGTCAGACCCCCTTCCCTTAACTGGTGATCCCTCTGACGTATCCGCACGAGAACGAGGATAACATTTTTTCCAAGTGTGAATACAGCAGCTGTGCTGAAGAAAAGACCCTGACTACTGCGCTTCCATGATGGTTTATAGGCATGTTAGGTCCATGTGGCAAATGTTAGGGCTACACGTGTTATCAACCTAGCCACGGCTCACCATCTGGCTACATAACTTCATGTTCATACATAGGATCCTTGGTAAATGTTAATTAAGTTCAAGACTAATCACTATGTGAAGTAAAGAGGGAAAATCTATCCCTTTATGATGCATTGCTGCCCTCTCTCCGACTCTGGCTGGTGGATTCTCATGTGGCATTTTTGTCATGTTTTAAAATGCATCCAAAACGCAAGTGAGAGAGGGTTTGGCCGAAACGCATATGCCATTACAATGAAACGCATATGTTTTGGCCAAACCCCCTCCCACTTCCAAGAACGTTACCAAACGCATGGTAAGCTTACAAAAAACACACCAAGAACTGTCCAAAAACGCACCCTGTGACCGCACCCTAAAGGAACCTGTCACTAGTGCAACCTATGCTAAATGCTAAGTACACACACAAATTCAGTTTTGCGCACCTTTGCTTTACTGCGCATGCACTCAAGATACAGTAAATGCAAAATAAAACTGGCTAAATCACATAATGCACCTGATTTATGATTACTATGGATTAGACAGATTGAAACAGATTTTTTTGTTTTATTTCAGCCATACTATTTTAGGGTATCTTCACTGATGATATATTAGCTGCAGATTATTAATCCGTGGCATTATACAGTTGCATTGTAGTCTATGAGATTGCACTACATGCTGGTCAGCGCCAGCTTCATCATCGTGCAGGCAATGCCGTATGACCCTGTTCCGTTTTTTTTGCCCGCAGTTCTTCCAGCATGCAGCGAGGTCTATAACCAAACTACAAATTCAGTTCTACTTGTACAGTGCTAGACTAGATCTTTTTTTTTTTCCCCGCCAACTCAGGAAGTGAACGCATTGATTTATCCTTTCCTATGTCAGAACATTTCAGACTAATTGCCTCTCGGCTTTCAGTTCTAATCTCCCAAGATAAAAATTTAGAGGAAATTATTGAAGTGTAAAGGATGAATGATTCGCACTTAACAACTTCCTAGTTCCTTATTGGGAGGAAAAGGTCACCGGGTGATGTGAGTTTCATCAGTTTGTCACTGAAGCTTCTTGATTTCAGAGCCTTCAACACCAAGTCAAGTTTCACTTCATGTTAAAGGGGTATTCCCATTTCAGGGTGCGGTCATGCATCACATTCAACGCATGTGTCTAAAAACGCATTGCAACAGCTATTAATACTTGCGTCTACAAAACGCTAATGTTAATGTTTACGTTAACAAACATTTGTTAACAATGCATTAACGGTTGCTATTTGTAAACACACATGTTAACAGTTGTTTAATTAGGCAAATCTCTCTTCAGCTATTGTAAACGCATGCGTTAAACGCGACATGTGACCGCACCCTCAGCATATTAATGTTATTGCTAATATTATAAAAAGTTATACAACTTTCAATATACTTTCTGTATCAATTCCTCAAGGTTTTCTAGCTCTCTGCTTGTTGTCATTCCATAGAAAGATTCTATGTTAAATCTGACCATGGTCACACAAGTACATTGTACATTAGTATCATAGAGAGGAATCAGAGCTGTGTGTCATAACGAGTCGCGCACCTTTGTGACCATGAGAAGATTTCTGTCCACAGGAAGTAAATATAGAAGCTTTTCTATAGAATGACAGCAAGCAGAGATCTAGAAAACCATGAGGAATTGATATGGAAAGTATATTGGAAAGTTGTGGAACTTTTTTATAATACAAACAATAACATTAATTTGCTGGAGTGGGAATACGTGGGAGGCCCCCCAAAGATTACAAGAACGAGGGGTCCAGTGCTTGGCAATTTCTGCAAGCTCCATAGAGGTTAATGGAGCAGAACGGCCATGTGCAGCCTTCTGCTCCATTAATCTGACGGAGCGACGCGGGGTCTAACAGACCTCGCGATCTGTGGGGGTCTCAGCACTGAGACCCCCAATGATGAGCAAGTTGGGCCCTATACCGTGGATAGGGCCTTACTTTAGTTTGTGGGAAAACCCCTTTAAGTTGAATTTGTAGTTTTGAGTTTTTAAAATGTTTTTTGGTCTCTGTAACCTTGGATTTTAAAACTATTGGGTTGCCATAAGGACATGGATTAACTATAAATATTGATTGCAGACATCTTTGGTAACTGTTACAGCTGATCATTGTAGCCTGGGGCTAAAGTACAACAACGTCCAGATGTACGTTTGTAACTAGGGGTCGTCTGAAAGTCGGGTGTTGTAAAATTGGGGACTGCCTGTATAGGATTCAATAGAGAGCAGGCTTCTTGCTTGTCATTCTCTTATTAAAAGGGATCATATAGAAACGGCTTTCTTCAGGAAACCTATAGTTTTTGTAGCAAATACTGGAATACTTGTTTTTTCTCATTGATTGCTTTTGTAAGCTATATGAATGTACATTTTGTGTGTACATCTTACTATGTGGTCATCAACTCAACTGCTGGCATTGAATGTTATTAGCTGGTAGAACGGATTATGATGGAAACATCAGGTTGTGTTTACTTGCATACAAAAACCAAACTTTGTGCCAGAAGTATATTACATTGATATAGGTCCTTCAGCGGGTCCGGAGTCTAATGTAATAATAAGCCTCAAAGGTTGAGAAGACCGACCAATGTAAAGCTAACTCGGCCACAATTTACTTCTTCCTGGGTTCAGTTTCTTTTGGTTAGACTTACAAATAGGCCAGCAGCATACTAAGCAGCTGAACAAGATGTAGGGCTGGGTAATTCCTGCTTTCTGTCTTGTGCCCACTGCTCTCTACATGATGTGACTGAGCATGAAATGCAAAGGTCCGTAAAATAGTTGTTTACCTGCTTATACACGTTCCCCTCATCCGAAGGCCGGTAGGTGGTGGGGGGAGGTTGTTACCAGAGCCCTTCGCTGCTGCAACTTCACAAGCTGTTACCCTGTCTCACCCCCTCCCATCTGATATAATCTTACAGCAGCACAATACTATTACTCTTATCCTGTATATATGGGCACAGCACAGTATTACTACTATCATCCTGTATATATGGGCACAGCACAGTATTACTACTATCATCCTGTATATATGGCAAGCACAGTATTACTATATCATCCTGTATTATGGGAACAGCACAGTAATATTACTACTATCATCGATATAGGGCACAGCACAGTATTACTACTGATTATCCGTGTATATATGGGCACAGAGCACAGGATAACCATATCATCCTGTATATATGGGCACCACAAAGTATTAATACTAATACTGTATTATATGGGCAGAGCACAGTATACTACTATTCTCCTGTATATAGGGGCAGAGGCACAGTATTCCTACATTCATCATGTATATATGGCACAGCACAGGATTACTACTATATCTGTATATATATGGGCACACACAGTATTAACCCCTATCATACTGTATATATGGGCAGAGACACAGGATAACTACTATCATTCTGTTCTATATATGGGCACAGCACAGTATTACTACTATCATCCTGTATATATAGGGAACAGCACAGTATTACTGACTACATCTGTAGATATGGGCACAGCACAGTATTAACTACTATCATCTGTATATATGGGCACAGCACAGTATTACTACTATCATCTGTAATATGGGCCACCGCACAGTATTACTATATCATCCTGATATATGGGCACAGCACAGTAGATTACTACTATCATCCTGTATATATGGGCACAGCACAGTATTACTACTATCTCCTGTATAATATGGGCACAGACAGGTATTACTACTATTCTCTGTAATATGGGACACAGACACCGTATTACTACGATCATACTGTTCATATGGGCACAGCACAGTATTACTTTACTAGCATCCTGATTATGGGGACCCGCACAGTATTACTACTATCATCCTGTAATATGGTCACAGCCAGTAAACTAACGATCATCCGGTATATATGGGCGAGCACAGTATACTACTTATCATCCTAGTATATATGGGCAGAGCACAGTATTAATACTATCTCCTGTATATAGGGGCAAGCACCAGATTACTACTATCATCCTGTATATATGGTCACAGCACAGTATTATATATCATCCTGATATAAGGGCCAACCCGACACAGTAGTTACTACTATTATCCTGTATATATTGGACACAGCACAGGAGAACACTATCATTCCTGTATATATGGGCACAAGCACAGTATTAGACTATCATCCTGTATATATGGCACAGCACAGTATTACTACTATTATCCTGTACTCTATGGGCACAGCACATGTTAATCCTATCATCCTTATATTGGGCACAGCACAGTATTACTACTATCATCCTGTCTATATGGCAGAGACAGTATTACTACTCTTATCCCTGTATATATGGGCACAGCCACCGAGTAACTACTATCATCATGTATATATGGGACACAGCACAGTATTACACTATCATCTGTATTATGGGCACAGCACAGTATACTACTATTTCTGTATATATGGGCACAGCACAGTATTACGTTACTCTTATCCTGTAATTATTGGCACAGCACAGGTACACTATTCATCCTGTATATATGGGCACATACCAGTATGTACTACGATCATCCTGTATATATGGGAACAGCACAGTATTATACTATTATCCTGGATAGAGGGAAAGCACAGTGTGAATACTATCAGACGGGTAATATGGGACAGCACAGATAACTTAACTAATATTATCCTGTATATAGGGCACGCACAGGATATACTTACTATCATCCTTGAGAACCTATGGCGCACACCAGGATTACTCCTTTTTTTTATTTTAAATTTTGTTTTTTTTTCCTGTATCTTGGCACACACAGTATACTTCCTATCATCCTGTATATATGGGCACAGGATAACCACTATCATCCTGTATATATGGGCACAGCACAGTATTACCCCTATCATCCTGTATATATGGGCACAGCACAGGATAACTACTATCATCCTGTATATATGGGCACAGCACAGTATTACTGCTATCATCTGTATATATGGCGAGCACAGTATTATACTTCTTAGAATGTATATCTGGCAGCACAGATAACTACAATCACTCCGCCTAATAGGGAACAGCACAGGATAAAACACTATCATCTGTATATATGGGCACAGACGTATACCCCTATCACTGTATATAGGGCACAGGCCACAGATATACCCCTATATTCACTGTATGTATGGGCCACAGCACAAGGAACCTAACTACATTTTTTTCATAGTCGTATATATGGGCACAGCCACAGGATAACACACTATATCTGTATTATATGGCCACAGCCACAGTATTATACTATCATCCTGCTATATGGGCACAGCACAGGATAACTACTATTCCTGTATATATGGGCACCAGCACAGTATTAATATCTATCCGTATATTAGGCCCAAGCCACAGGATAACTACAATAATCCGTTGATATGGCACAGCAACAGGATAAACCACTCTCCTGATATAGCGGGCAACAGCACAGTATTACCCCCTATATCTGTATATATGGGCACAGCACAGTTTACCCTCTTCCAAAATCCTGTATGTATGGGCCAGACACAGGCATAACTACTATCATCCTGCATATAGTGGCAACAGCCAGGAATAACCACACATTCCCTGTATATAGGGCAGCCACAGTATATACTATCGATCCTTTACATGATCATGCGGCGACAGCACAGGATAACTACTATTTCCTGGATATATGGGCACAGCACCAGTATGATACTCTATTCATCCTGTACTAATATGGGCACACACAGATTACCTATCATCTGATGTATGGGCACAGGCACAGGATAACTCTATTCATCTGTATATATGGCCGCAGCCACAGTATTCAATACTATCATCCTTATGTATTGGCACAGCACAGGATAACTACTATCATCCTGTAATATGGCGAGAAGCACCGTATTACTACTATCATCCTGTAATACTCGGGCAGAGCACAGTATTACTACTATTATCCTGTATATATGGCACAGCCACAGATTAATACTGATCATACTGTATATATGGGCACAGCACAGTATTACTACTATCACCGCTATCTATGGGCACACCAGATCTCTATCATCTGTTATATGGCACACGGATAACTATATCATCCTGTATATATGGGCAGAGACACGGTTAACTATTCATCCTGTATATATGGGCAGAGCACAGTATTACTACATTATCGTTATATATGGCACAGACCAGTATATACTATCTATTCCTGTTATAGGTGGGCACAGCACAGTATTACTCTATCATCTATATGCAACCACGTGAAACTATTATCGTTTATGGGAAGCACAGCTCATCATCTGTATTCCCAGACATACTACATCCTGATTATGGCGACGCACAGGAAACTACTATATCCTGTATATATGGGGCAGAGCACCGTATTCTATAGTATCCTTGTATATATTGGGGCAACAGCACAGATTAAACTACTTTCTCTGGAGATAGTGGTCAGAGCAAAGGATTAACTACTATCATCCTGTATATATGGGCAGAGCCAGTATTACTACTATCATCCTGTATAATGGGCACAGCAAGTATTACTACGTATTCTCTGATATATGGGGCAGAGCCACCAGTATATCTACTATATTCCTGTATATATGGGACAGCCACAGTATTACATCTACGGATATTGCACAAGTATAACTATCATTGTATGGCAAGGTAACAACTATCATCTGTGGCAATAGAACACAGTCATTACTACTTCGATCCTGTATGATATGGCAACAGCACTAGATATACTACTTCACGTATATATGGGCCCGCAGCAAGCACAGTTATATCATCTGTAATGGAGAGCACAGTCTGATTATTCCTGTATATATGGGCACGCAGTTACTACAATCTACATGGCGAGTATATACTACTATCTCCTTGTAGATATGGCAGGCACAGGATAACTCACTGATCATCCTTGTATATATGGCACAGACCACAGTATTATGCGACTATCATCTGTAATATGGGCACAGCACAGGAATAACACATCACGTATATGGCACACCGGAAAATCATGTATGTATATAGGGCAGGCACAGGATTATACTATCATCCTGTATATATGGGGCAAGAACAGGTATATACTATTCCATGGCAAGCCAGATTCTATATCCTGTATATATGGGAGCAGCACAGTATTACACTATCATCATGTATATATGGGCACAGCACAGGATAATCTACTTCATCTTGTATATATGGGGCACAGCACAGTATTACATCTATCATCTGTATATATGGGCACAACACAGCATACTACGATCATCCTGTATATACTTGGGCCGCACAGTATACTATCTTTATCCTGTATAATATGGGCCACGACGAGCACAGATAATACAATCATCCCTTATATATGGCACAGGAAGTATTACCTAATATTCTCCTGTATATAGGCCAGACACAGTATTACCTACTTCATCCGTATTATGGCAGAGACAGGTCTACTACTATCATCCTGTATATATGGGCACAGCACAGTAGTACATCATCGTTATATATGGCAGGACCTACTACCATCTGATATATATGGGCACACGCACGTATACCTTATCATCCTGTATAGTATGGCACAGACAGGTAATATATCTATCCTGTATATATGGGCACAAGCCACAGGATCACTACATCATCCTGTATTATGGGAGAACAGATTACTTCTATCTACCTGTATATATGGGCCACAGCACAGTTTACTACGTACCTCCGGATATATGTCGCAGATTTCAATTTATTATGGGCCACAGCAACAGTATTAATATATCATCCTGTATATATGGAAAGCACAGGATAACTACTATAATCTGTATTATGGGCAAGCACAGTATTTCTGACTATCATCCTGTATATATTGGGCACACACAGTAGTACTTCCTATCATCTGTATATATGGAACAGCACAGGATAAACTATATCATCCTGTATATATCGGGGCACAGCACAGTATTACTACTCCTTATGAGGACACGTATATTCTGGATCTATATATGGGCACAAGCACAGGATACTACTATCATCTGTATATGCAAAAGATACGATCACATCTAGGACCAGACACAGTATTACTACTATCATCCATGTATATATGGGCAACAGCACAGTATTATACTAATCCTGTATTATGGGCAGAGCACAGAGATACTACTATACATGCCATGTATTAGGGGCACCAGCACAGTATTACGACTACATCCTGTTATAGTATGGCAGCAACACACAGTATACCCCTATCATCCTGTAGATTATGGGCCAGCAACAGGATAACTACTATCATCCTGTATATAGGCACAGCACAGATTATCTATATCCGTATAAACACATACTTCTCTGTATTATTGGCACAGATCACACAGATAACTACTATCATCTGTTAGATATGGGCCAGAACACAGGTACTACTATCTCCTGCTATATATGGCAGAGCACAGTATAATATATCATCCTGTATATATGGCAAGCACCAGGTATACTATAATTCTTCCTGATATAGGGCAGCAGAGACAGTATTACGTACTATTCATCCTGTATATATGGCGGACGCACAGTATTACTAATCATCCTGTTATATATGGCACAGCCAGTAGTACTACCCTATCTCCTGTAATTATGGGCCACGAACAGTGATATACATATGCATCCTGTATATCTGGGCAAAGCCACAGTATTACTTGCTATCATCCTGATATGTGGGCAACACAGTAGTTACTAACTATATCCTGTTATATATGGGAGCAGCACAGGAAACACTATCATCCTGTATCTATGGGCCACAGCACAGTATTACTACCTTTCTCCTGTATATATGGCCAGAGCCACATATTACTATATAATCCGTTATATATGGGCACAGCACAGGATAACATACTATCCTCCTGTATATAGGGTCACAGAACAGTATTACTACTTATTCTCTGTATACTATGCGGAACAGAGCACAGTATTACTACTATCACCTGTATATATGGGCACAGCACAGTATTACTACTTATCATCCTGTATATATGGGCACAGCACAGTATTACTACTATTATCCTGTATATATGGGCACAGCACAGTATTACTACTATCATCCTGTATATATGGGCACACACAGTATTACTACTATTATCCTGTATATATGGGCAGAGCACAGGATAACCACTATCATCCTGTATATATGGGCACACACAGTATTACTACTATTCTCCTGTATATATGGGCAGAGCACAGTATTACTACTATCATCCTGTATATATGGGCACAGCACAGGATAACTACTATTCTCCTGTATATATGGGCAGAGCACAGTATTACTACTATTCTCCTGTATATATGGGCAGAGCACAGTATTACTACTATCATCCTGTATATATGGGCACAGCACAGGATAACTACTATTCTCCTGTATATATGGGCACTTATAGTGTTACATTTACTGTTTTGCTTCTTTTAGTGTAGTGTGGTAGAAGATTTTGCCTTTGTTCTGTCATCATAGACAGCAATATTAAAATGAAAATGAATAGCGCAAATAAAGGGGACCTAGCAGATTTTCCTGTCTGTTGCCCCCTCCATCAGTAGCACTTCACTTTGAGCGGTTGGATGAGCGTGTAGATGTATCCGCACGACCCTCCGACCAGTGGTCCTGAAGGATGTAGCGTGCAGACAGTATTGTCTACTAGGTCCCTTCATCCGCAGGTAGGCAGCAGGACATGGGACAGGAAGTCCTGAGTCCTGACAGGAGTCACGTGACCCAATTCTACCAGCAGCAAACGGAAAATGTACCTTGTTGAATTTTTCTTTAAGTCGCCAACCCTTTAAGCAAGGAATGTAATTACATTTTAACTACGATTTGCCAGATTTTTAACCAGTAAATTTTAGTCATTTTGTTTACGATTTTGTGAAGCCCCACCCACAGGGTTTTGATAAAAGTGGCATGTTTAGCAAGAAACTTAAAAAGTAAAAGGCTGCTAATTTTTGCACAGGAACTTTGGTACACTTGTGTCGGTTCACATTAGTGGTAGTGACAGGAACTTTCTATGCCAAAGAACAGAGATATAAAGAAAACATACGCACAGACTATACAAACAAGCCCAGGTCTATGCAAATATAATACACGAGCCAAGTACAATAAACCATTTCACTTGTGTGAGGAACAGAGCGCGGCCTGCACAGCTTCTGCATTGATGCCTAAAACAGCATTAGGAAGCTGCTACTTTATGTACAAGTATTAGTTTCCCAACCTTCTGACTGAATATAAATCTTGCATTAAAGCCGGACATTATTTTTTTTCTTGGCTTTGTGATGCTAATAAACTTTTTCAGGGGAAAACTTTTTTCACTTAAAAGTATTTATCACCTCATTGATTTTTCCATTCCACTCTGCTGAAAACATCTGCAGCTTATGTGCCAAAAGTGAACCATGACGTTATTGTGCCACCCTGTGGTCATTCTGGATATTGCTATCATTAAAGATGGGGAACATCATGATATGCTGTATCCTTAGGTATGTTCTTAGAATTTGCAGGGGTCTGGTGAATTATTCTCGTCTTCAGTGGGAGCAGGGCTGTAGTTTCCCTGCACTTACAACACTGACCAGAAGGTGGAGCCTTCAATACCCCCTCCCCTTCCTGATGATTTTTGTTCTATATTCACTGTGGGGGCCCCTGGGTAAATGTTGCTGGTGATATGTACACAGTATATATACAGCGCCACCCCCAGTAACACATTTATATACACAGCATCACCCCCAGTAACACATTTATATATACAGCGTCACCCCCAGTAACACATATATACACAGCATCAGAAACTAAAACAGACTCCTGTTCCCTAAAATATTCCCTAGTTTATCATCCCAAACAGCCTCCTCGTGATTATTTTATTAAAAAAAAACTTCACCCCGATGAATTTCTTATGCTGGTGCTGGTGCCGGCCCTGCCTGTGTGGCATATGTTCCTTGCGCCTTATATTGTATTGATTTGTGATATTGGCATATTAAGTGGCCTGGGTACATGTGCAGAAATACAATGTGGTTTATTATGTATGGATAGGGGGTACAGTGGATTTTAGAATTCCATTGCTAGAAGCAGAAGTTAGAAATCTATAATTTTAGCATTATGTCCTAATAACGCTTTACTTTTCCCTTGCAACCCCCTTGACGGCCCCACCTGGAGGGGGACTCCTTGACCTCTGTGGGGACAGGAAATGAAATGCCCCATCCAAATCTCCAGTGTCTTCCTGTCCCTACACCACCTCCTCCGACATCTCATGGTGAACCCTTCCCTATGGGGGCATCAGTAACGGAACCCCAACCCTTGCCTCCTGTAAGTGATCCGTAGGGTGTTAAAGGGATGGGAGCTGTATCTTATATATAGTGACAGAGTGTCTGGAGAAGTGGATGGAGTATAGATTTGCCTAAGGTACCTCACATCTACAGGTTTCTAGAATAGCAACCAGGATGTATGTCAGTTCTTTGCAGACTCCTCTGTATTTAGGTTTTTGGAAAAACCTACTAGGGACCAGTGTTTTGGCTGTCCTCATTGCCTGGTCTACAGGACTACTGGGCCAATTTAAAGGGCATCTACCACCAAGATGAAGGATTGTATGCACATGAGCCCGAGAGCACCTTAGGCTTATTTGCATACAATCCTTCATCCTGGTGGTAGATGCCCTTTAAGGAGACCAATGAATGGGGAAACTACTGCTGTGATGTTTGGGAGGCTTTGCAGTAGGCACAGTCTCTTGTAGTCAGGAGCCTGATGTCTAGTTAGTGGCCAGACAGCCTAGGATTTATTTTTGTCTTTCCTTTGTTTTGACTGCTATTTTTTATGGAAAATAAAACTGGTTATGGCCAGTTAAACCAAATGAACTCTGTCGTTGTGGCGTCTCGAAAAGTGCCTGGCTACCCTAGGAGACGAATACCATGCTACCTAAAGGATGTTATGCATTAAAGGATGTTATGCTGAAACTGACCAGGGTCGCTGGACAGGTCCTGGGTAATGCTGAAGCTACTCACAACTCCACAAGGGATACCCTTTTTCTCCAAAAGATGACAGCGGCAGATGATGTGGAAGCCTACCTGACCACGTTTGAAAGAACGGCTGAGCGACAAGAATGGCCAAAAGAAAAGTGGGCAGGACTTTTGGCACCTTTCCTTTACAGGTAAACCTCAAAATGCATACTTTCACCTGCAATGGACTACAGAAAGCTCAAAAAGGAGATCCTAACTCGTCTTGGAGTTACCATCTCTGTCCATGCACAACGTGTCCACAACTGGGACTATAAATGGAGAAACTTCCACGTTCACAGATGTATGACCTCATTCACCTAACAAAGACGTGGTTACAGACAGAAATCCTGACTCAGATGGTGGAGCGGGTTGTAATGGACCAACATTTGAGGTCCCTTCCCGTTTCCTTGCACAAATATGTGAGCCTTGGAGACCCCAAAAATGCTGTGCACTTTGCCGTTGCTTAATTGATATCCGGCTGCGCTGCCTCATGCACGTGCATGCACGTGTGCAGTGCGCTTTTCTCCCTACGTGTACGCGCATGTCCGAGGTTTCGAACGAAAGAAGGCAAGGCAGGAATCAGCTGGCCGGAGACTTGGTGAACGCTTACCTGCTGGACCCCGAAGCCCACCCCCATGACTGGTAGCTGCCTGTGAATGTTGATTGATAACCTGGAGGTATTTATTGTTGTACCTCTTCTTTTTGGCAAATGTTTTAGGGGGGAATCCTTATTGTAGGGTTCATACCTTCCCATTTTTTTGTTTGGGTAGTTTGTAGAAGTAACAAATAGAGGCATAGTCTCCCTGCACTAAATACACAATAGGGGGAAGGACGCTAATGTAGGTACTATAAAGTTGAAAGCTGGGCCATGATAAAACGTGTGCATTGTTCACACGTGTGCTGAAGGACCGTGAATAACATTGGTCAAGGTCTCATTGCAGGGGGAGCTATAGCAGCTATATTTAAATACAAATATACAGCTGCTACAGCTTGCCAGCTAAAGGACCTGCCGGCTACTTCAATGTGCAGCAGCCAGCGGGAGATGGGACTAGCCGACACCTTGGACCGGAATCCAAGTGGCACCTGGTTTTCACCAGAGCCTGCCGCAAAGCGGGTTGGACTTGCTGCGGCAGGATACCACCAGGTCGTTCCCAGGCGCGACCAGCCCGCGGTGGCAGCCGAGGTCGAGGTACCTACTCGTAGTCAGGTCCAGGCTCGGGGTCAGGGCAGGCGGCAGAGATGCGAGGTCAAGTCCAAATCCGGGGTCAGCAACGGAAGGTCCAGGCAGGTGGGAACGGGAACACAGACACACGGAACACAGCAACATGGAGGGACTCGGGTAACACGGCTACACAGGACTCGGGAGCGGAGACACATAGGAACACAGGAATACAAAGGAACGCAGGAATACACAGGAACGCAGATAATCACCAGAAAGCTTTCTCTTAGGCTGTGAGGCACAAAGATCCGGCAGGGAACACAGGAAGAGGCAGGATTCTTAAAGGTGAGGTGTTCAGCCAGTGCACCAATTTGCGGTGCGCTTGCCCTTTAAATTTTCAGCAGGAGCCGCGCACGCCCTAGGAGGCGGGGACGCGCACGCAAGGCAGTCCGGGGAAGAGCAGGAGCCGGGAGAGGTAAGTGAGACGGGGCAGCAGCGGGGGCACACGGAGGAGCACGGATGCGCCCTTTGGCCGCCCTCTCTTCTTGGGCCTGAGAAAACGTTGGAGCAGGCTCTTGTCCAGGATGTTATCCTCTGGCTCCCAAGATCTCTCCTTAGGACCAAATCCTTTCCAGTCTACCAGAAACAACTGCCTACCTCTCACTGTTTTAGTATCCAGGATCTCTTTCACCTCGAAGACATCGGTGGAATCAGCTTGTGGTGCCGTAGGAGGAGTAATTTGTCGGTTGAAGCGGTTGAAGATGACTGGCTTAAGGAGAGAAACGTGAAAAGAGTTAGGAATGCGCATGCTGGGAGGCAGACGCAACTTGTAAGCCACCGGGTTGATGCGGCTGAGAATTTCAAATGGACCCAAGAACCGGGGTCCCAATTTATAGCTCGGGATCTTCAGCCGAACATACTTGGCGGACAGCCAGACCCTGTCACCACAAGCTAATACAGGAAATGGTCGGCGTCTTTTGTCTGCTTGATGCTTGGTCTGGGCTGTAGCTTGGAGCAATGAGGTGTGGACTTGCTCCCAGATGGCTTTCAGATCACGTACCAGGTCTTCCACAGCAGGAACATCTGCAGACATGGGTAACGGAAGAGGAGGCCGAGGATGCAGTCCGTAGTTAATAAAAAAGGGAGCAGAACGGGCAGAAGTGGAGTCCAGGGAATTGTAAGAGAACTCCGCCCATGGTAGAAGAGAGGCCCAGACGTCCTGACTTGCAGAGACGAAGTGGCGGAGATAGCAACCTAAAGTCTGATTCACCCTCTCCCCTTGGCCGTTAGTCTGTGGGTGATAGGCAGAAGAGAAGTCCAAGTTCACCTGCAACTGGTTGCACAGAGATCTCCAGAATTTGGACACAAACTGAACTCCTCGATCTGAGACGATGTGCCGAGGGAGACCATGAAGCCGGAAAACATGCTGGAAGAAGAGGCTGGCGAGACGTGGAGCAGAAGGCAAACCTGGTAGAGGGACAAAGTGTTGCCAGAAGATGGCGGTAGATCCGTAACAAAGTCCATAGCCACATGAGACCATGGGCTGGTAGGCACAGGTAACGGCAACAGAAGACCAGCAGGTTTTAGTCGTGAGGGCTTGTTGCGGGCACAAGAGGCACAGGAACCCACAAAATCCTGAACGTCCTTGACCAAATCAGGCCACCAGTAGAATCGGCAAATTAAGGCCACAGAGCGCTGCACCCCAGGGTGCCCAGCCACACGAGAAGAATGTCCCCAGGTCAGGATCCTCTTTCGGAGACCAGGTCGCACATAAGTCTTGCCGGGAGGCAGCTGCCGGAGGTCCACCGGCGCGGCAAGCACAAGTCTCTCTGGAGGAACAATATGCCTCGGAGCAGAGTCCTCCCCCATAACATCAGAAGCACGGGACAAGGCGTCAGCCTTGATGTTTTTCTCTGCAGGACGAAAATGGATTCGGAAGTCAAAGCGAGAAAAGAAGAGGCACCACCGGGCTTGACGTGGATTCAAACGCTGAGCCGTCTGTAGATACTGAAGGTTTTTGTGGTCCGTGAAAATGCTGACTGAAAATCGGGCTCCCTCCAGCAGATGACGCCACTCCTCCAAAGCCAGCTTGATGGCTAGAAGCTCCCGATCTCCAATGGAATAATTTCTCTCTGCGGAGGAGAAGGTTTTGGAGAAGAAACCACAAGTGAGTGTTCGTCCCCTGGAACATCTGCACTTATGTGTCCCGACAGTCACAAACATGGTAGCCAAACATTGTTAAATTGTCCTGGAAGTTATACATGCTGTCATAACCAATACAAGCCATGTACACCGATTAAATTTTTTTTTTTTTACTTAAAAATTTTTTATTTCATTTTTCCTTTTTTTTTTTCCCATCCTTTTCCCCTTCTTTAACAGAGAATATACATTACAAAAAAAACAGAAATCAGATATTACAGTTTGACAGTGTTCACACAAGTAGCATTTTAACAAAATCATAAAACCGAGTTATGAACCCATATATTGCTAGACATAGTCCAACCTAACCAACAACACCCTAGTGGTCCCTCCCTCCCCTCCTTTAACCATCAAAGTTGTAATCCTAACATGGGAGTTATATAATACTTAGCTTCAACCAAAACATTTTCTTCTTTTAACCTTTGATGGCCCAGCTATGCAGTAACCTAAGACATAGGATGACTATATAATATGCTGCAATACATTAGTATTGCAGTATATTACAATGAACAAGTGATCAAAATGATCACTTGTTCATGTCCCACCATGGGACAAAATAAAACATTAAAAAAAGTTTTTTAAAAAAAGTGTAAATTATAACATAAATAAAAGTCCCCTGAAGTAATAACCAAATACAACATAAAGTGAAAATCACCAAAAAAACACAACATTTTGCATATCAGCACGTCCACGTAACAACCTGTACAATAAAATAAAATTATCACTGAACCCAGACAGTGAACTCACAAAAATTATAAAATTTTCAGATCTGACATTTACCCGGACATGAAACAAAAAAAGTACAGCTTGTCCCGCAAAAAATAAGCTCTAAAACAGCTCTGTAAACAAAAAATATAAATGTTATGCCCATTGTTACATGGTGATGCAAAAACAAGTACATTTCTCACAAAATTAGTTCTACATTCTGCAAAACAAGTTAACCATAAAAAGAGCTATATAAATGGGTATCGCCGTAATCGTGATGACCCATTGAATAAAGGTAATACGTTATTTTTATGGTACGGGGAGCGTCCAGGGAAAAAATGCTAAAAAACATAAACAAGAAATAATGATTTTTTTAACCAGAGTTAAAGAGTTAATAAAACTTAATTATTAGCTAGAACCTCACCCACAAAAAAATAATCCCCCATATGTCCAATTTACAAAATAATAAACAAAGCCTGTAAAATTTGACAATGCAGATCGGCTCTGAATGGCGCTCCTTCCGTTTTATGCCCGGCCGTGTGCCCACAGAGCAGTCAGCACCACATATGGGGCATCCTCATACTCGGGAGAAATTGGGTATCAAACTTTGTGGAGTTTTTCATCATTTGATACTTTGTGACGGTTTAATTTTTGCCCAGAATTAATGTATCGTCTAAAAAAATTACAGCTTGTAAAGTACACCTCCATTTTGTTTTAACCCCTGTGAAACATCTAAAGGGTTAACACACTTCTCAAAGTTGATTTTTTACATTTAGTTTCTAAAATTGTATAATTTTCAGGGTTTTACTGCTGTTTAGGCCTCTCAAAGTTACTTAAAGCTGAGCAGGTGCCTCTAAATAAGGATTTGGGCGATTTTCATAAAAATTTGAAAAAATGCACCCAAAATTCTGAACCTCCTAAAAACCTAGAAAAGAGAGAGGATGCATAAAAAGCCATGTCAATATAAAGCAGACATTTGCGAAATGTTAGTCAAAGCACCCAAGTAGCTTTATAACTACCTTTGTGAATAAGGCTTATTAGTTTGAATTGAATACGGAAGGGGATGGGCAGCCAGCGCAGTGACGGTCACAAAGTGGAGGCATCCATGTAGCGTTGGGATTGATAGACCAATCTGGCTGCTGCATTAAGAATAGAATGTAGAGAGTTTAGGAAGTGAAATATCGATAAGTAGGGAGTTACAGTAGTCGAACGAGATTGAATCAGTGCGACAATACAGGTTTTAGAGCTTTCCATGCTCAAGAAAGGACAGATTCTAGAAATGTTTCTGGGGTGCAAGCAGGGCTGTATTAAAGGGTGAGTACATGGGGTGCAGTTTTATTAGGGGCAGTGATTGATTCTGTTGGGACTGGGTCATTGATTATACTAGGCGGGGGAATGACTGTACAAGGCAGGTTGTTTGATTGTACTGGGCAGGAGGAGTGATTGATTATACTGGGAAGGATGGGGGTGATTGATTGTACTGGACAGGTGGGTGATTGATTGACTTTACGGGGCAGGGAGGTGAAAGATTAATTTTACTGGGAAGGGGGATGATTGTACTGGGCAGATGTATTACTGGGGGGTGAGAAGTCTGTATATAGATGTATTACTCGGGGTGAGACAGCTGTATGTAGATTTATTACTCGGGGGTGAGGTGACTGTATGTAGATCTATAACTGGGGGTGAAGCCGCTGTATATAGATGTATTATTGAATTTTAAGGATTTTTTTGTACTGTATTTGCAGAACCCCAGGGGTACTTTAACCCTAGGGGGTCTGATCATAACTGCCATATACTGCAATACAACGGTCATATGTTTATAAGGTGTTAACTAATTAGGGGCCCTGTAATCAGTTCAGGGGAGTGCAGTATACATTATACATAAGCCATCAGCACCTGGATTTATAGAAAAGGGCTCCATTTGTCCCCATTGGAGGATCCTGCCAGTAATTGTTGCAGCCATGAAAATAAAAATCCATAAAATGCAGATGCTATTGACCCTGAGAGTCTGACACTGCCAGGAAACTGCCCTGGCACATGTTGCATTTTGTCCCTGACCATGGATGTGCGGCGGCTTAATGACATCATTGCACAGCCCCCAACTAGCAAGCCGTGCTGGCTTAGGTAGCTACGTGATATTTGAAAAATATAGGGGACCAAGGGCATACAGACGGTCCCCTACTTAAGAACACCTGACTTACAGACAACCCCTAGATAAAGACGGATCCTCGGCCTATTGTGACCTCTGGTGATGCTCTCTGGATGCTTTACTTTAGTCCCAGGCTGCAGTGATCAGCTGTAAGGTGCCTGTAATGAAGCTTTATTGATAATCCTTGGTCCAATTACAGAAAAGAATTTTGAAACTCCAACTGTCACTGGGCAAAAAAAAAAATTGGTCTGGGTATACAATTATAAAAAAGACATTTTCGACTTACATACGAATTCAACTTAAGAACAAACCTATAGAACCTATCTTGTCCGTAACCTGGGGACTGCCTGTATATTATAAGGAGGGGGCCCAGGACACAAATTATTAGGAGGGAGTCCAGGACTGACATCATAAGGAAGGGGGACACAGGACATACATTATAAGGAGGGGTCTCAGGACATAAATTATAAGGAGGGGGCCTAGATATTACAGTTCACTCTTATCCCTCACCCTAAACAGAAAACTCTCCAATAGACTGCCATAAGGTGGCTTTATTCTACTGTTGCCTAAGCCCGAGGCTGCTGTAAAGAAAGAAGCATTAAAAATGTAATATATTTTACTAGTTTTATATTTGTTGTTTAAATACATGACGGGAGGGGGTGGATGTCACTGTATAGCATCCATCACTGACCTCTGCTGCATGTACTCTGTGGGTGGTCCCCAGTGATTTAACTGTCCAAATATAGTCAATAGGGAGACACCCTGAACATCAGCAAATCATTGCCTGCTGCTGATGTTTACTCCTCCTTTCCATTGTGATGCTCAGTATATTGGCACATTACAAATGCAGTGATGGGGTGGGGGGAGTAAGCCCCAGTCCAAAGTTCTAGATATGTCTTTGTATTTAACACAAATTGAAAATTGGGTATTTTATGGATCACATATATAATTTAGTAACTCAACATAGTCTAATTTTTGTAATATTAGGGGAATTTTAGGATATTTATTAATCCAACTTTATCTTTATTTAGCTTTGAAGGGTTGGCTGAAGCATGTTGGCAGTCATGGTCGCTTTTGATTAGAGGCATATGTATGTATGAATTCTGAAGACGGGATAAGTATCATTTTTGTCCTTTTCATTTTCTATCCAGATTATACTTTTCTATAATAAATCATAAGTCACTCTCTACTTAGCGTGGGCCTGTTATAATTCTGGGCTTGAGGACATAATTATAATTATACTCATAAAATGTCACAAATCAACGGTAATTAAGTAAACGGACGAAAACAAACATTAATTCAGTGTCTCGGGTAGTGAATAAGAGAGTCCAGAAATAATTGTGCCAATTGAAGCCAAATAAAACATGGGCATTGCTACATCAAAACAAGACAAGACCAAGGAAAACAACGCAACGTGGAGGATGGCGGCTTCTAAAAAACCTCTACATTAGAAACATTAATATCTGAACGTTAAAATCAGAGATGAGATAAACTTATTTTACTTTTTTTTTTTTTCAGTCTCCAACATGAAAAATTGGAGACTGTGACTTGTACTGTAAGCACCCCCCTTCCCCCACTCAATGTACCGAAAATCATGAATTCTGTGGAAAGCTTTTTAAGTGATAAGTAATGGAGGGGAGGGGGGTCTTCTTTCCCTGATTTAAAGCTCACCCCTCAGATCTTAGAAAATATTTTTATATTATCTTTTCATGGGCAATTGACCACACTAAAGAAATGACACTTTTATAGAAGTATAAAGTCAATCAGTGTACAACTTGTATAACAGTTACATCCTACAATAAAGTATGCCAGACTTCAACAATATTAATTGTTAAAAAATATACAATTTTATTGATTCATATACAGGCAGGTTCTGTAGATTTTTTTCTTAAGTTGAATTTGTATGTAAGTCGGAACTGTATATTTTATCATTGTAACCCCAGCCACAATTTTTTTGGCCTCTGTGACGATGGGATTTTAAAAATGTTGGATTGTCATAATAACCAAAATTAATAATAAAGCTGTCTGGTGGGGACTTTACACCACCTGACAAGTGCAACACTCATCATGGGTATGTGCAATACTTTAGCTTTTATGCAATAGGATATTGTAATAATGACAATGGTTATGTGCAATACGTTTCTCTAAGCTTCTATGTAATGGAATATGACACATTTATCTGCCTTTGGTACTAGTCATCATAGTAAGGAGTGTGTTTTTTGAAAGACTGCATTTGGGAGCCATATGCATTGTGCACCTTATAGCACAGTGGTGGCGAACCTATGGCACGGGTGCCGGAGGTGGCACTTAGAGCCCTCTTTCTGGGCACCCAGGCCATCAGCAAAGAAGACTCAAGGTATCTACTTGTACTCCATAGCAGCCCAGGACTTGTCACGTTCAATGCTATTATTAAGCAAAAGCGCTGCCTGGGACTACAGGAGGAGTGGAAAGGTGTGGACAGATCAGAATTATCATTGTAGTTCCTTCTCCAGGCAAAAAAATTCTTCCGTTTTTGGGGACCTTAATTTAGTCCTCCTTCTATCTACTGTATTGGTGTCCTCAGAACACTGATACGATTGAAAGTTACAACAGAGCGGGGAGCAATAAGTTAGGTAATAAATTGCCATATTGGCACTTTGTGATAAATAGGTGGATTTGGGTTGTAGTTTGGGCACTTGGTCTCTAAAAGGTTCGCCATCACTGTTATAGCACTTGACACTTTCCTTTTGCAAAAAGCATAAGTGTCATCTTTCATACCTACATTTACATGCACTGAGCACTTTAAAACACATGACATCTGCCCCTTACTAAGAGGTTAATTGCAACCCACTTTAACCTTAGTGCCTACTTCTCTGCATACCTCTTTTTGATACATAAAGCAAGAATCATTCCCATGTATCGCCCTGTATTATCTGTCTGTATTTTTGTAGTGTCCTTGTTTTCCTCAATAAGATCAACCTGTTAATAGCTTTTTAATTGTTTGTTTATTATTTGTCATTCAATAAAGATGAATTTTTTTCATACATTTTGGGTAAATTGGCTTTGTTGTTCTTAGGGTACATTCACATGCGGTATGCCCGCCGTGTGCTGGAGAGGAGGAGGAGGTGGCCCCTCCTCCCTCCATAGGAAATAGCGGCACACGGCCGCACATCCGCCGAAAGATAGAGCATGCTCTATCTTTTTGCGGTGTGCGGCCAGGATCGGTGCCAAGTATGGATCCCCACCCTGCCGCTATTGGCGTCTATGGGGGCTTACATGCGGCCGCAAATTTGCAGCCGCATGTACAGCCCCGCAGACAGCAGCGTGAATAAACCCTTAGATAGGTGTTGCATTTGCTTATAGCCAACCTTATCGCAAGATTAGGAGCTCATAGCATAGGTAGAGTACAGCTAGGGAGATCCCACTGGGAATGATTGAATTATTTAAATAACATTAGTCCTGCCCTTTACCTCATGTATGCAGCTATATTATTAGTGTTAACATGTTTGTAGATATAATGTAGTTCATGTATCTATACATATGTGTATTATACCATACAATTCATGTAATTACAACTTCACAGGTCAGACTAATTCAGTAAGGGAGTACTGCATGATTACACTACCCCAAATGCCACAAACGGCTGTGTGTTACACAATGGGGCACATTTACTTACAAGTTCAACCAAGTTCACTGAAAGTGCATTGTTCGTCTATTATGCTGTGTGTGGCTATTCACCAAGATCGTGCGCCAGAAATCATGACTGTGTTGCTTCCCCGCTCAGGTCTGACACAGTTCACCATCTTTTTTGTGGTACACCTTTAACAAAGGGCGTGTGACACAATTTGAAAGTTAAATACGGCGCTCGGTCCGAATGAGTCGGACTGTCCGACGAAATGCCCCCTAATCAGTGTCACATGGAGGCCAGCGCAGCTGCGCCACAAAAGGGTCATGTGCGACACAATCCCAGCGCACACACTTCTTAAATGCCTGTGCAAGCTGTTTTAGCCATGAAGAACGTGCAGGGTCCATCAAAAGTGCAGCACACGATCCTTAGTAAATGAGCCCCAATATGTTTCATTACTAAGACATCCCATAAGATCTAAAGTGCATATAATATTTAACGTGTCTCTTCACTGTAGTGCACTTGTTTAAATGTCTGTGTTGCCCATTCTATATATGAATCAATAAAATTGTATATTTTTGAAAAATAACAATCTTTATATAGCAAACACAGAGCTTGCCAAATCAGATTGGGGTTCACAATCTCATCAACCTACTAGTATGTTTTGGAGTGTGGGAGGAAACCCACACAAACACAGAGAGAACATACAAACTCTTTGCAGATGTTGACCCTGAGACTTGAACCCAGCTCTCCATCGCTGCGAGGCTGTAATGCTAACCACTAATACTTTCTTGTAGGATGTAGTTGTTTTTTTGTCAGTCATTTAGGCTAATTAGGATGGAGGTTTATTGACACAATGGGGCACATCTACTTACCTGTCCTGGGTGATCCCCGAAAGTCTATTGTCCGACTGGAATGCACATCTGCCGCGATTCAAGAAAATCGTGTACCCGATATCCTGCATGTGTCACTTCCGCCGTAGTTCACCTTCTTCTTCCCACAGCTCCACAATATGCATCTCCTTTCTGAGAGCAAGTCGGTAACCAAAAGGAGAGCTTTTAAAAAAAAAAAACACAAAGAACACGTTTGACTACTTAATAAATGAGTGGTCCTAAAACTGAACACCAAGGAAACTAAAGTTAAAGAAGTTACTTGTACGTTTATGTTATTTATGTTTTTATTATGTAACTGTTTTGCTGTGTATTGTGTCATTTTATTGTTTATCCTTTTTACCCTTTGTAAACATTGAACCCTTTAGTATTAAAACTTTTATTTCAATGTTGGTTCTTGAATGCTCTGCGAATCCATAGCCTTGTAAGTATTTGAGAGTGCATGTCTAGTGAGATAACAAGGTGATTACTTAAGAGGCAAAAGCAGATGTGAATTTGGGTACTTATTGGCTCTGAATGCAATAGGTGGTGGCAGTGTGTGGTTGTGGTTGAGATTTATGCTCAGTTTGTGATCTGAGTGAAAGGTGAGCAGAAGATTCTGTAGGAGTGCCGAACGTCTGTGGAAAAAATTGTGCACTTCTGCAGATTTTCGTCACTTTAACTTTATGCTCAAATCCTAAAACAGGTCTATTTTACTAATCTAATATCATCTCTCCCTAACAAGCCTAAAAGGCTCTTCCATACTTTTCATTCCTTAATAACGCCAAGACTGCATTTGCCAGGAAATAATTTCTGAATCCACTATCCATTATCTGAATCAACTATCTGAATCCATTAAATCCATTAATCACCTTCCTTCCAGTACATTACTTTGTTCACTCTCTTCCTTTGAGCCAGACACAGAGGAAGAAGTGTCCAGGCTCCTCTCCTCTGCTTGCTCCACCACCTTCATCAATGATCCCATCTCACACAGTACCTCTTCCCAGCAGTCAATCTCACCTCACTAAAATATTCAACCTCTCTTGTTATCCCACTAGTAAAAAAAAAACCTTCTCCAGGCCCGTCCAGTGCTGCTATCTACCGCACAGTTTCTAATCTTCCTTTCATCTCCAAACTCCAGGAAAACTTAGTCTATTTTCGACTTTCCCGTTTTCTTGGCTATCTCCCTCATTGACCCCCTAAAATCTGGTTTCTGCTCTATTCACTCTACTCTTACTAAAGATCTAAATCCAAAGGTGACTATTCTCCCCTCATTCTTCTGGATCTATCGGCAGCGTTCGATACTGTGGACCACCAGCTCCTCCTCAGGATGCCTGAAGGACACTGCACACTTGGTTTTCTTCCTATCTCTCTGACCGCACTTTTATTGTCTCCTTTTCTGGATCTCTCTCTTCTTCTTTTCCTCTCACTATCTGGGTTTCTCAGGGCTCAGTCCTCCTCTTTTTCCCTCTATACTGCCCCCTTTGGACAAACCATCAGCAGATTTGGTTTCCATTATCTTTATGCTCATGATACACAACTATATACTCCGGGATGTAACATCACCCCTGCCTTACTCCAAAACAATAGTGATTGTCTCTCTGCTGTCTCTACTACCATCATATCCTCTCTCTTCTTAAAACTTTCTAAGGCTATATTCACACTGCCGTTGCCTGCCCGTACCGTACCGTACTGAAGGACACTGCACTCTCTTGGTTTTCTTCCTATCTCTCTGACTGCACTTTCATTGTCTCCTTTTCTGGATCTCTTGCTTCTTCTTTTCCTCTCACTATCTGGGCTCCTCAGGGCTCAGTCCTCCTCTTTTTCCCTCTATACTGCCCCCTTTGGACAAACCATCAGCAGATTTGGTTTCCATTATCTTTATGCTCATGATACACAACTATATACTCCGGGATGTAACATCACCCCTGCCTTACTCCAAAACAATAGTGATTGTCTCTTTGCTGTCTCTACTACCATCATGTCCTCTCTCTTCTTAAAACTTTCTAAGGCTATATTCACACTGCCGTTGCCTGCCCGTACCGTACCGTAGCGGGCAACAGCAGTGCACGGGGAGAGGAGGAGGAGGTGAGCGCAGCTCACCCCCGCCCCTCTCCATAGGAAGTAATGGCGCACGGCGCCATACTACGAGTAAAGATAGGACAGGTCCTATCTTTTTCCCGGGTACGTGTACTGCACCGTACCGCTCCCATAGGGCGCCGTGCGCCCATTACCGTCTATGGAGGACGTATATCGGCCCTCCATACGTTAGTGTGAATGTAACCTAAGACTGAACTTCTTGTACTTCCACTACTGACAGAGTCTATCCTTACCTCTCAATCTTGGTCTGTAGGGTCACTATAACCCAGAAGCAGCAGGCCTGCTGTCATGAGCTTGTGCTGGACTCAGACCCCTCTTATGCACCAAACATTCACCGCAAATCTCTTGCTTGCTCTTGCCGTAGACATCTCAGTAACATCTCTAGATTCTGCCAATTTCTCACAATTGAAACCTGTAAAATGCTAATAACGAGTACCCGAGCATTTTAGTGTTCGCTCATCTCTAGTAATAACCTATTATTGAAATCCAGTTTTTATATTCAATCATTTTATTGGAATAAAAGAATTTTAAGTTACAAGTCGGGGATATATAACATTCACATACAAGTTATTGTCGTCATACATATTGGATACAATTGCAACTATATGCGTGACTCTTTTTAGCTTTTATCAGATCAATAGTGGAGGTGACCGGCTTTTAAGGTTGCGGGTTTTAGCCTGATCATATGCTGTGGTTCAACTGTGCTCTTGTGAAAATCCTGTTTTCCCAATTTATTCTGATGTCAGAAGACAAGGATGTATATGGGAACAATCTGCCAATGACGTTCTAAATCGAGGAGTGTTTTCCATGAAAATTTGTCTTGGCATTGATTTATGGACGGGATGGCACTACTAGTGAACCCGGTTTATGTGACCTCACTTATGGAGCTATGTGGAGAGACAATATAAAGGTATTCAGACAATCAAAGTCATACTATTCACACTGGGGAAAGGGGGTTAGGGCTAAAACGTATAATGTAACAATAAGGGACTTTGAAGGTAATGAAAAGGGGGGATGAGAAGGGAATATAAGGCTTCTCTATGAATTGTATGGGGAAAATGATAGCCATATTAGGGGAAAATTGCAGAATTACAAAGGCAGATCTGGTTGCTGGTCTGTATTGAGGAGGTCCCGGAATCTCTGAGATTCACGGAATACTATCCAGGGTTGCCATATCTTTATGAATTGCTCTGTTGTGCCTGCGGAGTCAGCCACCATCTCTTCCATACTGTATATGGATAACATTTCTTGTGCCCAGTCAGAGATGGTGGGAGCTACGCTCGAGCGCCATCTACGAGGAATTACTGATCGTGCTGCAATTAGGGCGAATCTCAAGAGGCTACGTTTTTGTTTTCCTATAGCTCCTGGAAGCACAGACAGTAAGGCCACCTCAGGAGTTTTAGGGTTTGGATTCTCTGTAAGTTCAGAAGATACCTCAAAGACCTGGTCCCAGAAGGGAGAAATTGCGCTGCACGACCACCAGATGTGGAGCATGTCATCTTTGCCTGCATTACATCTCCATCACGTGTCCTGTACCTCAGTATAGATAGAACGCAGTAGGGCTGACACTCTATACCACCTTGCTAGAATCTTACCACCTATACCACCTTGCTAGAATCCTGTGCCATACTGGCTACCGATAGCTTATGGGTAAACAAGAATACTTTACCCCATTTCTCTGTGGATAACGTGCTCCCTAGGTCCCTGGACCAGCCTGCTACGTAGGGCAGGGCTGTGGTGTCTGATTCCTTCGAGAGAAGATTATATATTTGGGAGATACAGTGTTCCGGAGGAGACTCCAACTGATATAGGGCCTCAAAGGGAGTGGGTTGGGTATTAAAAGCTGCTTCGGGTCCTGGGCTTCTAAGGAACGAATCCAGTTGGGTCAGTTCCAACCATGATAATTTAGTGGAGGTGAAATCCAGTTTTTATGTAAATTTTTTCAGCTTTTTTGTTTCAATGGTCCAAAACTGGATAGAAAACAGCATGTGGGATCAGCTGTCAGCACTATTGCCTTACAGGACTGATGTCACAGATTCATCATATGTGAGAAGTTTAAATGTTTTTGTGGGTTTCTTTGAGATACTCCAGCTTCTTCCCGTATTCCAAATACTGTAAATACAATTCATATAGGGAGCTCTACCGGGTACAGTGAGGGATAACGGTCCTATGTACTCTGGAAGGTTTGACAATATATAAACAACAACACTAAATAAAATAAAACAAGTCATTGTTAAAAAATGGAGATGCTCAGGGGTTACCCTATGGTTGGAAAGTCTGCTTGTTTTTCTAGGATATGCATGAGGTATTTACATGTGAGGGCCACCTTGCCATTTTGTATTACATTGATTTCAGTAAAATATAAGCTGCTTAACTCCTTAACATTCACTGATGGGTATATCCATCAGGGAGCTGTTATTGATGTATGAAAACCCATGAGCCCTCTAAATACAGACATGGGATTATATATTTGGGAGATACAGTGTTCCGGAGGAGACTCCAACTGAAATAGGGCCTCAAAGGGAGTAGGTCGGGTATTAAAAGCTGCTTCGGGTCCTGGGCTTCTAAGGAACGATTCCAGTTGGGTCAGTTCCAACCATGATAATTTAGTGGAGGTCGCTAGCTCCAGAAATTCATTGTGCAGGGGAATCAGTGCCTCCCCCAGAATATCGCACATTCGGAGGTCTTCATGGCTGTAGCGGCCCAAAAACATTGTTTTGGAAAATGCAGGCGGGAAATCTGCATTGCGGAACAGTGGTGTAAGAGGGCCCCATGGACGAGACAATATCTTACGTTTGGAGAGACCATTCCATGTTTTCAATGTTTGAGCTAAGAAAAGGGTTTCGGGTTCTATTTCTGTGTGTTGGAGTGCAACAATTTGATAGGGATTGGAGCGCTGTATTGCTCCAGGCGCACCCATTGTTTGGTGGTCAAGTGGTAGTGCCAGTCAAGTAACCGTACCAATACGGAGGCCTGATGGTACAGTCTAAAATCTGGTACACTCGCCCCGCCTGCCGACTTAGCCCTAGTCATGAATCGCCACCCGATCCGCGGGTGTGAGGATCCCCATATGAAACGGATGAGGGCTGACCGTATGGACTTAAAAAATGAGGACGGGGGAGCGATTGGTATGCCCTGAAAGATGTATAAAAAACAAGGCAATGTGTCCATTTTTATAACGTTGATACGGCCAAACCAAGACAGCTGTTTCCTACTATATCCCCCAGACCTTTTAATGTGCGTTCCAGCAGGGGTAGGTAATTAAGGGTGTATAGTTTTGATAGGTCGCTTGGTACCTGTACTCCTAGGTATTTAATGGATGCGGCTCACCAGCAGAAAGGGAAGTGTTCTTTGATGTGTTGGGTGTCCGTGGGTGTCAAAGATACATTTAACATTTTGGATTTGTTGTAATTGATTTTAAAATTGCTTAGGTGACCATACTTTTCAAATTCCTTCATAAGGGATGGGAGCGATATTCTCGGTTGTGTGACATATAGCATGAGGTTGTCCGCAAAGAGGGCAAGTTTGTATTGTCTCTTTCCTACATGTATCCCATGTATGTTTGGATTGTGCCTAATGGCTGTGGCCAAGTGTTCCATGACTATCACGTATAACAGGGGTGATAGGGGGCACCCCTGGCGGGTTCCGTTTCCTATGTGTATCGTCTGAGAAAAAAACCCGTTAGCCCTGACTCTGGCAGTGGGATGATTGTAGAGGGCCATAACCCTTCCCAGGAACCGAGGTCCAAGTCCCAGTTGCTTGAGTGCTGCGGACATAAAACCCCAATGCACCCTGTCAGGCTTTTTCCGCATCTATAGCGAGAAGACACGAGGGGATTGCTCTTTTCTGGGCATGCTTCATCAAGAGGAATGTTTTAACCAAATTATCCCTGGCTTCCCTGCTTCTAACTAATCCTACCTGGTCTGTGTTGATTATGTGTGGGAGAGCTGGGGCTAGGCGGTCTGCCAATATTTTGGAGTATAATTTCAGGTCAACATTTAAAAGGGAAATGGGCCTATAACTTGCCAAAGTCCGGGGGTCCTTATCTGCCTTCAAAAGCACACTGATGTTGGCTTCTCCATGTCAGAGAGTTGGCCCTTGATGTTATACAATTGGGAATAATAGGAGCCAAATTCTGAACTAATATCTGCCGGATTGTGTATGTCTGTGCCCCCCGGGGTTCTAATGTGGGGTATGTGTGTCATGTCCGTTTTAGGATGTAAAAGTCTAGAGAGTTGGCGCCCACATTTGTTCGCATATTCCATATAGACGGCCTTTAAACTGTAAGCGCTGTGCCCGAGTTTTCTGGTCCATTAGAGCTTTTATTTCGTCTCTTGTTATGATGAGGTCTGCTAAGACTTCTGGGGATTGGATCTGTTTGTGTTGTTGCTCGAGTTCGTGCAATCTTCGCAGTAGGGAGGTGAGTTTAAATGCATTTTCTCTTTTTAACCGAACCCCATGATCTGTGAAGCGGCTGCGCAGTTCGCATTTAAGAGCTTCCCATTTCATTGGCAAGTCCTCAGGGCGGTTGTCGGGTGTGGGAGAAAGGCGTTCAATGGTTTGTCTAATTTCTTGTACGCATAAGGCGTCTTTGAGTAAGTAATCATTGAGGCGCCAAGTCCAAGGGCGTTGGGAGCGCGATTAGGTAAGTATATATTGGCCAGCGTAAATATTTGGTCGAATAATTGTATTTTGACAAAGGCGTACCTTCCATGTTCATCTAAAATACGATCCAGTAACACATGCGGGAGAGTGCGGTGAATAGCGATAGAAACGCCCTTTGAGCGGGAGTCTATATTCGAACTATGGAACCAGGTATTGTAGTATGTGTTTCTGATTTCTGGAATATGCCCGGTTTTGAAATGTGTCTCTTGTAAGAATAATATTTTTGCTCCCTGTCTATGCATTCCATAGAGTATCTGAGATCTCTTCTGGGGCACATTTAAGCCTCTGGTGTTCAGGGACCCGATCTTTAGTTGGTTGGGGGTTTCTGTTTTGGAAGCACAAAGAGAAGCCTAGGAAGGGGAGGAGACAAGAGGGAGGACAGACAGGAGGTTCAGACGCGGACAAGGACAAACACGAACTCGGGGTAAAACAGTTGAGATATTAACGTATGTAGGAAAACTAAAAAAGAAAATAAGGCAATAGCCTATTTGGCTATATACAAAGCCCACGGTAGTGGTAGGGAGGTGTATATCACGTGTGAAGACTAGCTGAACACGCTACCCTAGATGGAACGAAGCCTAACTATCTGGCAAGCTCTCGTCCAGTGCTCCCGTGTTGTATAGAATGAATTTGTGACTATCATCAACAGGTGCAACCCAGCAAACCAACCAGCGTCCCTGTGTTGGTGGTGGGGACTGTGACGGGGGTCCCTGGGATGCAGAATAATGTACCTCTGCCTGCACCTGAATGGAGGGTCGGGGGTGTGTTTGTAGGGCCTGAACATTGGCCTCCTGCTTACCTGTTCTCGGGTCAGATCCATCTGGGGGGAGCGGGGGTGGGGAGCTTTCCTGCAGGCACATGTTGTGTCCCGTCGGCCTGTATCCCCTCTGACCCGAGCTGCTGTTCTGCCTCCATATCCAGGTCATCCCCCCGCCCGGCCTGTGTGTCAGGGCAGCAATGGCCTCCTACCTCTCCAGCTGAGGCCAGATGCGCTGCGGCGCCTTTCTCCCCTTCACCTTGTTTTGGCGCGAAACCACCATGCTCCGTCTGCGGGGACATCTTCTTCACTGTTCCTCACAGTGTCCCCGTGTGGTGGTCTGGTGTCGGTCGCGGCTCCCCCTGCAGCGGAGAAGTGGCTGATCTCGTGTCTCCCGCGCCGGATCCGCGGGAAGCGCTCGGCGCTGCCATGTTGGCGCCGGCGGGCCACGTGCTGGCGATGTGACTGGGGGCAGCAGATACTTATAAATGCCCCTCGTCGCGGCCCTGGAAGGCATCCCGGGGGGTCCCTGGGGTCTTTCTTTTTCTTTGGGGCCATGCTGGAGTGTGCAGCTGTGCTGGGTTGCACTTCAAGTCCACGGGAGCCTGAAAACGAGCCGGAGCTAATGTGTGCTGCAACCGCTCGCTTCCATAGCCAGGCCACGCCCCTCAAACTTGCTTTTAAAACCCATCTCTTTAGACAGTCCTACCACACTCACTAACTGCATGAATGTCTACTCTCTTTACTAACCCTTTTTGTGCCCTCCTCCTAGCAACCACCAGACACCAAGCTCCAGGCTTCTCTTCAGTCCCCATTCACCTTGGACTATGTATATAAGAGGACGGCTGATGACTGGTTCAAGCAGCAGCACCTCTATTTATTATATATTTTATTTTTGATCTTTTCCCATATGAAGAATGGCTGGACCATTATATAAGTTTTTTTTTTACCTCTGGTGTCACCCCATTCTTCCTCATAGACTGTAAGCTCTTGTGAGCAGGGCCCTCACTCCTATTGTTCCACGTGGCTGTTTGTGCTCTTTTTTTTAAAAAAAAATATTTTTATATGTCCCACCCTGTGACTCTGTCTCATCATTTCACATGATTCTTCTATTCCCTTGGTAAATCTTAATCTTCTCTACTCCCTGTGTCATTACCATCCGTAGTCCTATTACATATCTAATTGAATACCTGCCTTCCTTCATTCTTTCAGTGAGACAAATAAGTGTATGAAATGATGTGAAACTGGAGTTGCAGGTTTTGCTTAGAGGATATTATCAATGTCATCATTCCCTTATGCATACAATAGAAGATTCCACGTGCCTCATTTTTGGACTGTTTAAAATCCTTAAAGGGGAAGTAGTAGAATGCATTAGATTTTTTTTCTTTATTACTAAAACTGGGACCTTGTTCTGCTGCAGATAGTCCTGATATGCAACTGTGTGCAGATACAATGAAGTCATTTCATGTTATGTTTATGTCCAGCCCACTGGTTGACACACATGAGCACCGCAGGCCAGCCAGATAGTGTCCTCAATAATTGGATGTGGGGTTGGCTCCAGGTTTCAGTAGGCCCCTGGGCAACAGAGCCTAAGTAGGCCCCTTTGCAGTGAACTTATTAGGGCACATTTACTTACCCGTTCCATCGCAACCCCCGCTGTGCGTTGTCCGACAAGGATTCGGGTGTGCCGCGATTCACTAAGATTGTACGTCCAATTTCCTGCATCTGTCGCTTCCCGCTGAGATCCGTCCGAGTTCACCTTCTTCTTCCTGATGCATGTGAGTTTGTCCAATCAATCGGGTTGTCCGGCGGCCACGCCCCCCGATTTGTGTTGCATGCAAGCCGGCGCCGATGCACCACAATCCGATCGCACGCGCCAAAATCCCGGGGCAATTCAGCACAAAACGGTAAAAAGTTGGGAAACCCGACGAAAATGCGCTGTTCGGACCCTTAGTAAATGTGCCCCATTATGGCATTGAAAATTCAGAAACTAAAACAGTCTCCTGTTCCCTAAAATATTCCCTAGTTTACCATCCCAAACAGCCCCCTCTTGGTTATTTTGTATAAAGCCCCCCTCACCTTCTATGGATTCCTTATGTACAGCCCTCCGAGAAGCCCTAGGCCCTTGCACCTGCCCGGGTATGGCCAGTGTTGGTGCCGGCCCTGTCTGTGTGCATTATACAATGGCCAAAAATGAGTCTGAGCTGCAGGGATTAGACACAGCCACTACACAATGTAAGGAGCAATTCCTGCTATCAGCCAGTATTCGACCAAAATGAAATACAAAAAAAAGATAATGATTAAAATCCCAGCTAACCAATTTAGTAGCAAGATAATACCGTATTAATCTATTGTGTAGTTATGTTTGTCTTGCTATTGGTACGATGTGCATATTTTATGTTATATACGTATATACCTCTCAATTACATGATGAGCCTCATAGTAATGAATTGTCTTTTCAGGATTTTGATAGCATCATTAAGTTGTTCTGTCCCATTTTACGCCTCATTATAATCATTGCAATAATAGTAATTACATTTTATTTTCTTCTGTTCCATCCTATGTCCCAGTTTGCACACTGATTGCAATTATATGAGATGATATACAGAAGAGAGGCATATAACAAGATATCAATAGTATTTACAACTGTCACTGTACATTAAGGGGGTTTCCGGAAATAAATATTAATGTTTATTTAATGAAAAGTTCTACAATTTCCAAATATACTTCCTCTCAGTTTAGTCTAGATCTCTGCTTGCTGTCATTCTATAGAAAGCTTTATTATTTATTTCCTGTGGATAAAAACTGGTCCATGTTCATGTGATGTCACACAGGTGCACGACTGATTATAACACACAGCTATATATGAACCTCTTTTTGCACCTGTGTGACATCACATGACCAGATTTTTTCCAGTGGAAGTAAACATAGAAGCTTCCTATAGCTAGCAAAGATCTAGAAATCCATGAATTGATACAGAAAGTATACAGGCGGTCCCCTACTTAAGGACACCCAACTTACAGATGACCCCTAGTTACAGACGGACCCCTCTGCTCCCTGTGACCTCCGGTGAAGCTCTCTGGATGCTTTACTTTAGTCCCAGGCTACAATGATCAGCTGTAAAGTGTCTGTAATGAAGCTTTATTGATAATCCTTGGTCCCATTACAGCAAAAAATTGTGAAACCCCAATTGTCACTGGGCCCCCAAAGAATTTTGGCTGTACCTACAATTATAAAATATACAGTTTCGACTTACATACAAATTCAACTTAAGAACAAACCTATGGAACCTATCTTATACGTAACCTGGGGACTGCCTGTATTGGTAAATTAAATAACTTTTTATAATACAAACAATAACTTTTATTTGCCAAAACTAGACAACCCCTTTAAATAATTTGCAACAAACATATATATAATGTGTATTGCCAGCCAAAGGTTTCATGTGAGCTCCTTATATCTGCTTAATGCCTGAGAAAGAACAAACATCTCTTGGAAGTTTGAGATGAGCTATTTTGCAGGGGGTGCTATTGCTTTTAAGGGCAAACGCCGACACCAGGTTCATGCTTCCCTTTTGGAAAGTAGTATAAACTATGTTAAATACGTTTTAAAGAATCCTGTGCCTATGTCCTTTTTCCCTTGTTTTCATTTTCAATCATTTTGTGCAAAATCCTGTTCTCCAGTGACAGCTGAGAGATAAAGGAACCATAAAGGGGTTTGCCCATGAAAGAAAATTCTCTAATTTCAATGTTTACACCATAAAGATAATTTTTTACCCCTTACTTTACAATTGTATTCAGTTTTATTGCTGTTTTAGCTAAGATTCTAGAGTGTGGGTGAGGACTCTGAGCAGACACATTGGGGCAGATTTACTTACCCGGTCCATTCGCAATCCAGCGGCGGGTTCTCCGACGCCCATTCCTGTCTTCCCGCGATTCACTAAGGTAGTGCGCCCGATGTCCACCAGGTGTCGCTGCTGCGCTGAAGTCCGCCGAGGTCTGCCGGAGTTCACCATGCTAGGCTGGGTGCAGGTGAGTGCGTGTCAAGCGACACTTTTTTAAAAAAAATACGGTGATTTTTCCGAATCCGTCGGGTTTTCTTACGGCCATGCCGCCGATTTCCGTTGCGTGCATGCTGGCGCCGATGCGCCACAATCCGATGGCGCACGTAAAAAATCCGGGGCAATTCAGGGAAAAACGGTAATATTCGGGAAACATGTTGGAAAAACGCCATTCGGGCCCTTAGTAAATGATCCCCATTATGATCCATCTAGTTCTATGAGATTCTGTGTGCTGACAATGTGGTTAGATTATCAGGGTACAGGTTTATAAACACTTTCATTTAGCTTCTGAACATTCACTAGTATCTGACACATAGAAAAAGAAATGAGATAGATCAGAGATGATGAGATCAATGAGATGCATATTACACACAATGGGGCAGATTTACTTACCCGGTACGTTCTCTGCGCTGGATTCGGGTCCGGCCGGGATTTATTAAGGCAGTTCCTCCGACGTCCACCAGGTGGCGCTGCAGCGCTGAAAAGCATTGGAACGTGCTCAAGTTCACCGGCCTATTCCTAGTGAAGGTAAGTGCAAGCTTTGCGACACATTTTTTGTTTTAAATGCGGCGGTTTTTCCGAATCCGTCGGGTTTTCTTTCAGCCACGCCCCCCGATTTCCGTCGCATGCATGCCAGCCCCGATGCGCCACAATCCAATCGCGTGTGCCAAAATCCCGGGGCAATTAAGGGGAAATCGGCGCAAATCGGAAATATTTGGGTAACACGTCGGGAAAACGTGAATCGGCCCTTAGTAAATGACCCCCAATGACACTCTCAGCTCTGCTACCTCACCTATAACACACACCTTTCTGCTGTATACCTCCCTCCCCTGATATAAAGATCTTACCTGTCTGTAGCTTGTAGCTTTACTCTACTCACGATGTGTTGATGTGTTGTTGCTCGCCGGCAGGAAGTCTCCCTCTGTGTGAGATTGCCTTAGAATGCAAGGGTGTGCGCTGTAGGCAGAGAGGAGCTTAGTGCAGGGTCAGACAGAAAAACAAGACGGCTGCCGACCCTAAGCTCAGGAGATCCAGGGTACAGTCTAGGGGTAACAAACATTGTATACACCAGGACTGATGGAGACCGGTTGGAATTATATCTGTAAAATGCTGTATTATTGTTAATAACAGTGAATAAGAAAATGTGTTATTTAGTTATCCTGAGTACATTTAAGAAACTTGTCTCCGTGGGAATACCCCTTTAACGGATCCTGTCATCAAGAACAGTTACAATAATCCTTACTCAACCCCTAATGTTCCTTTTTAAAAAGTGTTGGCACCCCGGATTAAATGTGCCTCCTCCGGTTGGAAAAATCCTTCCCTGAACGTTTCTTACCCTCGTTGGCTCGGCCCACCACCGGTAGATGAAATGGTGACAAGATCTATAATGTCCTGCTGAGTGCTCACTGCCAAATACCCCATACACAATGAGAAGGACAGAAAGAGGACTTTTTGTCTTCTCAGTCCAAGACTTGAAGAAACAATGAGCTGTCATTTAAAAATAATACGTGGGTTCACCAGAAGCCCAGGAGACTTAACCCTTTACCAGCAGGTATTACCGGTTTGAGGGGTAACATTATAGGGAAAGGTCTGTACAGGTAGTCCCTGGATAATATAACCACCACAGAAAACCGAATCATCAGGGGAAATATTCTCTAGGTATGGAAATAATCAATCATTAGCCTCCTTATCTGTCCCTTATGGATGGGCCTCAGAAAACTTTCAATTACACTGCTCATTGCAGGAGGAAGAGCAGAAAAAAGGACCAGAGAACCTGCTTAAAGAGGTATTCCCACGAAGACAAGTTTCTTAAATGTACAAAATAACACTTATTCAATGTTATTAACAAAAATACAGCATTACACAGATATAATTCTTTTTTTTTTTTTGTATAATTGTATTTTTATTATCATTTTTCAAAAAAATATATAACAAACAAATTATCACGTACATATTTCACATTGAAGTTTTTCAACAGTAAAACAACCGAAAGACATGTCATTCTCCCTTAGAATGTCCAGCAACGGTCGTAAAATCCGCCTCTTCTGTAAAGTGATCCCGGAGAGATCCTGATAAAGCTGTATGACATCACCATTAAAATCAAAGTTCTTGTTTTTCCGCGCCGCAAACATGAGGCGCTCCTTTAATTCGAAGTCATGCACACAACAGATAACGTCCCGCGGGTTTCCTCCCAGTGTTTTAGGCCTCAATGCTCTGTGGGCTCTATCAAGCTTCACCTGTGTTCCTGGTTGCTGGCGCTGAAAAGAGTGTTTGTAGTGTGGCTCGCACATCCTCTTTACCCTCCACCTCCGATAGACCCCTCACTCGAATATTATTGCGTCTTCCTCTGTTATCGAGATCCTCCAGGTGCCTGGCCATATCTTGTAGTGTAACAGATTGAGAATGCAAAGCATGTTGCGTATGTGAAATCTGACGCTTTGAATCCGCCTGTGCAGTTTCCAGAACATCAATTTTCTGCGTCATACACTGAATATCACGACGCACTTCCGAGATTTCAGATTTGAAAGCCCCTTTGACTTCAGCAATTAGAGATTTAAAGTCCTCTTTAGTAGGCAAATTCTGGAGATGGACCTGCCAGTACGGTTCTGATGCCGGTGGTCTCTTATCTGCTGTGGCGTCCTGGCTGCATGGCTCAGGTGATGATGCCCACTCTGGGGAGGGCGCTGCATAGCGAGTGAGGGTGGGGGTAGCATTCAGCTCGTCCTCTGACAATTGTGACCTAGGGATAAATGGAACCCCAGGGACAAATTCCCCTGGCTGTGATAGTTGGGGGGATCTTAGGGGGAGACCCTTGGGACCCTTCCCCTGTCCTCCATTTCCTTCCTGCTCATCAGCTATGGGGCTTTGCCCTTTTTCTGGAGCTTGTGACTGGGGTGAGGTGCTCCTGCATGGTTTCTCACCTTGCTTGTGGTGCTGCCGGTCACCTTTAACTGGGGTCCGCGGGGAAGCCGCTGCTGTCTGGCGCTGCTGCGCCGCAGGAGAGCCACGCTGCTCCTTAGGTTGTGCGCCAATATGGCGGTCAGGCGCGGCCTGCATCGTGGTGGCGGGAGCATGGCGCGCAGTATGCGGGAGCGGTGCGGTGGCCGCCGACGAACCGCGCTTACCCGCTGCTGGAGTAGGGGCCATGATGGGAGCCTCTGCGGTTCGTGCCGGGTTCCTCGTGGTGCCACCAGCTTTCCTTCCTGATCGCGGGTCCGTGCTGGCTGCGGCGGTGGAGCGGAGGAAGCGGGTGAGCAGCGTGTCTCCCGTTCTGACAGGGTTCTGGTATCCCGGGGTCTTTGCTCCCCTCCTGGGGGTCTTTTTGGCTTTGGGGGCCAGGGTATCTCCCCTCCTTGCAGGCTAAATGGGCACCGGGGTACGGAGCTCTCTCAATGTGCGGCCATTAGCTCCAGGGTCCAGCCACGCCCCCTCTTCTTACAGAGACTTTGACAATTAAGCCTGCTTTGCGGGAAATTTACAACCACTGCTGCTCCACTGAGGGTTTCTGGGAAATATTATATTAAAACACAATAAACAGTTCTTTACTATTAAATGGTAACAACTAAATATTCACTATGAATATACTTGTCAGTAGACTCTACATACATGACCTTTAGCTATGTGTGTTAGTTTCGCCCTTTTGTTGATATAAAAGCTTATTAACTACATTTCGGTAAGTAAAGGTAATCAACATGAAGACTGCCATTAGACAAATAGGTCCGCTAATGGCAGCAATTGTACAAGTGCACATAAAAGAACTGAATCATGGGAAATGTCAGTGCTGTGTCATACTTGTACTCCCCTGACACGAAAGCCAGACCTTACATACCTCATTAAGCTATTGTTAACCATTACACACCTATGACCTAGACTCTGAGATGAAAGCAGTTGTTCTCTCTGATAAATCCATAAGGAAAAAAGAAGGTTTTACAGGACAATATCAAACTCAAAGAAAATTGAACAATATGCTGCTTGTTCACAGCAAGTGCTATGCGCAAGTTATATGGAATCATGTAAGTGAACATACAAAAGATACACATTATAGCTTCAAATTCCAAAAATCTAATATAAAAAAGCAAATAACTTTGAAATACTGAACTATTTCTGAAGGTAGGTGAAAACTATATAGAGAATGAAAATGTAGACAGAAATGAGAATGACGGAGCTCCTTCATCTTTTTATACTTATGCTATGTCTTACTTAAGATGTTGCCTAGGTAAAAACATCCCCTAAATCTGGCGATGATACTGTCAGGTATGTAACGAAGCAAAATGTCATAGTGGCTATTACTGAAATTCTGTATCTTTAAAATAAGATCAACATGATGAATTACCTCTTACCGAAAAGTGACGTATTACTACGGCCCGTGAGTCCTCTCCATAGCCGGTGAGTGTTTGTTGAATATTGCTTCACATGAAAAAAAAGTTTTGTACCGTGTTAGCCACTTGAAGAATTTCCTGTTGCTTTTAAGAGGTCAAATAAAGTAACCAACCTTCTTGCTAGCACCCAATCGGGGTGTTGACCTTGACCGCTGCGGCCACCGTTGCAGGGCATTAAAAAAGCCAACGGTACATTGTGTGTGGGCACAGAGCCATGTGGCGGAGATTCGTCGCTGCCCCATGTCGCTCCCCATGACGGTGAGCTGCGATCTCTTGCTATGACAGCTTTGGGTCATACAAAGACCCGAGGGTGTCTATTTTTACACTATCTATTGTATTATTTTAATAGATGATATGGAAAATCCCCATATACTGCCATACTGTAGTATTGGCAAAGTATATATTGTGGGAAATCAATCTGACAAACCTGGGTTTAAAATACAAGGGGGGTCAAAAAATAGTAAAAAAAAATAAATATAAAATAAAAACGTTAGTCCCAACATTTAACGCTTTGGTTTTGCTGTCTTGTGTATTGTAACAGAAAATAGGTGCCCAAGACAAAAAAAATGCACTTTTTGGTAAATGGTTATAGCATGCTAAAAATATCATCAAAAGTTATAGCCGCCATAATGTGGCAATTAGATTTTTTTTTTGTACAGGAGGTTTTAATTTTTGTAAATGTAGGAAAACATTATAAAACCTATATAAATTTGGTATCTCCTTCATCGTACCGACCGAAAGAATAAAGTAGACGTGTCATTTGGGGCATACAGTGCAATCTGTAAAATCCAAGCCCACAAGAAAAAGGAGCAAATGCATTTTTTCACCAATTTCACTGCATGTTTTTCCTGCTTCCCAGTAGATGGCCTGGAATATAAAATACCGTCACTACGAAGTGCAATTGGTCACGCAGAAAACAAGCCCTCACACAGCTCTTTACATGGAAAAATAAAAACTTTATGGATTTTTGAAGTGAAAAACAAGGAAAAAGGGCCTCAGTGTTAAGGGGCTAAATACGAGGCCAACACTTCTGTATGGCTTTTGGTCATTTTAATGTTGTGTCATGTGAATTATAGGAAGGGAATTAAAAGGAAGAGATTGAAAATATATGAAGGCACTTATTGCGTCAAATAGTATTTGACAGGACTGTATTCCCCACGCACGATGCCCTAGGAGCAGGAACATTCTACACAAATGATTTGATCATTTATAATATAATAAGTAATTATAATGATGTTAATCTCAAATGAACCCGGAGAGACCATCTCACTCCTAAAGACTATTACTGTTGGCTCCCCCATTCTTATAGCTGATGACTCCCTTGTGTCCCACTTCAAATTTTTATTGGAGGCAAAATGGCAGAAAAGTGGCCATTTTGGACATTTAAAAAACAAAAATCGAACCAATTTGTACTGTATTCCCCACGCACGATGCCCTAGGAGCAGGAACATTCTACACGAATGTTTTGATCATTTATAATATAATAAGTAATTATAATGATGTTAATCTCAAATGAACCCGGAGAGACCACCTCACTCCTAAAGACTATTACTGTTGGCTCCCCCATTCTTATAGCTGATGACTCCCTTGTGTCCCACTTCAAATTTTTATTGGAGGCAAAATGGCAGAAAAGTGGCCATTTTGGACATTTAAAAAACAAAAATCGAACCAATTTGTTCGACAGGGTCACAATTAACAATTTATTAAATTTTAAGTGGGTCTTAGCCTGTATTAGTGAATAATTTTTTATTGGCTTTTTGGCTATTTTGAGCCTAATTTTTAATGAAATAAAATAAAGATGTTATGTTTTAAATGATCCGCTATACAGGCAGTTATTGCTCTTTATTTTTGTTAGGACTGCTGTATTGTGACTCGGCTAGCTGTAGATAGGCTACTGTACTGTGCCCCAGAAACTAAGCTGAGAGCTGTCCCACACAAAAGTGATCAGGTTGGCTAGGAAGCCGGGGAACACCACTGCCGTCAAGGTGAGGTGAATAGCTGTATCGGCCAAACAGGAAAGCTGAGAAGCTACAGCGCATCGCTCCCCCGAAGCCTCTCTGATCTAGTGCACAAGCAGAAGCGAGGTGGTCGGAACAATGTGAATGGTGCATGTGTGAGTTCACATAATCCTGGCCAGTGCCAGTCAGAATACCCACTCTCTGTGCACCTGCGCGGCCACCGCTGCTGGTGTGTGAGGGAGGCTTTATCTAAGGACAACTGGAGGCTGTAACTAAGGCATGTGAGCCCCATTTACAGTACATAATCACCATATAGGTACATTTTTGAAATACAAACCAATTAAAGAAATTTCTGTCTATAAATTGTGGCACATAGGACCCTTTTTCTGGTGCAGCTGCACTCCCTTCCATGCGACACAATTTAGGGAGTCTACCGTGGGATTCAACTTTCAAATTGTGTCACAAGCCCAAGCACATGCACCACTAAAAAGAAGGTGAACTCTTTCGGACCTGAGTCGGAAAGAGTCACATTCATGATATCGGGCGCAGGATCTTAGTGAATGCACTAATGCACTAATTCTGTGAACTCCGGTGACCCTGTAAGTAAATGTGCCCCTTTAACTTGTGTAACTAGCTAACTCCATCACACACAGGAGTATCCGGACACAGTCCCAGTCTTTAGTGTCGGCAGTTCAGGAACAGAACTTAGAGGAGATGACTGCCAGTCTACCAGGAGAAGAAGCTGAGACGGGGATACTCTGCCAAAGACCCTGAGCTCTGGCCTGTGACCAGGATACCAGCATACTGAGAAAGAGAGGGACAGCTAGCCCAGGCCTTTCCGCAGGATTAACCCTTCTCCTGCTAGGGAGAAGACTGTAAAGTCAGCCCTTAGATTTGCTTTATATCTGAATTTCTTCAGTAACCCTGCAGACCCTGAGTCTTTGGACTTATCTCCCATTAGGGTACACCACACTTTACCATCCAAGCTGGTAAACAGCAACACGTGGTGACACCCCAGGGGTGCCTGGCGGACCCAGCATAGTGTTAGGGCCAACCCTAATCCAGGTAATCAGGAAGCACTATCTTTAATAACTAAATAACTTCATCACGGATGGGAGTATGGAGCTTTCTAACTATATGACTAAACCTCTGTTATCAGTCTCATGCAGTATGCAGCACTGGCCACCTATGGAGAAGGCTCGGTTCGTGAGACCTCTCCATACTCCCCATCACCACTGTAGATTTGTGATGGGCAGTTGTGAAGGGGTTAAAGTAAATCTACAAACAAAATCAAGCATGATAAACCAGGGACACTAACTCATAAATCCAGGCACTGTGACTGTGGTAATCATCTAATATATGTTATCCATGACCTTTCTTTTAACATCAACTTTTTAAATGATGCTAACTAGCCTAATGGGTTACCCTGCCTAGCCCCTCTATGATTTGGATTTACAAACTGTTACAGTGTTTCACCCTCCCCCTCCTCAGCACTGATATTACAGCAGCAGGTGCTCCCTACACAAGTGCTGAGGAAGCTGGGGGGCAGTGAGTGTAACAACCTATAGAGACAAATGTCCCTTTACCATGAATGATTGCAGATGAGGAATGAAAAAACTGACCAAAAATGTGCAAAATAAAACATGAAAACAGACGAAAAATCCCAGATTTATGGACCTTGGAATAAAACACATGTGTGTAAAGGGCAGGGCCGGATTATAGGCGGGGCTCCCGGGGCTCGAGCCCCGGGGCCCCCACCATCTTGCCCCCCCTAGGGGCCCCCACCAGATCGCGCCTCCCGCGCCCCCCCCTCATAAGCCGCACGCCGCCCCCCCAGGCAGAGGAGGCCCCCCGCTACGGCACAGATGACCCCTCCCGGCCCCGCCTATCCCGCGCCATGCATGGCAGAGCGGCCCGCCCAAACAAGCAAACCACGGGCCGACCGCAAAACCCCGCCCCCCGCTCCGCCGATCCCCGCTCGACATCACCCCGCCCCCCGCCTACCCGCTCCCGCTCAAACCACCACCCGCCCCAGCTTCCGATCGGACTTCCCCCCCCCCTCTTACTGGCCGAACAAACGATGAACTATACCCCCCCCCCCCTGCGAACAAGCACCAGCAAGACCCCCCCCCGCCCGAACAGGCACCCGGTCACCCTAAAAGGTAAGTATATAGATATGTATTTTTCTGTGTATATGTGTATATATGTATATACAGTGGATATGTGATCTATACATTTATATATATGTAAATATACAGTGTAAGTGTGTATACAGTGTAGGTGTGTAGACAGTGTATTGTGTATATACTGGTGTTATATGTGTTATATACTGCGTGTTATGTGTGTATAGACTGCGTGTATATGGTAATATGCATCTACTGTTATAGATGTTATTACTGTATATAGCATCTACGTGTATATGTGTATATACAGTGGATATTGATTTATTACTGGGTATAGATGCATATACTGTATTTAACACGCATATATTATATAAGCAAATATGTGTGTACATTTATATATAATGTGAATGATTGGTTTGGTATTTGGTATATATGTATTTCTGTGTATGTGTGTATATCTTATGACTTTGTATATACTCTGTGTATGGTGTTTTAAATGTATATGAGTGCATAAATGTGGGTATAAGTTGTATATTGTATGTATATATGGGTGCAAGTATACGAGTGTAGAATTTATGTGTGTATAAAGTATATAAAGGGTGTAATTGTATAAGGGTACATTCACAAGAAGGTATGGGGGATGTATATCTGGCCGCAAATTGCTTACCGGATAATACTTCCCTCAAAGGCGTCTATAGCGCCTGGGCTCGGTGTACAGGGAGTACCACTAGTACTCACTGTTTCGTGCGTGGCTGCAAAAAGAGAAGAGCGTGCTCGATATGGCCGTAAGAACAACCATGCAGTTATTTAATGGAGCGGGCCCATCATGGCTGGGCAAGAAGTAGGAGAAGTGGTGTGAGCCTCGATCACCTCCTTTCCTCTTCCAGCACGCCAGATGTGTTGCCTGCCGGCACAGTGTTGGCCACACGTTTATGCAAATGCAACCGAATATGTTTATATTTTTTTTAAGGGGAAGGGTTCCTGTGCTTTGGATTTGTCACCATGCAGAAGAAATCTGATATGGGGCCAAATCTCTCCTAGTTACACCACCCATGGGGACTCATGGTGTGATGGCTGGGTGTATCGTAACATGGGACTAGTATCTGGTAGGGAGGTGAAGGATGTAAGACTGTGTACTGGGTATGAGCGGGCTGATGTACGCTGTGGTTATGGGGGGGAGGAGGGGCCTGATGTAGCGCTGTGTTACTGGGGGGGGAGGAGGCTTCTGTACTTGTGTTGAGTTACTGGGGGCGAGGGGCGATATGTAGCCGTGTTCTGGGGATGAGGCCTGTGTATGTAGCTATGTACTGGAAGGGGGGCGAGTGCAGGCATTGTATGGAGCTGTGTTACTGGGGATGAGGTGGATTGGCTTCGATGTAAGCGTGTTACTGGGGGGGAGGGGAGGCGGCTGATGGTGTGTAGCTCGTATACTGGGGAGGCGGCTGTATTGTAGCGGTGTTACTGGGGAGAATGTATATTAGGGAGGCACGTAAACATAAATTGCGGGCTTTGTAGCTGTGTTATGGGGGGAGGCAAGCTGTATTACACCGTATTACTGGAGGACGGAGGGGCTGTATGTAGCTGTGTACTGGGGGCGAGTGAGGCTGTCATGAAGTACTGTGTTACTGGGGATGTGGAGCCGCGCGTATGTAGCTGTGTTGGGGATGAGGTGGATCTGTTATGTAGCTGTGTTAGGGGACCGTTAGGCTGTGTTAATGGGGGCAGGCGGCTGTAGTTAAAGTGGTTACTGGGGGCGAGCGCACTGCGCTGTAATGTGTGTGGAGCCGCGCTTGTGTTGTTATGGGGATGAGTGGCGTTGATGTATGACACATGCGTAGTGTGCTTGGTTCTGGGGGTGAGGCTACTTGTATGTAGCGTGTGTTACTGGGGATGAGGTGGTGTATGTTGAGCTGTTACTGGGCGAGGCGGCGCTGTATGTAGCGGTGTTACTGGGGAGTGAAGGCTGCTGAGTAGCTATGTTACTGGGGGGATGAGGCGCTGATGTAGCTGTGTACTGGGGCTGAGGCGGCATGTAGTAGCATGGCTGTTACTGGGGGGATGGGGGGAGTTGCGGCTGTGTATGTAGCTTGTACTGGAGGGCGAGGCGAGGGCAGTGTATGTAGCTGTTACTGGGGATGAGTGCGGACTGTTATGTAGCTGTGTTATGGGGGGGGGCGAAGGACGAGCTTGTATGTAGCCGTATTACATGGAGGCGAGGCGGCTGTTATTTGTAGCTGTGTTACTGGGGATGAGTAGGCGGTAATGTAGCTGGTTGGCGGCGTTATGTCGTCTGGCGGCGAGGCGGCCTGTAGGAGCTGTATTGATGATCCATATGTAGCTGTTTACTGGGGCGGTAGATGGGTGAGCCGGTGTATGTAGCTGTGTTACTGGTGGCGAGGGGTCGTATGTGAGCGGATGTTACTGGGATGTGAGGGCGGGCTGTTATTGTAGCTGTCTTAGTACTGGGGAATAGGCGGGCGCTGTATGCTGCGGTGTTACTGGGGGCGAGGTGGCTGTCATGTAGCTGTTGGTTATGGAGCGAGGCGGGTATGTAGCGGTGTTGTGGTACTGGGGATGAGGGCGGCTGTATGTAGCTGTGTGTTACTGGGGAGAGGCGGCGGCTGTAGGTAGCTGTTGTTACTGGGGGATAGCAGGTTGGCCGATAGTTTCTGTGTTACTGGGGTGAGGTGATGAGCTGGCTGTGATGTAGGCTGTGATGATGTAGCTGTTCGGGGTGAGGCGGCTGTATGTAGCTGTGTACCACTGGGGGTCGAGGAGGCTGTATGTTGTAGGGCTAGGGCGTGTAAGTCCGGGGGAGAGGCAGGGGCTTGTATGTCAGGTGTTCTGGGGTTGGGCGGGCTGATGTAGCTATGTGTTACTGGGATGAGGCGAGGCTGTATGTCAGCATGTTGTTACTGGGAGCAGGAGTGGCTGTATGTAGCAGTGTTATGCGGTGTGAGGCGCTGTAAGTAGCGGTGTTCTGGGGAGGATGAGTGCTGTATGTAGCTGTGTTATGGGGGAGGCGGGCTTATGTAGTGTGTTACTGGGGCGAGGGTGGCCGTGTATTAGCTGTGTTATGGGGAGGCGGGCTGGCTGTATGTGAGCTGTGCTTACTTGGGGATGAGGACGGCGGTATGCATGCAACGGTGTTACTGGGGGCGAGGCGGAGCGTTATGTAGCGGTGTTACTGTGGGCGAGGCGGCTGTATGTAGCTGTGTTACTGGGGATGCGGCGGCTGTATGTAGCTGTGTTTATGGGGGCGAGGTGGCTGTATGTAGCGGTGAATGGGGGTGAGGCAGGCTGTATGTAGAGCTGTGTTAAGGGGCGACCCTGGCCATAGTACCCACGGAAGTTTACCGGTGCGGCCGGTCGGGTCCTGGGCCGGTGTGGGGCCGGTGCGGGCTCGTCACGGGCACGGTCCGCACCTCCATCCCTCCCTAAACTTTCATTAATCTATAGTACCTGCATACATGAAGATGCAGGTACTATAGTTAGTCACACGACGCAGCGCAGCGCTGCTGTTCTGCGTCGTTGTTATACATCAGTGGAGGAGCCGCGTGACACTACCAGATGTCGCCGGCCTCATGTAGCTACGCGGCCTTGATGTGTGAGAGGCGCGGAGCAGTGACGTCACTATCCCCGCCTTACACCAGAGCTGACGAAGACCGGGGACGAGACGAAACTGCGCCATAGAGGTGGTAGTATGGGTTTTTTTTTGTTCAATTATAGAATGGGACATTAAATTTATCTGGGGCGGGGGGGGGGGGGGGGGGGGTTGTTGACATTATTCTTTATGTGGGGCGGGACAGGGGCATAAATTAATGTCTGGGGCGGGGGGGGACATTATTCTTTATCTGGGGCTGGCAGGGGGCATAAATTATATGTCTGGGGCGGGGGGGGGGACATTATTATTATCTGGGGCGGGGGGGGACATAAATTATATGTCTGGGGCGGGGGGGACATTATTATTTATCTGGGGCGGGGGGGGGCAATATCTTTATCGGGCTGGAGGGGGCAATAATTATTGTCTGGGGCGCGGGGGGGGGAATTGGGGGGACATATTATATCTGGGGTGGGGGGGAATATTATTTATCGGGGGGGGGAGGGTTATTATTTATCTGGGGCTGGGGGTGGGGGGGGGCATTATTTCTTTATTTGGGGCTGGCAGGGGGCATAAATATATGTCTGGGGGGGGGGGGGGGGGGGACATTATTATTTATCTGGGCGGGGGGGGACATTATTTATTTACTGGGGCGGGGGGGGGGGCGGGACTTATCACGTCGGGGGGGGGGGACATTCGAGGGGGGGGGGGACATTAATTATATTTATCTGGGGGCGGGGGGGGGGGGCAATTATTATTCTGGGGCGGGGGGGGGGCGCTATTATTTATTGGGGCATGGAGGGGGCATATAAATTTATGTCTGCTGGGCGGGTGGGGGGGGCGTTATTATTCTATATTCTGAGGCATTGATTATATGTCTGGGGGGGTGCAGAGGAGGGGCCTTAGTCTCGATTTCCGGGGCTGGAAGGGGGCATTGATTATATGTCTGAGGGGTGGGGGCATTATCTATATCTGGGGTAGCAAGGGGCATGATTTTTGTCTGGCGGGGGGGGGGGCATATTCTATTATTTGGGGGCGGGCAGGGGGCATAATTATATGTCTGGGGCAGGTGCAGGGAGGTTGGGGGGGGGGCATTATCAATATCTGGGGTGTCAGGAGAGTAATTCTATGTCTGGGGCAGGCTGGGCCATTAATCTTTTCTGGGCAGGCGGGGGCCATTAATTCTATGTCTGGGGTAGCTGGGCCATTATGTCTAGGTTTGGCGGGGGCTGGGGCCATTAATTCTATGTCTGGGGTAGGTCGGGCCATTAATTCCATGGCTGGGGAGGCCTGGGGGACATTAATTCTATGTCTGGGGTAGGCTGGGGGCATTAATTATATGTCTGGGTAGGCTGGGGCCATTAATCTATGTCTTGGGGTAGGCTGGGGCCATTATAATTCTATTTTTGTACTGGGGTGGTAGGTGGGGCCATTAATTCTATGATTGTGGGTGAGCTTGGGCCATTAATTCTATGTCTGGGTAGGCTGAGGCCATTAATTCTATGTCTGGGGTAGGCTGGGCCATTAATTCTAGGTCTGGGGCAGGCTGGGGCCATTAATTCTATGTCTGGGTAGGCTGGGGCCATGTTAATTCTATGTCTGGGGCAGGCTGGGACATTATTCTAGTCTGGGCAGGCTGGGGACATTAATTCTATGTCTGGGGTGGCTGGGCCATTAATTCTATGATTGGGTAGGCTGGGCCATTAATCTGTCTGGGGTAGGCTGAGGCCATTAATTCTATGTCTGGTAGGCTTGGGGCCATTAATTCTATTCTGGGGCAGGCTGGGCCATTTAATTCGTCTGGGGTAGGCTGGGGCCATTATTCTATGTCTGGGGCAGGCTGGGGACATTTAATTCTAGCTGGGGTAGGCGGGGCCCATTAATTATGTCTGGGGTAGGCTGGGGCCATATTAATTCAGTCTGGGGTAGGCTGGGCCATAATTCTATGTTTGGGGTAGGCTTGGGCACATTTATTTAGGTTTGGGGTAGGCTGAGGCCATAATTCTATGGCGGGGTGGCTGGGGCCATTAATTCTATGGCTGGTAGGCTGGGGCCATAATTCTATGCGGGGGCAGGGCTGGGGCCATAATCTTAGTCTGGGGTAGGGTGGGCCATTAATTCTATGTTGGGGCAGGATGGGGACATTAATTCTATGTCTGGGGGCTGGGCCATAATTCTATGTCGGGGTAGCGGGCCATTAATTCTATGTTGGGGTAGGTGGGCCATTATTCTATGTCTGGGGCAGGTTGGGGCCATTAATCTCATGTCCTGGGTATGTGGGGCCATTAATTCTATGTCTGGGCAAGGCTGGGACATATCTTATGTCTGGGGTAGGTGGGGCCATTAATTCTATGTCTGGGGTAGGTAGGCTGGGGCCAGTAATTCTATGTCTGGGTAGGTGGGGCCATTAATCTATGTCGTGGGTAGGCTGGGGCCTATTAATTCATGTTGGGGCAGACTGGGGCCATTATATATCGCCTGGGTCTAGTCGGGAGCTCTATCAATACTGGGGTGGGGGTGGGGTGTTGGGGACTCTTAAGGGGTTTAAAGGATTAGAAAGAAGAAAAAAATTCCTAACTATTACAGTATGTTACATTATGGGGCACTAGTTTGTGTGGTACTAATATTGTAGGGGCTCTATTCAGTATTGGGGCATAGTATTGTGTTGGGCAGCAGAAGAAGGGGGCAGCAGAAGAAGGGCAATGGAAAGGCAGAACATAAGACGTCTGTGTGGTAAACTCTGCAGGAAAGCTGTGTACCGGAGGAAGAGACAAGGTGATGGTGGAACTAAAGGAGAAGATGAGGAAACGAGAACAATCCGGGAGACGTCACTATGTACTGGATGCAAAAGGTAGCGATCTCATGTTTTTTTGTAGCTTATATGATAAATAATGCATTTTTGCATGTTCGCTTCTGTTTTATATGAGTATTATATATTATTCCTGTACATGAGCAGTATTTAGTAGTTATATTCCTGTACATAGGTGGCAGTATTAATAGTCGTTATATTCTGTACATAGGGGGCAGTATTATAGTAGTTAGATTCTGTACTAGGGGGCAGTATTATGAGTTATATTCTTGTACGTGGAGGGAGTATCTAGTGTTATATTCTTGTACATAGGGGGCAGTATTAGTATTATAGTCAGTTATAGTCTTGTACATAGGGGGCAGTATATAGTAGTTATAATCCTGACACATAGGGGCAGTTATAGTAGTTAGTATGTCCGTACTAGGGGACAGTGATTATAGTAGTTATTATTCCCTGTACATAGGGGTAGTTAGTAATATAGGAGTTATATTCTTGTACATAGGGGGCGCAGTAGTATGTATAGTAGTGATATTCTGTACATAGGGGGCAGTATATTATTAGTAGTATTATACGGTACATAGGGGCAGTTTATAGTAGTATATCTTGTACATAGGGGCAGTATTATAGTAGTTATAGTCTTGTACATAGGGGACAGTATTACAGTAGTTATATTCTGTACATAGGGGGCAGTATTACAGTAGTTATACTCTTGTATAGGGGCAGTATGTGTAGTTATATTTGTATAGGGGCAGTATTGGGCAGTATATAGTAGTTATATTCTTGTACATAGGGGGCGGGTATAAGTAGTTATATTCTTGTACATAGGGGCAGTATTATAGTAGTTATATTCTTGGACATAGGGGACAGTATTAAGTAGTTATATTCTTGTACATAGGGAGGGGGGGGCAGTATACAGTAGTTATAATCTTGTACCTGGATGGGGGTCAGTATATAGTAGTTATTATTCCTGTACATAGGGGAAGGATTATAGTAGTTATATTCTGTACATAGGGGCAGTATTTAGAGTTATATTTTGTACATAGGGGCGGCAGTATTATAGTAGTTATATTGTACATAGGGGGCAGTATTATAGGTAGTTATATTCTCGGTACATAGGGGGCAGTAGAAAGTTAGTTATCTTTGTACATAGGGGCAGTATTATAGTAGTTATATTCTTTTCATAGGAGGCAGTCATTAAGTAGTTATATTACTGTCAAGGGGGGCGTATTATAGTGTTATATTCTGTGTACACTAGGGGCAGTATCAGTATTATAGTAGTTATATTCTTGTACATAGGGGGCAGTATTATAGTAGTTATATTCCTGTACATAGGGGGCAGTATTATAGTAGTTATATCCTTATACATAGAGGGCAGTATTATAGTAGTTATATTCTTGTACATAGGGGGCAGTATTATAGTAGTTGGCTTGTATATGGGAGAAGGTATGGTAGTAGTTTTATTTTGTATATAGAAGGCAGGATTGAATGTGTTATTGTAGCATTATTCCTGTACATAGGAGGCAGTATCAATATATTCTTTCTCTGAATTGTACATGTATGGCACAGGGGAAAGGTATTTAAGGCTTATCGGGTCGTGTGTTTGCATCATTTACTGAACGACAGGTCACATTCTTTGCACATTAAATTCACTTAATGCAAAACAAGAACATCTTTTCCAGTAATGCCATGTACCAACAATTTGTCTGTTATAACCCCATCCACATTATCTGACCACACCCACTTGTTTTGACTCCGCCCATAAAATGGGGCCACTTTTATAGTTTTTTCCAGGGCCATTTTAAATTCCCAGTCCGCCCCTGGCTGTGTTACTGGGGATGAGGCGGCTGTATGCAACGGTGTTACTGGGGGCGAGGCGGCTGTATGTAGCGGTGTTACTGTGGGCGAGGCGGCTGTATGTAGCTGTGTTACTGGGGATGAGGCGGCTGCATGTAGCTGTGTTACTGCTGGGATAGTGAAAAGGAAGCAGGAGGACGTGTGTGTACGCTACACTTAGTGGGGGCCTCCACCAGATTTTGCGCCCAGGGGCCCCCACCAACCTTAATCCGGCCCTGGTAAAGGGCCTTATATGTTGCAGCGAATAAAAGTTATAGATATTTTATTTTCATGCATACAGATACAAAAGCAAGTATAGAATAAATCAAACCTTAATAATGAAGCATTCAAAATGTTATCCTGCAGACTTGTATATCTATAGTTTGGGGCTTGTATGAAACTGTGATGCAGCCATGTGTATGATAACTAATTTTTCTGTGGGTGTGAGACCTAATTTTTCAGCTGCAGGTTCCAGGATAACAAAATCGCTGAATTCATTTTCATGACTGATTTACAAGCAATTTCTTTAAGCTGCATTTTATCAGTGAGGTTAAATTACCTTCAACTGTAAATTATAGAGAACTGCTCTGTCTGCTGGGAAATATTGAAGCTGGTTTCCACTGTATCATCGTCATCATTTAAAGAAAACACATTCGTCCATCTATGCATTTACGTCAAACAAGCCCGGTGCAGCGTGTTACACAAGCAGCCATGAGATATGCATCCATGACTAATAACATATTGTGAAATTAATTGTTATAAATAAGGCAAAAAGCAATATAAATGAGAAAAAACAAACATTAATATTTGGAATTTACACATCTATGACAACCTATTAGCTTGATCATTAGTCTTACAGTAAACCATAGAATTTAAAACAAAAAGCATTGATCTTTTTATAACCATGTCAGAAAAGATCAAGAAAGATTAACCCTAAAAAGACACCACCATTAAAAACTTTAAAATGTCCTGCAAAAAGCCCAAGCCCAAAACATCTAATTTGGCTAATAAAAAATTATTATTGTTTCGAAATGTGCTGATAGCATTTAAGTCATAAAAAAGGTCAACTATACAAGTCTCCAGAATTGTACCAGTCCATAGAATAAAGTTAAAGGTGCACATTTACTTACCCATTCGGAGACGCTCACCGAAAGTGCATTGTCCAACGATCATGCACTCTGCCGCGATTCACTAAGATTGTGCGCCCGATTTACATATACAAGTATATAAATACACACATGAACATTGGACGTCATTACGCGGCCGCGTTTCCTGGTTCATGAAGCGATGTGCGCCGGGGTTGTCTTCCGACCATATCGCTCCACCTGCTGTAATAATGCTCAAGCGGCCGTTTCACTATACAGTGACAAACGGAGGCTCCTGCCCAAATGCTAATCCAAATGGTATCCAAATGGTAATCTTCTGTTGGGAAACATCTATAGGATAACAGTAACCTTCTATACATCAAAGTCTATGAGGAAAGAAAGAAAAACAGGACACTTTTCATTCTTAGGAAGGCCCCCCATCACGTGCAAACTGAACCCATATTACAGACAACATTGACCCACCCAGAATATACAAGAGAAATACAGGGTTGGCACCAGCACCAGGCATACCTGGACAAGTGCCGGGGGCCCAGAGCTACTGGAGGGGGCCCACCCAGAAAAAATATACAGGAGAAATATACATATGGCCATTTTCAGTATGTAGTTGGTGTAGGTTAGATCATATTTGTATTCTAATCCTTCATAGTTTAGCCACACATATTGTATGTCTAATGAAACTCCTCATACTGCATTTCATTTGTGCCGAAATTGTTGCTAATTGATCTTAATAAAATAGCATTAGCATAGTAAATTATCCTCTTCTCCATTCTCCATCGGCAGTGTCCCTTTCCAGGCTCTTTTATACCATAAAGATATTTTATCTTGCAGAGTACAAGCTCTCAGAGACAATACATCTTCATCAGGTAATTATGCTAAAACAGTTCAGTCCTAGGGCAAATATACCATTTGTAGTCCATAAACCACAGTAACGTCTCTATATCCATCTTTATTCCTATTGGTTATATGCAGCTTTATTTCATTTGATTTGATTTGATTTGTCAATTCATTCATACATTTGTCAAGGAAAATGTGAGGAGCTGCCAGCTTAGAGTAACAATGGAGCATTTTATTAACATTTGCCTTGAACGGTTTCATTTAAATTAAAAATAAAATCCTTAATTTAAGAGAAAAACTCATGATGCAATTACATATTTATGAATTAAGTTTACATTAAGCATATGTGTTTTTTTTTTATTCAAAATTTTCATAATTGGGATCTACATCGGTCACTAAACGGTTATTGTACTCCTCCATTTCCACTCACTTTGAACTTGAAGGTCAGCAGTCATTTCTATGTAATCAGGCAGATTTATTACTGTGCTTATGACTAGAATTTGGCTTATTTCTAACCTAAAATATCAGATTTTAGGTAATTTTTCCTAAGCAGCTCAGAAAGAGAGATCTTCAGATCTTTTTTTCTATAGCTGCCTGGGAGTGGAGTGGAATTGTGACTTTTTACTGCGGTTGCAACTTCTATAAAAGTCTACGGGGCACATTTGTGCCAGTTTTCTTTTGAACTTTGTTCTTTCTATCTTAAACTGCTTGCACAAGTATCTAACAAGTGTCTGCACCACAAATGTGTTGCATGCGACCGTTTTGTGGCAAACTGTTCTAGTCTGCAAGCGACACAAATGAATGGGTGTTCCGCTGCACCGTCGGACCGGGCGCCAGATTTAACATGCAAAGTCCAGATTTAACATGCACGTCCTATGATAAAGGTGCACAACAAAAAAGTTGCTGAACTCTGTCGGGCCAGTGCAGGGAAGCGGCAAATTCATGATTTCTGTCGCTCGTTCTTAATGGTTCTGGCATACTGCGCATTATACACAGGCAGAATACTATAAGTGCAGTTTGAAAGATTCTTAGTAAATGTGCTCCTATTTGTTTTCTAAAGATATATGAGGCACAACACTGAAAGGCTATTGTGGCAAACTTTTCTCATCAAGTGAAAAGTCACAATTTTTAGTGCAGAATTTCAGGTGTGCCAAAAAAGTTGCAAATATAAAAGAAAAAAAAGAAAGTAAATGACCCCTCGATGTGGAACTGGAGCATCAGAGGATTTCTAGAACTTTTCCTGCATGCTGCTATATATACACAGTATATAAACATATACATGTATATCTGTGAGTGTATGTATATACATTCATTTTCTAAGTAAATATTTTTCTAAAGGTGACATTGACGTGAAATTCTCACCAGGTGTCGATAACAGCCCATCCAGTTCACACTGCCAAAGAAATGTGTAATAATGAGAAAAAGTGTTGAACACATGAAAAAGGAGACATGGCTACAGAAGAATGTCTAAACTACTGAAGGTTCCATTGAACACATAATCTAGAAGCGGAAAGAACTTCATTTCACCATGGAACGGTCATGACCAGACAGAGGAATGAAAGGGAATGAGAGGAATCAGAAGAGTCCAAGAACACCCCCCGTGGACAGCTGCTGAAAGACCTGGAATCAGCAGGTACGATTATTTCAAAGAAAACAATACGTAATGGCCTCAATCTCAATGGTCTGTATGCACGCTGACCAGGTATGACTCCATTGCTTGAGAACATTTAGAAAAAACTGTAAAATACTAGGAAGTTATTGTGCTGCCAGATGAGATCAGAATTAAGCCCTTAGGATGTCATGTTGAACACCATGTTGAAGACCAAAAGCTTTGAGCTTCATACCAACAGTGAAGTTTGAAGGTGGAAATCATGCTGACGGACAGTTTTTAAGCATTCAGCACTGGCAAATGTCATATAATTGAAGGAAGAGTGAATGGAAAAATGTAACAAGACATTCTTGATAAAAACAAAATCTGCAGTCCCCTACCAAGATGATTAAGATGGAACAAGGATGGACACATCAGCAAGAAAATTATCCCAAACACAGACAAGGAAACTCTCAATTGGTTTCACAATTAAGCAGCTAGAATGGCCCAGTCAATCACTTGACCTGAATCCAATAGAAAATCTACAGAAGGAACAAAAGTTCAGAGTTCATAGAAGAAGCCAAGTGAGCCGTCTGGATATGTAGGTGTCTTAAAACAGTCATCACCAAAAAGGGTTTTGTAAAAGTATTAAATACATTTCAGTACTTTTTCCCTTCTATTTCCTTTTCTCTTTATTACACTTAACTCATGCACATCTATGGTTTGTTTTTTTGCCAGTGTGGATGTTTTGTTACTGACATTTGGTTAAAAACTTCATGTCAATTTCACCTTTAGAAATATATTTACTTAGAAAATGTGTGATGTGTTTAATACTTATGCATCAACTCAAGACAGAAGGTTTGTCAAGAAACGGTCATGAAAGGATGTGGTCTTGTCCACGTGCAGATAACCACAAATAACTGTCTAGTAGCTCAGTTTGTGATGACAATTCATTGCAACAGAGGTATTATAGCACCGGGTAAAGTGCACTCCATGCAAAGGAAACGTAACATCACTAGTCTAAGGGATTATGCCGCCCACTCTTTACAAAGTGACAGCCCCATTGGGGTACACTGGGCATCAGGATGATTCAGAAATTTTTTTGGTGAAGTGCCTGTCTACATTGTCCTTCAGAACAAATGCATCAAACAGAACTACAGATCATATAAATATATACTTTATTTAATTACTTAATTAAGGGAATACAGAATTTAAGGCTTTTTTTTTTTTTTTTTTTAAATCTGATCCGTTTAAGAATGACTTTAAATTTTTGCCATCTATGATAGGGACTTTGTTACAAAGGAAAACATATCACTTCCATTCATTTACATGGTGATATATCACTTTGTAAGTCAGAATATAACAATGACCTCCACCCCCATAAATAACTATTGCAGGCCTCTGCCTGAAGCCAATGGCATCCTGCCACACTTCCAATGACTTCTCTGTTTACATACTCATTGTTACTCTTTTCTTTCTAGGCTTCCCATTGATTCATGATTGTGTGTTCCTGTTTTCCCATAAGAAAGGGTATTTTTCACAATGTATTGGTTTTTTTATCCTCAGTAGATTTGACTAAAAAACTGTTTTTGTATATAAGAAAAATATTAATTATCATGAAAAAGAAAAGTTTTTCAAACCTTTCCATCTACTTTATTAGTTTGCAGATAAAATGAACACCACATTTTTTGAAAGACAGTAGCAGATGGTGGTAAATTACATACTTGGTTTCTTGGATCTTAATGTAAAACTGTTTGAAATTGGAAAATCTAGTAGAAAATAAAAACAAAACAAAATAGAAACAAATACATGCTTTAGAATACATTTAACCCCTTCAGGACTATTATGGCCTTAAGGATACAGACACATTTTTCAAATCTGCCCTGTGTCACTATAAGTGGTTATAGCTTTGGAACACTTTAACATACATATTGTACTGTACTTCAAATTAGTAAATTTGGATCATATCTTTTGTGTTCAGTTATTAAAAAAAATGAAATTTGGCAAACATTTTTAAATATTCTTTATTTTCAAAGTTCTAAATTCTCTACTTTTGAAGCAGTTAGTCATAGCACCCAAACTATTCATAACTTATACTTCCCAAATGTCTGCTTTATGTTGGCATGGTTTTTTAAGATTCCAAATATTTTACTAGAATGTTGTGAGGCTTAGAATTTGGATGCCATTTTTCACATTTTTTGGAAAGTATCCAAACCCTGTATTTAGATGGACCTGCTCAACTTTTAATTGACTGTGAGAGGCCTTAATTATAGCAAGACTCGTAAATTCCCCATTATGGAATCTACACCCCTCAACGTATGAAAAAGTACTTTAATGTGGACATATAGGGGCTTATTTTTTTGCCACATGAGATGCACTTTTCTGGTACATAATTTTGGGTCATCTGTAACTAATTGGTGAGATTTTATTAACTCTTTGTTGGTGAAAGAAATGAAAATCATAAATTTTTAGGAACTTTTCTTGTGTTATTTTTGCCGTTTACCATACCTTAAAAATAGTATATTATTTTTATTCTATGGGTCTCCACGATTACGAAAAGATCTCATTTATATAGTTTTTTTTAAAAAAAGTTCCCATTTTACTGAAAAAAAGAAATTAGGCAAAAATGTAAATTTTAGCATCACCGACTTTAATATGCATAACTTTTTTTATTTTTCGGCTTACAAATCTGCTTAGGGGCGAGAAGGATTGTTCTTTTTAGTGGTCTTATTTTAGAGTGCGTAACTTTTTTAAATCACTTTTTAGAGCATTTTTTTAAAGGGTATTAATTAAAAAATTATCTTTTTTTTGGAGAGTTTTTTGAGGTTGTTTTTACGGGGTTCACTTTGCGGGTCCAATAATGATTCTGTTTTACTATGCAGATTGTCACGGACGTAGCGATACCAAATATGTGAGGGTTTTGTGTATTTTATTCAATTTTTTTAAAATTTGCAGATCATACCATCTTTGGTGTAGTTGACTATTCACAAAAAAATCCTATTCTGAAATTTGGCCCCATAATTGTTTAAAGTATTTCTTTATTTCACACTCTTTTCGAACTTCTCTACTTTTGGGAACGAAGTAGTCATTATGCACCCAAAACTTCAGTAATCTTATACTTCCGCAAATGTGTGTGCTTTATGGTGGCATGTGTTTTAAACTCGTCCCATGGCCTAACATATGATTCCAAATATTTTACTACGAATGTGTGTGAGGCTTAGAATTTGGATGCCATTGTTCACATTTCACTTGGAAAGTATCCAAACCCTGTATTAGATGTGACTCTAACTTTTACATTGACTGTGAGAGGCCTAATTTATAGCAAGACTCGTAAAATCTCCATTATGACTTCAATCTACACCCCTCAACGATGAAATAAGTACAGTTTTACGAAGATGCCCGAGCAGTTTGTTAACCCCAAAATTTAGGTCTTTTATAGGGTTTAAAGAAAATCGAGAGCGTTCTCACAAATTGTAAATCATTTTAGAACCAATACATTCAGGTTTTTGGTCAGACTTAGATGAAAACGGGCTCCAAATGGTTTGATACCCTAATTTGCTCTGAGTTACCGAGTACCCCCGATTGGTGGGAGTCATGTGTACCATCGGTTATACGGCTGGGCATAGAATGGAAAAAGAAGCGTCATCCAGGGCAGATTGCATTGTCAAATGTAAAGGACATAATGGTGGCCAGAGTTTACTTACCGGGCATCGCCGACTCCAGCGGCCAGCGTTCTTGGGTGGAGTCGGTAGTCCCAGGCCGGAGTATGAAGTGTGGAATCCTCAGTGTCACACGGCCACCAGGATGGACGCTGCTGCGCTGCACATCATCTCAACAGCGCCGGTACTGAACCGAAAGGGTCGCGCCACGTGAAGGTAAGCGGCATCCCAAGCGACACTTTATTCGTGTTTTAACTGCGGCGGTTTTTCCGAATACGTAGGGTTTTTCGTTACGGCCACGCCCGCTTTCCGTGGCGCGCATGCCAGGCGCCGATGGCCACAATCGTAGTGTGATCCGTGTCGCCAGCCATCCGGGGGCAATTAAGGTAAACAATCGGCGCAATCCGAAATATTCGGGTCCACACTTCGGGGCAAAACGCGTAAGCGGGCCCTTAGTAAATGCACCACCATAGTTTTCGTTTGTTTGCTTAATGTGGACAGTATAGGGCTTCCTTTTTGCCCCATGCGATGCACTTTCGGTAATAATTTTGAGGTCTCGTACCTAATGGTGAGTTTTATTAACTCTTTGTTGGTTTGTGAACAAGACAATGGAAATCAGTACATTTTTCGTAACTTTTCTTTGGTGTTAGTTTGACGTTTACCATACCTAAAACTAGTATAGTATTTTATTATCACTGGGTCTCCCGATTCCGCAAAGATCTCATTTATATGTTTTTTGTAAAAAAAGTTCCCATTTTTCTGGAAAAAAGAAATTAGGCAAAAATGTAAATTGTAGACATCAACCGACGTTAATTGCAAGAAACTTTTTATTTTTTCGCGCACAAATCTGCTTAGGGGCGCGGAAGGATTGTTCTTTTTAGTTGGTCTTATTAGAGTGCGTACCTTTTTTAAATCACTTTTTAGAGCATTTTTTTAAAGGGTTTTATGTAACAAACATTATCTTTTTTGTGGAGAGTATTTTGACGGTTGTTTATTACGGGGTTCACTTTCGGGTTCCAACATGATCTGTTTTCCTATGCAGATGTTCACGGAGTTAGCCGGATCCCAAATATGTGATGGGTTTTGCTGTATTTTATCAATTTTACTGACATTAAAATATATGATAATTTGGCGACAATGGGGGTCATTTACTAAGGGGGCCGATTCGCGTGTCCCGAAACGTGTACCTGCGAATATTTCCGATTGCGGACGTATGTAGCATGACTTTGCACCCTGGGACTGTTTGGACGCACATCGCGATATCGGCATGTGTGGCGCATTTATATCGGCGAGCGCAGCCGGCACTGCGCGACGACGGAAGGAAATTCGGGGGGCGTGGTCCCGACTCCCGTCCGAACGACTTAAAAAACCCGAGTATTACGGAAAAAACGCCGCATTTAAAAACCCGAAAAGTGTCTCTCTGCGAAGCGCTACCTCCCCTGGTCCGAAGGGGTGCATTCCGGCGCAGTTCAGAAGATTTCAGAGCAGCAGCGCACCCGGTGGACGCGGGAGGAGGAGGAACGCCCTCATACATCCGGCCGGACCCGAATCCACCGCAGAGAACGAGGACGCTGGATACGCGATTGGGGCGGGTACGGGTAAGTAAATGTGCCCCAATTTTGTTCCTTTTAGATCCAGCATGTTTTCATATGCATAACTTTTATTTTTGGCTGACACAATCTGGTTAGGGGCTTATTTTTGCTGAGAAGAGTGTTCTTTTGTAGTGGTCCTTATGTTCGAGTGCACGGTAACATTTTTTAATTAACTTTTTAGCTCCTGTTTTACACCGTATTAATTAAACAATTCTCCTTTTTCGAAACAGTTTTTTTGCGTTTTTTCCCCCGCGTTTACCAGCGTCCAGTAATGATGCTGTTTTATTATACAGATTGTTACACAAACGTTGCAATACCAAATATGTCGCGACTTTTTGTTGTGTTTGGATTTTTTTATATTCAGTTAAATGTTTTCCGGCGAAAGTGTCATTTAGGGCTTATATTTATTATTGTTATTCTTTTTTATTTATCTAATGTGTTAACTTTAGGGTGGTTACATTGTTTTACTTATACGTCACTTGAACCAGCGATCAGAGCATCACTGGTTCAAGTTCAATACACTGCTCTACAATACTTCTTCATTGTAGAGCAGTGTAAACTGTCTGAGCATGCAGAGCATGCCCGGAAGGGATCTGACTGGCAGGGACATCGGGCAGCCCCGGAGCACTCGGCAGACTTCGGGGCTGCACAGAAGTGGATGGGATCCCCCGGTAAGCGGCATGGGGGATCCGATCCACAGCAGGAACACCCTTACATGCCGCGGTCATGCTTGAGTCAGCTCCGATCGTGGGTGTTACAGCGCGGTGTCAGCTTTGATAGACAGCTCCGTTCGTGAGCCGGACCCAGAAGCTGGACGTTATACTACGTCCCCGAGTGCTTAGCATGTAGCCGCAGGGACATAGTATAACGTCCTGGTGCGCCTAGGGGTTAAAGTGCCATATGTAACATTTGTGTCAAGGTCACAGATCTATTGATCATCTCAGATGGTGCTCTGGTACAAAATCTAAATCAGTCAGAGAGAAACAAGGAACAAGTAGGAAAAGCATTCAGTGGACACTCCAATATTTCCTTAAAGGGGTATTCCAGGAATCAGCATAATTCATATGCAAATGGATCCTTAAAATATAAGCTAATGTGTAATTAGCACAGAAACACAGTTTCTTGTTGCACAGTTTGCACCTTAAGGAGCTACTCACGGTATAAGACCGGTCCACACAGTCTTAGAAAAAGTCCACATAAATAGAGAAAATTACTATGACCGGAGCTCCCAATATTATTCTTCTCCCTCGTTATTCCATCTTTAACCACCGATGAATGGCACTAATCCTCAGTTTCTCCTGCTGAAAGTATGTCACCATTCAGACTAGCACCATCGCACCCTCATTCTCCTTCTTTAATTATATTTGTAGCTGGAAGAAAATATGCAGGCAGATGGTGTGGTACGTTCCAACAAAGTTAAAATTTATTTGAATTCATCATACTCACAAGATTCAATTAAAAATGTGCATATCACAAGTCAAATAGCTTTCATGTCCGCCCGACCCAGGGTTTCGCTGGCACCAATAACACTAATGTGTAATTAGTTGTTATTTAAAATTTTGCACCCGTTAGAAGAAAAATTCTGTTGACAGACTGTGATGAAGAATTAAAATGCTACTGACCCTTTAATCAGTACGGTAACGTGGTCCGTTGCAGAGAGCAGACACAGGACAGAAGATGGCCGCTGGTCACATGTCCACATCACATGTCCTGCACCTGCCTGGGCAGGTCATGTGATCACCACTACGTTTGACTGTAGTCGGTTGGTTGCAGTGCATCCAGTATAGTCAGTGTTTTGGTGATGGCAGCTACACATCATTACTATGGTAACAGTGCAAGAAAACCTGTTACATCATTACTGGGAGCAGAGCATAAGAGGGAGGAGGAGTTACTGAGAACTAAAGGATCTTGGGACTTGTAGTTTCCAGTGGCAGCCATCTTGGTGATAACTTTAGAGAGGCCATAAAATTTTGTGAATCATAAAATCAAACTATTGAAGCTCCATTTTGTGACACGTGTAAGTTTTGTTACATTCATTTATTTATAGCATTATGGGTTTTTGTATCAGACGTTCATATTCCCGGAATACCCCTTTAAATCACTTCTCCATATTCTAAGATGCAAAAGTAGACACCAACACGATACACAGGCAGATCAACGAGTTTCCAGGCTTCACGTCTTAATCATGATCCTACATGCAAGTGAAGTACACAGATATTTAACACAATCAGCTGTTCAAACGTCACAGCTGATTCGTGGCAGCTACAGCCCCTCTTCTAAATTGAAAACTTCAGGTACATAAAATGTTTAGTAGAAGAATACAATGTTACAAGATTAAAAGCAAAGGGACACATACATGGTGCAATATCAGAAGAATAATTTAAACTACTATTACAATTGTTCAACAAATATTGTATCTCTGTACAATTTGGGTTCTTACCCATATATGTTGGATATCAATATTAAGCATATAAATTGTTGCACCCCGGATAGAAACCAATATGCAATACAGATGAAATAAAACATATCAAAACATAATAAACATGAATGTATTTATTATATACTGGAAATGCATACCTGTCACCTTATAAGTTAGAATTAATTCAGCCCTTTGTTTAAACCCAAAAAGGAAACCTTCTCTCCAACATAAAAATCCCAAAAGTTTCTCGATTCATACCGTATATACTCGAGTATAAGCCAACCCGAGTATAAGCCGGTGAGCAGGACAGAGACACCGGGGAGCAGCACAGAGACACCGGGGAAGCAGCAGCATGGAGACATCGGGGAACAGCACAGAGACACCGGAGAGCAGCACAGAGACATCGGGGAACAGCACAGAGACATCGGGGCAGCAACAGCACGGAGACATGGGGGAGCGGCAGCACGGAGACATCGGGCAGCAGGGAGACATTAGGCAGCACGGAGACATCGGGCAGCACGGAGACATCGGGCAGCACGGAGACATGGGGCAGCACTGAGAGATCGGGCAGCACGGAGAGATCGGGCAGCATGGAGACATCTTCAGTGGAAGAAGAGCAGCGGATCCCGGGACAGCGTATCTCCCGACAAGTAAGCAGATGTGCCGAACATCTGCAATCTATTCTTCAATGTGTTTTTCACTTAAATGATCCTGTGGTCACTGTTTTTATTCTATTCTTCACTGTTCTTCACATCTGCTAACTTGTCGGGAGATAATATACGCGCAGAACACTGAAGAATAGATTGCAGATGTTTGCATACATCTGCTAACTTATCAGAAGACATTCTTTTTCAATTAATTAACACATTTTATTCCCGAACCATGGTCCCTTTGAAAAATGCTCGAGTCTCCCATTGACTTCAATGGGGCTCGTTATTCGAGACGAGCACTCGAGCATCTGGAAAAGTTTGTCTCAAATTACGAGCACTCGAGCATTTTAGTGCTCGCTCATCTCTATTCAGCACCCTTGTGGATGCTATAAGTTACACCTTATATTCACCGCTAGACGTTTTTTATCAGATACCCTGTAGGGTCATGGATTTACGCCTCTTATATGAATCTATTGCCAAACGCCTTTCTTCCTTAGGTGGAACCACCTTCACAGTTCAATGCGACATGGGGTTGCATCTATCATGCACTATGTAAGATTCAATTCAGTATTACTTGCATCTACTTATTCTTTTATCTACTTTAAACACTGTTGACACATGGGGGCAAATTTACTTACCCGGCCCATTCGCGATCCAGCGGCGCGTTCTCTGCTCTGGATTCGGGTCCGGCCGGGATTTAAGAAGGTAGTTCCTCCGCCGTCCACCAGGTGGCGCTGCTGCACTGAAAATCATCTCCACGCGCCGGAATGCACCACCTCGGACCAGGTGAAGATAAGCGGTCACCAAGCGACACTTTTTCGGGTTTTAAATGCGGCGGTTTTTCCGAATACGTCGGGTTTTCGTTCGGCCACGCCCCCCGGGGCAATTCAGGTACAATCGGCGCAAATCGGAAATATTCGGGTAACACGTCGGGAAAACGCGATTCGGGCCCTTAGTAAATGACCCCCATGGTGTTTTCAAAATACTTTTTGCACTTATGTGACTTGATCAATTACTTGATCAAACATAAAACGTGTTTTTTCACCCTGCAAATTCCTCACAATATGGTACTAGCTGCAAATAAAAAAAAAAATGTATAACGTTATTGTAGCCCTAAGAAGGGCTGTTGGGTTCCTGCCTAACACTATTCTAATTGAACAGCCTAACACTTTCCCTGACCAGCAGCAGCTCTCTCCCTAGCGGCATCCAGACACAGAATGATCCGAGCAGCGCGGGCAGCGGCTAGTCTATCCCAGGGTCACCTGATCTGGCCAGCCAACCACTGCTATCGACGTGTAAGGGTACCACGTCATGCTGGGTGGAGTGCAGAGTCTCCTGGCTTGTGATTGGCTCTGTTTCTGGCCGCCAAAAAGCAAAACGGCGGGAGATGCCATTTTCTCGAGCAGGCGAAGTATTCGTCCGAGCAACGAGCAGTTTCGAGTGTGTTATGATTTAGACTTTTTTTTAGTTATATGTCTCTTTATATGTTTTGGGGCTTTTGGGCATTTTTGGTGATTTATTACTTTATTTTTTTATTGAATAATTTTTTTTTTTACTTTTTCACTTTTTCCACCATGGGAAATGAACAAGCAATCATCTGATTGCTTGTTCATAATAATACCCTGCAATACTTATGTATTGCAGGGCATTATCAGTGTCAGCCTATGCACTTGCATAGGGTGGCACTCTGCCAGTAAGATGACGTCACAGACGCCATCTTACCGGCAGTTCCTGCAGGTAACACTGGGGTCCAGATCGGACCCCAGTGATACCGTAGCAGTGATCGGTGCCCCCCGAAAATGATTCGGGGGGGCCGATCGTGGGGGAAAGACACCCCATATGCATGTTAGATGCCGCGGTCCCGATGACCGCGGCATTTAACGGGTTAATCACCCGCGATCAGAGACAACTCCGATCGCGGGTGTTACACTGGGGTGCCGGCTATCAGTCACAGCCGGCACCCCGTGTTTCCCGATGCCGGTTCGGCTCAAATCTTGAGCTGAACCGGCATCGGCTCAGCGTCCGATATATCGGACGCTGAGCGCTAAGTCACTGAGCTCAGCGTCCGATATATCGGACGCTGAGCGTTAAGAGGTTAATCAAAAAACATCTATTATTTGACATCAGGAGGGGTTAACACACAAAACATAAAAACCTAAGTGGGTAAGTTGGAGTCCCTAGATAGAACTATAGTTCATTTATTTATTTGATATTATATGTGCAAAGGGCAAGTTTAAATGTAATTATAGACTTAAGCAATATTTTATTTCCTTATGCCCTTAAAATATTGCACATAAATATCAATTTTATGCACTGTCCTTTTAAGGCCAAATTCTCTTAAAAATCAATGCAATTGCACAAATATTTGGCCTTTTTGCACTTCACCCTTATTTAAATAAATGAGTTTAACATAATTTATACTTTTGGAATTAATGGGGAGGCATGTATCTTTATATTTACCACGAAGCAGAAGTTTATGCGGATTCACAGGAACGAAATTGGTTTTTTTCCCCTCTTTTTACAGCTAAATGGGCGCAAGAACAACGTGTTACATGGGGCAGAGAACTCTGGGGAGGAGAAAGGAACACCCCCGATGACATCTGCAGACCTGCAAGCCAATCGGCGACAGGCAGGCTTAAAGGAAACCTACCATTTCAAATGGTAGGTTTAAGCTGTAAACACCGAGCACCAGCTCAGGGTGAGCTGGTGCCGGTGCTTAGTTTCGTTAGTGTTAAAACCGCGGTATCGCGGTTTTAACACTTTTTAAACTTTATAGCAGAAGCCGCTTCGGCGCTGCGCGCGACCGTGCGCGCGCAACGCCTGCGGCATTTCCTATGTAGGCGCGCGCACGATCGTGTGCGCACGCAGCGTCGAAGCAGTTTATGCTATAAAGTTTAAAAAGTGTTAAAACCGCGATACCGCAGTTTTAACACTAACAAACTAAGCACCGGCACCAGCTCACCCTGAGCTGGTGCTCGGTGTTTACAGCTTAAACCTACCATTTGAAATGGTAGGTTTCCTTTAAGTGAGGTCACACAGGCTCACAGCCCTATAAAACTGTTGGCCATTTGCAATCCCGGCATTTTACACTGGATGTGCTATCTGTAGCGTCCAGCTGCTGCTACTGTACTGTACAGTAGCGATTCTTGCTGCAATCCCTGGTTGTTCTTTAATGGGGATCTATATACCCCAAATAGCAGTTCTATTTAGTGACAAAATTGAATAGGAAGAAATCTGTTTCACATTCAAGCATCTGCAGTAGTGATTTGTGGACCTCTCACTGGGTGTCAGTTGTGGGGTATCTGTATAACGCACATTGCCATACCTTTTGGGGGCTCTAGTTTACAGCAAGATTTAGGTATCAAATCCACGTAGTTTATACAGTGATTTTCGCTGAAATTACACTGTCAGTTGTGGGGTATCTGTATAACGCACATTGCCATACCTTTTTGGGCTATAGTTTACAGCCAGATTTACGTGTCAAATCCACGTAGTTTATAAACCACTATGTCAGACAGAAAGTTGGCAGGTGGAGCAGGCAGAGGTGGTAGCACAGTAAGGGGACGTCACAGCAGGGGTGACTCTGTGAGGCCAGAACTGCGGCAGTGTGTTGATCAACAACCCAAAAGTCGTTGAATGGTTGACTAGGTCATCCAATTCCTCAAATATAACACCTGACAACCCCAGCCAAGCGTCCATGGGTTCCTCAGATACAACAATTAGTTGGCATGGCCCAGGAGCAGGTCAGCGGCCCTCACCTGTCCTCAACCAGGCGCTGTCCTGTTCCTTTCCCGCAGCCAGAGAGCTACTAGGTGGTCTGAGCTCAGCACCATTATTCAGCGTGAAAGAAGTGTTCGAGGACAGTCAGCAGCTGCTTGGCAGCGGAAGAGGTGGGGCAGACTTCCGCTGCTTCATGCAGTAGGCAGGCTGTGCATAATGACACAGGTGAGGAGAGTAGCAGTGACTGGGAAATGAAAAAATGACGATGATATAGGTGATCGTACTTGGGAGCTGGGTGTAACAGGGGATTCATCATCGTCAGGTGAAGAGAGTGTCAGCTTGTGTGTCAGGCAACGGAACAGGCAGCAAGTCGCTACTGTGGCCATGAGTCAGCAGGGTGGCAGCAGTGTGAGGACGGGAGCCAAACGTCCGTGGGGTACAAATCCCGATTCACAGGTCCAAGTAGGCAGTGGCACAGGGGCTCAGCAAGGCAGCGGCGGTAGCAGTCGCTCAGTTCAGAGAGTTGGCGGTAAAATTACCAACTTGGCGTTTTTTGTAGAGACACCAGAGGAGCAGAGCATGGTTATATGTGGTATCTGCAGGCAGAAAGTGAAGTGTGGCCAGCGAGCTAACGTTGGCACCAAGGCCCTGCGACAACACAAGTAATTTCACCATCCAATGGCCTGGAAGAAACGGGTGCCAGATGTGGTCTATCCTGCAGGCGCAGCAACAGCAGCAGCACCGAGTGGCACACATGCTGTTTCAGCAAGTGAAGGCTCCAGCACCTCTGCCGAAGGGAGCTGTTTGTCTTTGACATCATCTCCCGGTCCAGATGCTCATGCTCCTCGTTATGCATGGCGCCAGCAGTCGTTGAGCGAAACGATTACAAAGAGACAACTCTTTGGGGCACATGTATCATAGTTTGGTCTCTCTGATGTGCATTTTAGAGACTTTTGGCAGCTAGTTTTTGCACCTTATGTATGATCCTGTCTTTTTACTTGTGATACATGTTCAGTTTTTCCTATCCTGGCAGGCACAAATTTTGGCTTCTTTTTGGATTTTCCTAATTACATTACTGTTAACATTTGAAATTACAAAACGCATAGTAAATGCAATGTTAACATATGCGTTAATGTGGCGTTTATATTGCGTTTTGTAAATGCAAAAGTTAACAGTAATGAAATAAGGCAAATCACCTCTCCTCAGCTGTTGTAATTAGTTTCAAAATGCATACAAAATTAAACTGCTATGTGTGACCTCACCCTTTGAAGTAACCAATAAAAAAAAAGCAAAAATTTTGACAGAAGAGGTTGCTATGTAAAATGTTAAACAGTTAAAGCATGTAAAATAATTCCAGTTTACATGTTAAAATCGGGTCCATGAAAAAAAAAAATTCCTTTGCACCTGCCCTGGACCAGGTGCAGAATTGCGCCAGAATTGGTGCAAAAATGGCACAAAAACAGCAAAATGTTGCATGGAAAATGGTGGACTCTGCACCCTTCAGAGAACTAATGGCTTATGCCGAACCGAGGTGGAGAGTTCCAAACCGCAATTTTTGGCTCTACACCCTCTTGGACCCTCGCTACCTGTCCAAAATGGGTGACTTTTTTCCTGCTGCTGAGAAGGAGGAACAACTGGCATACTATAGAGAAATACTGAGCACACAGTTGACCGCTGCCTATGTGCACCACTGTCCATCCTCTGAGATACAAAGGGAGGATTGGAACGGCACCATGCAAGGATCGGGTGCAAGTCTTCAAAGCAAGTCAGACGTGGCTCGCTCAGTACAGTCAAAAAGTAGGATGAAGCAGCACTCCAATAAGTAGTGAAGAAGAAGAATTTTATTCCACCATTGATGCGACGTTTCGCCTTATCATTAAAGGCATTTTCAAGCATAATTTTCCCACTTCGGTCTTTGCTATGGATATGTGTGCCACTAAGAGCTAAACACAACGGTAGCAAGTCCCCCTGCTAATTCCTCACAAAATGGTAAAAGATGCAAATTAAAATAAAAAAAGTAGAACGTTATTGTAGCCCTAAGAAGGGCTGTTGGGTTCTTTGAGAATCACTCCTGCCTAACAGTAAGCTAATAGAACACCCTAACGCTTTCCCTGACCAGCAGCAGCTCTCTCCCTAGCGGCATCCAGACACAGAATGATCCGAGCAGCGCGGGCAGCGGCTAGTCTATCCCAGGGTCACCTGATCTGGCCAGCCAACCACTGCTATCGACGTGTAAGGGTACCACGTCATGCTGGGTGGAGTGCAGAGTCTCCTGGCTTGTGATTGGCTCTGTTTCTGGCCGCCAAAAAGCAAAACGGCGGGAGATGCCATTTTCTCGAGCGGGCGAAGTATTCGTCCGAGCAACGAGCAGTTTCGAGTACGCTAATGCTCGACCGAGCATCAAGCTCGGACGAGCATGTTCGCTCATCTCTAATTATTGACCGATTGAAAGAAGAGACTGATGCGTGAAAAAAAGGGCAGACTGCCCAAATAAAGTTAAGCCTAAACCACCGGGGGCACATGCCCCTTTAACCCTGAACCAATATTCGCCGCTAATAAACACACGGAGACTTGTATTCAAGTTGAACATGTGTGTTGACGTGAGGGTCGGCCACAGCTTTATATAGGTTAAACCATCGTATAAACATTTCTTATTTTTTTTTATAATATTTTTTGCATTATTTTAAAACATAGATTGAACAAACAGACAAATTTAAATAACAACAAACATAAAGTGCAAAAAACCCTCCCACCTGTATGTAGACAATGGGCATGTAGGCCAAATAACCCAACTATCCGCCAGCTGAAATGCCTTAAACAAAGGGAGGGCGAGTGGGAAAAGCGATCCAGAAAGAGGGTGAGTGACGGCTGCAGCTTCTATTTAAGCTATGCTCACTTCCTGTACCACCAACGACACAGGCCCACCCCTAGTCACGTAGCCCCCACCACCATGGCATACGCAGGATATCAGAAAGGGAAAGAAAAACGACCTCAGTCAAAGAGGGCCTATTCCTGTACTTAAAACCCTGCTAACTAAGACACCCTTTGTGCAGTCATTAGCCCAACGGCTATACACCTCCAGGCTTGCAAAAATTAACAGTGATGCAAAATTACTGCCAACACCCTCTCCACTCTTTTGGGGGGTTTCTACAAGTATCCGCGTGTAATAGAACAGGTTCTGTAGTAATCTATGAAATCATCTGATGTCAGTGTAAAAAGAGTGCACTCTTTGATGTTATAGTGGGATCTTGGCCCTCAGCTCAGTCCTTTCGAGCTGGCACAGACGTTACCTTGTCAGGCTGCGTTCCCGCTCCGCTTATTTGGGGAAGTTGGCCTATGTAAGTGCACATGGAAGTGAAGAGTGAAGTGATTCTAAGAGCCGCGGCTGTCATGTGTGTGTCATACTAAAACACAGCATTGTTTGAAGACCAAACTACACTCCCTATGCAACAGGGATACCTGTTTTTTAACATGATTCCTCATGATTCGATTCAGGTACAATCACATTTTTTCAAAAAAATTCAGCAAATTGGGACAAACCGAAATTTAACCAATTCGCCCATCTCTACCCACAATCCATGGTATCTTTGCACCATTTGAAATGACATGGGAAGTTTTCCCAAGCATCATTGTAGCAATTTAACAATATCAGGAATAAGAGGTCTTGCTATTGGACATAAACTTCAACTGGGAGTCTGTCCGGGCCAGGAGATTTCCATTTCAGCACATATATTACATCTTCTTTCAATTCCGCTAAAGTAAAGTGGGAATTAAAAAGTTCCCTTTAGGATACTTCTAAAGTAGGGAAAGCTATTGTCCCTAAATTATCAGTCAATTCCTGATGGGTGCATCAAAGTTGTGATTCAAGGAGGGTTTTAAAATAAAATAAAAAAAATATTCCGATTGGCTCTGATATCAGACATGGGACACATTTACTAAGGGTCTGTTGGATGCATTTCCGTCGGGTTTCCCGAATTTTTCCATTTTGCGCTGTATTGGCCCTGGTTTTTGGCGATTGCGATCGCATTGTGAGCATCGGGGCGGCATTCATGCGACACAAATCGGGGGGTGTGGCCGTCGGACAACCTGATTGATTCGGACAGGCCGCGGAATTTAAAAATCAAATTGTGTCACAAGATCAGCACTCACATACACCGGGAAGAAGAAGGTGAACTGGGGGGAAGCGACACATGCAGGAAATTGGATGCTCGGCCTTAGTGCATCAAGGAAACTCTGAATCCTCAACGGACATTCCGGATTGGTGGCGTCAACGGGACGGGTAAGAAAATGTGCCCCATGATCTCCGCAGTGTCAGAGGCTACCTATAATATACCAGGGGAAGCAGGGACCTGATGTAGAGGACTGCTACACAGCTAGGAAGATTTGCATGTTTGTTGAAGTCTCGTTGTTAGAAGAACTGTGCCCACTTGGCCTTTTCATACAGTGCATGTAGATACTGCCTGATTTCCTGAATGTGGAAGGTGAAGTGTTTGGGTCATTAGCGGCCAGAGGGGATTCTATCTGTGGGTCAAATGGGATTAACATACCGCCCCGCGGCATGGGACTTCGTCACACCGCAACTTTGTCTTTTTGACACACAGACAAAATCTTCACTCCCGCATACCGGCCCATCATCACGACGCAAACGGTACCCCTACCGCGTCACAAGTCTCCACTTGACAAGGAAGTTCTTCATTAAATTGTCAGGAAATTCTTAGATTTTGTTCTTTCAATACATTGGACAATGTGAACTCAGTTCAATACTTACCTTGACCGAGAGAGTGACGCCTCCTGTTGAATATTCAATAAGACACCGGATGTGACGTACAGGTTTAGGGGCGGGTGCTGACTCGCCGGCGGGGCTTTTAAATGTTTGTATGTTTTGTATTCACATTATATTTGTCATGAGTAAGGGCGGGTGTACCGCTTGAAACGCGTTGACTATAATGGATCGTTTCATGGAATGGTGATGTAACCAAATACAAATTCTATGCTGTCGGGAACCTGGCTGGGTTTACAGTTCCGCATTGCTACATGCCCTAGTAGGAGGGTGGCCCGTGCTGGATCCGACACTGGAGGCAATTTACGGGGTGGTGAGCTGGCATCTACATTCTCTAAGCTCTTGTGTCCCCCTTCATCCACATAGACTGCAAGGCTGTCTCATTTTAACCCTTTCATTTTTAATGTGCTATCAGCACATTGTAATGAATGAGAAGTATAGTATACTATACTGCTATTAGTACATTATAGTATACTGCTATACAGGTATACTGCTTAGCCGCTGTATCCCAACAAAATAACAATATAAAATATAAAACATAAAAAGGGGAGGGGGCGGGCGGGACTGCTTAAGAGAGCTGTGGTGACTGGTGGGGAGGATAGGAAAAGCTGTTTATTAACACTTGACAAGCTGCAACTAGGCGATGACCTGTGCTGACGTCTGGAGGGGAGTGGTAAGTACCCATTTAATCCTGCCCCACTGTCCTGAAGTGCAAAGCATAAAATGGACTGGTGGCATAAGCCACCAGTCCAGGGCAAGCTGTACCCCACAAAAGGCACAAAAATACTTAAAGCGACTCCTTTGCTGTACAGCATGGAAAGAGGATGATGCTGACACTGGTTTCACAAAACTGTAAAACACTTTATTATAGCCAGGCAGAATTAAAAAAAAAAAAATCTCAGCTTTTTAAAAAAGTGACTAAATTCTAATCTACAATCTGAGAGCTCCTATAGACTTGTGCCATAAATTAAGCTTATTTGGCAACTATTAAGAAAAGTATAAAAGAGCAAAAAGAAATACATTTAACAATATTACTAATAAAATGAATAATAGTTACAATAAGAATATCTTTTTTTCTCATACCTGATAGAAATGGCAAAAGGATTTTCACTAAGAAAATGCTAAGAAAATGGAAAAAAAAATTAATATAAGGATTTGAAAATAAATTACATTTATACAAACTACCTGTGAGTAACCACTCTGCAGAGAATGAGTACACACTACCTATCAGTGATTATGATTGTGTACCCCCAAGTATAATCCATTGGCTTTATATTTTGTAACGGGAACCAATGATAATCTGTTAACCCTTGAGAACTTCTTCCAGTATGAAAGATGAGTTCATTTAAATTTTCAGGTACTTACTGTTGTCATATGGAATGAAGCCAAATACACGTATATTTCTGGATGTAGCACATCAGGTATTTTACATAACCAGTGCAAATAGAAACTGAGTTTACATTCTAAATGCTTCTGTTTCCTGCTCGTGCAGTGGGAGAAGCTTGTTGAGGGTATGAGAATGTAACTGTGGGATATAAGAAGGCTACTGTGGGGTATGAGGAGGCTACTGTGGGGTATGAGGAGGCTACTGTGGGGTATGAGAAGGCTACTGTGGGGTATGAGAAGGCTGCTGTGGGGTATGAGGAGGCTATTGTGGGGTATGAGAAGGCTACTGTGGGGTATGAGGAGGCTAATGTGGGGTATGAGAAGGCTACTGTGGGGTATGAGAAGGCTACTGTGGCGTATGAGAAGGCTACTGTGGGGTATGAGAAGACTACTGTGCAGTATGAGAAGGGCTACTGTGGGGTATAAGAAGGCTACTGTGGGGTATGAGAAGGCTACTGTGGGGTATGAGAAGGCTTTCGCGATCCGCGGCGCCTTCTCTGCGTGGTTCGGGTCCGGCCGGGAGTCCTAGGTAGTTCCTCCGACGTCCACCAGGTTGAGCGCTGCTGCGACTTTCGACAAAGCATCTGAACGCACTAAGTTCACCGAGCGGAAAACCATGAAGTAAGCACGCGTGCCCAAGCGACACATTTTCCTTTTTAAATGCGGCGTTTTTTCCGAATACATCGGGTTTTCGTTCGGCCACAGCCCCCCGTTTCGTCAGCCGCATGCCAGCGCCACATCCGATCGCGTGCGCCAAATCCGGGCACTACATGAAAATCGGCGCAAATCGGAAATACGGGTAACACGTCGGGAAACCGAATCGGGCCCTTAGTAAATGACTCCAATGTTGGGACATGTTTGTGCTTTATGTTGTGTCTGTGCTGATTCCTCCTACATGCAGGTTCTGCACCTTCTCTCCCTATATAGTGTTTACCACAATGACTCTATTAGTAGATGATACAATGACTTTCTATTAACCTTTGCTTGTTTCCCATAATCCTCCTAGCTGACACTTCTTCCCGATCCTGTGGTATTGACTAATGGGATTTCTTAACCTTGTGGTAATGGTGTTACTTGTATAGTCGTGACTTGTTGCATCCACCGTGTTTTAGTGTAGAATTTTTGTCCTTGGGGTATATTATAGTCTAAAAATCTAGTTCTTTTTTGTTGTAGTTTAGGGTGAATTGTATTTCCCCATTCTTAGTTATTCAGCTCATTGTAAAATTAAATTATGATACTCAGGAACCTCCTAAACAGAGATAAAAAATGTCTGAAATTAAGTAAGACACAAGAATTCAAGTCCAACGTCACCAGTGAAATTCAAACATAAAACATGAATTTAAATTGCCAAAGTAATTATATCATCTATAATAGAAAGTAATTATTCATCTACATAATTAGAAATTAATAACCGTATATATTCGAGTATAAGCCGACCCAAGTTAATTCGAGGCCCTGATTTACTACAAAAACCTGGTAAAACCTATATTTTTTATACTCGAGTATAAGCCGAGTTTGGGTTTTCAGCACATTTTTTGTGCTGAAAAACTAGCATACTCGAGTATATATGGTATATCTCTACTTTAAGATAAAGTAATACATCATCTACTTAACAGAAAATAATTGTGGTAACACATATAGGGAGAAGCTGCAGAACCTGCATAGTAGGAGAATCAGCACAGACACAACATAAGCACAAACTGTCCCCAACATGTGTCTAAAACACCATCCAAAGATCCCCACTCCATCCCCATCCATCATTATAGTTCCCACAAACGTTCCAATGTCCCAAGAAGAGAGAAATCTATTGGATTTATAAATAAGTGCATGGAATCCGGAGGAATAATGTCTCGCCGAAACTATAATCCCAGCTTAGGGTAACATTCACACCTGGTATGCCCGCCGGTGCTGGAGAGGAGGAGGGTACCCACAACTATTTTATTGTATTTTATCAGATTTTATTTTAAGTGTTTTTTTAACATCAAATAAAAAGTGTAAAAATCCAGAAACCGGATTTTTCCTGAAATTTGTGCTATAAACTAGGAGACCTCTATTTACAATACCCCACCAGGTCAGGAGACTGCGGGCACGAGGGAAGCCCCTGAGGATCTGCCTTGCCAGAGTGATATAACTTTAGTTGTGATTTCTGACACACTTATCAAGGTGAGCACCGAACTATAACCTTTACTGCATTACCCCATCACTAACCTCTACACTATATCTGCACTCTCGCATTTTTTTCTTTTCACTAACTCCACTGATATAGGATAGGAGTATAGTGCTTGTGCTGTGTGCCCACATATACGGATATGAGTAATCGGTTCATGATAGGATGGTGTCTGTGCCTGTGCCATAGATAACGAGGACGGAAGGAATACTGCTTGCCAAATGAATAGTTTTGTAGTCCACTTGACTGAAGAAAGCGGTGCGTCCTATAAAGGATAGGTGCTAGTACAGTGGGGCTATAGTATAAGAGGAGTAAGTCAAGTGCGTGTGTTCACATATCTACAGGATAGGAGAAGTAGTATACTGGATGTACCCATATTTTACCAGAAATGGAGTAGTAGTACTGTGGCTGTACACCTAAGCTTACAGAATAGGAGTAGTGCGTGCTGTACAATCATATACAGGATAGGAGAAGTAGTACGTGGCTGTGCCCGTATACTACGTGTAGGAATAGTTGAACACTGTGCTGTGACCCATTCTCGGATAGGAGTGAGTATATACTGTGCTGTGCCCATATAACATGTAGGAGGTAGTAGTACTGTGCTGTGCCCCACAATACGAAGAGCAGCATAGTACTGTGCTGGTTCGCTCTATATTAGGATAGGAGTTAGTACTCGTGCGGTTGCCATATATAAAAGAAGGAGTAGGGATACTGTTCTGTGCGCCCATAATCAGATAGGAGCAGTAGTAACTGTCCCAATATACGGATAGAGTATAATACGTGTCGCGTCCCATATATACAGTATGAGGTAGTAGTACGTGTGTCCCCAATATACAGGATGAGTATATGCTGTGCTGGTGTCCACATAACAGTATAGGAGTAGTAGTAACTGTGCTGTGGCTCATATATACAACTAGGACTAGTAGTACAGTGCTGTGCCCAATATACAGGATCGGAGTAGTAGTACTGTGCGTCCCAATTACATGACAGGCGATAGAGTACTGTGCTGTGCCCTTATATACAGGACAGGATAGTTATAACTGTGCTGTGCCCATATGATACAGGATAGATATTAGTACGTGCTGTGCTCATAATACATGATAGAAGTAGTAGTACGTGCTGTGTCATAATACAGGATAGGAGAAGTAGTTTCTGTGGATGTCCCATATATAAGGAGATAGGAGTAGTAGTACTGTGCTGTCCCATAATACAATAGGATAGTAGTGCTGTGCTGTACCAATATAAACATGATAGAGTAGTAAAACTGTCGTGCCCTTATATACAGGGTAGGAGGAGTTTGAACTGTGCTGTTGCCATATATACAGGATAGCAGAGTAGTAGTACTGTGCTGTGCCCATATATACAGATAAGGATAGTATTACTGGGTCTTGCCCACATATACGAATAAGCACATATACTGTGCTGTGCTCTCTTATATCAGGACTAGGAGTAAGTAGTACTGTGCTGTGCCCATATATACAGAAGATAAGGAGGCAGTAGTCTGTTGCCCCATATATACAGGATAGGAGTATAGTACTGTGTTGTGCCATTATACAGGATGGAGTATCTAATACTCGTGCTGTGCCCATATATAATACAGGATAGAGCAGAGTACTGTGCTTGCGTAACAAGCCCCAAGCAAATAGCGAGGGGCTGAAGACCTGCTGAGGGGTGGTTGTCAATCCTTCTGGTAGGCTGGTGGGCTTTCCCTTTACCCCTCCCGGTGTGAGGTCACAGGAGGGTTTTGTGGGGCGGGGTAAGGACCCCCCGGGTGGTTTTATAAGTTCCAGAAGCACGTGGGGGGGGGGCCGCTTTTCCTTCTGCCCCCTGAACCGAGAGGCGATAAGTCACCCTCCCACCCGGCCCTCAGAATTTTTCTTTTCACTCATTCTTTCCTTGGTTTTGGCTTTTCCTTCTTTTTCCCTACTTTCCAGCGAAGAGCGGAAGTTTCCACGGCCCTTAAGGCGCTGGAAGATGCCCACATGCCGGCTGCAAGCCGCATGGCCGCCATTTCGGGCAAGTTGTCTCAATGTTTTTGAAGAGGCCAACGCGGCCTAGCAGTGTGGGAATTTTAATTTATAACCGTTTATTTAATATATTTTCTTGGGTAATAACACGCTGTGCATTGCCCACATTACCCAACATTTAGTTTCCCGGTCTGTTGATGGGTTGGTTATCTATGTAATACGGTCAAGTACCCATGACGTTGGGTGGTTTAGTCCTAGGTACCGCAAGTAACCAGACGGTGGGTGGTTAGTCTAGGTACACGGTCAATACCACGGTTTGGGTGGTTAGTCTAGAGGTAAACGTGTCAATACCACGGTGGGTTGGTTAGTCTAGGTACACGTCAACGTACCGGACGTTTGGGTGGTTAGTCTAGGTACCACGGTCAAGGTACCAGACGGTTTGGGGGTGTTAGTCTAGGTACACGCGTCAAGTCCGGACGTTTGGTTGTTAGTCTAGGTACAGTCAAGTACCAGGACGGTTGGGTGGTTAGTCTAGACAATGGTCCAAGTACCATACTGTTGGGTGGTTGAGTCTAGGTACACGGATCAAGTACCAGACGGTTGGAATGTTTATTCAAGTACAAGGTCAGTACCAGCGTTTGATGCTTTAAACCAAATGCAAAGGTCAAGTACCAAAACGGTTGATGTTTTATAACAAATACAAGGTCACGTACCAGACGGGTTTGGATGGTTTATTAAGGTAACAGGGGCAAGTACACAAATTTAAAGTGTTTGGGGTTGGTCATCCCTGCAGTCCTATATGTTAGTGATAATCCTCTCGACCGCTGCCATTTTGGACAAATGACTCAAACGAAGCCATGACCGTTGTACACGCCATCGAAATGCCTGAGACTTCGCTCCTGCTGCGTGAGGCCATGTTGTGACTTATGCAGAGGCTAACCCACGGACACTAGTATAGAACATTCTGCCTTGGAAAGCGGTCGAATTTATTAAACCTTTTCAGAGAATTTTCTGCTGAATTCATGTATGGCCATAGATCTAAGCCAACTGTAAGGGATCGCACACTGGTTTTTGGGAACGCCATCATGACTACTGTCCGCCATCTTAGATACAGCGGCCATTTCCCTGTACATTGTCAAGTTTAAGTCATCATTCAACTTCTTTTTATGTACATTTTTGCCGACCCCGGCATGCTAATACCCTTTGACCAGTGTATGAGAAGCCAGTCTGTCCTGGGATGTGCATGATATTGATCAGGATCGGCCACTTAACCCTCTGGCAGAGGAATTAGTATAACAATCGTACGATGGGCTCGGAGAACTGAGCACCAATTAATTGCGTTGTCATCATATAACAGATAGGACAGTAGTAGTCCTGTGCTGCGCCCATATTACAGAATATGGGTAGTAGTCTGGTGCTGCGCTCTTACTACAGAATAGGAGTAGTATACGTGTGCGGTGCCCATATATACAGGATATGCAGTGTCCATACAGTATATAAAGGTAAAATTTAGTAGCATGTCAAGCCTATATATCGCGCGATAAGACTGGGTAATTCAATCAAAAGAGACAGATGGGGGTACTGTAACATCGTGGGTGCCGACTGTTGGGGTGGTATGTGCGGTTGCTCGAGCCATAAAAAATGTCCATAAGAATGTCAAAAACATTCAAATGACGATAAAAAGAGTAAAGCTGGCACTCACCAAAGAAAAAGTCCAAAACTTGTATTCCAACACGATGAAACAACATGTTGGCGGGAGGGAGCAAAGCTGCAGGAGCCTACAGAGCGACGGTCTGTTTCGCGCTTCAGAGCGTTTAATCCTTGCCTGAACTTTCCGGCGTCCTCACCTGTACTGTTCACCCCCCTCCTTCCATCTACAACGGACGCCGGACACAGAGTGGGTGCTGGATGTGAGGCGCGATTCCTACGCCACCTCCGTCCCGCGACGCGGCGCTTTCTCCTGCGGGGATTCAGGGTCCGCCTGATTGATGACGGTAGTTCCTCCCCTCCGCCGTCCCACCATGTGGCGCTGCTGCGCTTACGAGCATCGGAACGCACTCAAGCTTTCACCCACGGCTTTCCTAGTGAAGGTAGTGCAGGGTTCCGCACCCCTTTTTTTTTTTTTAATTGCGGAGGTTTTCCAATCCGTCGGGTTTTCGTTCGGCACACCCCAGATTTCCGCCGAGTGCATGCCAGCACTGATCGCCACCAATCCGATCGCGTGCGCCAAAATCCCGGGGCCATACGGAAAATTGGCGCAAATCGGTAATATTTGGGTAACACGTAGGAAAATGCGCGAATCGGGCCCCTTAGTACATTGGACCCCCTAGTATCTTGCAAAAAACAGATAACAAGTGCTGTGATTGGTTCACTGATGGACAGTAAAACGTTCCTCGACAGAGTGCAAGCAACAGCCCGCAACAAGTCTTAGGTGTAAGTTTGAAACAAGAAACAATGAGGCGATTTACTTCACACGTCCATGTCCTACGCATCGCAGCGGCGCGCCTTCTCTCTGGTGGATTCCGGTCCAGTCCGGGATGTCACTAAGGCAGTTCAAAAAACCGCCTCCACCAGTGCGCTCTGCGCTGCAGAGCATGGAACGGCACTGAAATACACACCGAGGCCGCTGAGTGAAGGTAGACGCGAGTTTTTAAATGAGGCGTTTTTGTTTTCGAATACGTTTGCTCTTTCGTAGCCACGCCCCCCGTTTCCGTCGCGCGCAGGCCGGCGCCGATGCGCCACAATCCCATCGCGGTGCGCCAAAATCCCCGGTCAATTCAGGGGAAATCGGCGGCAAAATCGGAAATATCTGTGCACGGTCGGGAAAACGCGAATCGTGGCCTTTGTAACTGACTCAGGCCCCCAATTAGTAACCGCAGCTAAGTAGCTAGATTTATGAATGTACATTGCCTCTATAGGTGTAATATCACCAACCACCATAATTTCAATTGGCATATGCATATTATATAATAGAAAGCCAAAACAACGATAATACAATTTAACGCAAACATTAAACAGACGCCAGAGAGCAAACAATGACCGATGTACATTAATAGTTACTTATACATATGTATTAGACTATCTTTACATCTCTCATTGTTCCTCTCTGTTTATGTGACATTACCCCTATAGATGCAATGTAACATTTTTTAATTAGGCTTACTTAGCTGCCGTCATACATTGGTGTAGACTTACTTACCCGGCCCATTTCGCATCCAGCGCGCATAGTCGCAAACGTATGTCGCAAAGTAGGTGAGCCCCCAGATAGAATCGCCCACCTGACAATCCCGATTTTCCCTCTGCACTGTACGTCCGGATGGGATTTATGTAGGCCTAGTTCCTCCGCCGTCCACACCGGTGGCGCTGCTGCTCTGAAAATCATCTGAACCACCGTGAATGTTACCGAGCTGGACCGGTGAATGTAACGGCTTCCCAAGCGACACTTTTTTCTTTTTTAAATTCTGCGGTTTTTTCTCAATACACGTCGGGTTTTTCGGTTCGGACCACGCCCCCGATTCCTCGCGCACATGCCAGGCGTCGATCGTCCACAATCCGATTGCGTGCGCCAAAATCCCGGGCATTCCGGTACACGATCGGCGCAAATCGTGAAAATGATTCCGGTAACACGTCTGGAAAACCGTATCGGCCCTGTAATGACCGCCCATTGTTTCTTTTTTCGATACTTACCTCTTACCACCCCTGTTAATAAGACTTTGTCTTGCGGGCTTGTTCTGCACTCCGTTAGTGGAACTGTTTACTTCCGTCAGCAACCACTCACAGCACTTGTTTTCTCTGGTTCTACGATGCTGTGGTCCCGGCGTCCTAATTTAAGTACAGGTGGGGGAGGACGCCGAAAGTCAGGCATGGGAATTAAACGCTTCTGAACGCGAAACGGAACTGTCGCCTTTCTGTAGGCTCCATGAAGAGGGGGCTGGCTGAGAAGTTGCTGTCTCCGTCCCGCGAACATGTTCGTTTTAATCGTGTTTGAAAAAAAGGTTTGGACTTTTATCTGGTGTGAGTGCCAGCTTTCATTTTTTCTCTTCATTTTGAATAAGACTGGTAGAGGTGTGATGTGTCTTGCAGTATAAAGGGATAGGAGCAGACACACCACAGACACAGTAATGCGAAGAGATTATTATATTTTGTCTCCTCACTCTCCCTGCTGATCCTTTAACAACAGCTTATGGTAAGAGAAAGCTTTATATCTGAGAGATCAGAAATCCCTTAGAAAGCAGAACAGTGTCATAAATAATATAGAAATAACTTCCATGGCTTTATATTGAATCTTACCAAGATAGGAGATTGAGCAAAGACTCAGAGATGAGCAAAGAGAAACTAAAGAACCTAAAACATAATGATGGATTAATTTTTCTCCAAAAAAAAAATAAATACTTACATTTTAAAATAAATCTGATAGAATTATTAGTGGGGGGGGGGGTACTTAGTGAGCCAGTAAATACTAAGTATTAGGGTTTTATAATACAGATTTGTGCATAAAAAAGATCTTTTTCATACCTGAAAAGTTATCAGACGCATCTTCCATTGTGCGCCATCGTTGTCATTTTTGCTGGAGGAATAAGAAAGATTGTTATTAGTATAATAATTAGCTCTGACATAAATACAACACAAGTGACATAGAAAAGACAATTTAACCTCTGAGAGAAGATCTCAGCGAGAGATGAGGATCCGCACTTTAACCTGTCTGATACTCCTCCAGCGAATGAATTTGGAAGTCGTAGCGCACGCTTAGAGCTTATACCTCCCGCTGCATGGGGAACCAATAAGAAGCTTTTTACAGAACTTTGAAACTTTTCCAGGATGGAAATATGTTCGTCATATATTACGTTTTTAGCGACGGTCTTATGATGGCGGCCAATCTAAGGACTTGTATGCGTCAGTTCTGGGAAGCGAGGACACCGGCTCAGTGGGTACAACCGCTTCTCATCAGTCACACATGTAAAGAGTCTTCTGCAAACTGAATGATACACATATGAAGCCAAGAGATATTATAGTTATGGAGGCTGCGACACAGTCTGGAATCAGAACGCGGGGCCCAAAGTGTAGAAAGGACCAAACATGGTGATTGGAATGAGTCAAGTTTAGTGGTTGCACGGGGAGTGTTGATTCAGAAGCCTCTATCTTCTGTTATATAGCACCTAGAAACATTTTACTGGTGTCATAGTAAAGATAAGAATCTTATCTTTCAAGGCTTATGGCTTTGTGATCTACAGAACTGGAGATACAGGCAGTTAAAGAGGACCTGTCACCCAAAATTTCAGCACTAGGAGCTGAGCTCCTAGTGCTTAAACAAATGCCGCGTGGCACAATGTAATCATCGGACCGCTCCCAAAGTTGAGGGGGCGATCCGAGGTGCTGCCTCTTCCCTTGACCGCCCCGCTCGCTCCATAGGCCAGCAGTCACCGCCCCTAACCACGCCCCAACCCCGCCCCCTCATGAATACATCAGACATCTTTGCAAGGGGTTCCGATTATTACATTGTACTCCGCCGCAGTGTTAGATAGCGTTACTGGATGTTTCCGGTAGCGCTATCACTCTAACACTGTGGCTTTTAGTAATAAACTTGACACATCTCATGTGATAATGAGACGAGAAGAGTCATATTTGCCCAACTGTGGGGGAAATTTTAAGGCAAGGTAAACACACAAATTCACATAAGAGAGGGAATACTAGGACATTTCATCCCCGAGCTGGGGGCGCGGTAGTTCAGTGGCATAAAACCTGTTCTCTTTAAGCCTCCTGTATTGGACATGAATGGTGGAGAATCCCCCGTACAGGTCACACAGGCCTGACCACCAGCCACATACTTACCCATACTTCCCAAACAGAGACACGGTCGTCCCTCCCACAGGAACCGCTTTGCCGGGTCCGTACACATCCCATATAGTGAGGACCACCTGTGCACTTCTGGGGAGATCCGCGTACTTCACCGGGAGCTTCAGCCATTCATTCCAGCTACAAAGACACAAAAAGTTACTAATAGAGAAAAGAGCAATAACCCCACATATCCACAGAGCTGTATGAATAGATACAGACCAGCTGCCTGTGATGGAGAGGGGTCATGGTTCTGGGGTCTTCTATGCACCATTGTGAGCGGTCAGAAGATGCTAATGAGTGATCGGACTAGTGATAGGACCTTACATCCCACCTCGGGGATAACTGTATACTCCGCAGCTACAGGGAACTTCAATGTGACCCCATACAAGAATATGTGACTGCAAGCCTCAGGGACCCCCCATATCTTAGGGTTCACAAGTCAATGACAATGACAGGCAAAGGAAAGAGAAGATTTTAAATTGAAATTATTTGGATGTATTCTATAAACTAACATCAATATTCAGTGTTGTAGTAGTAGGATAGTCTAATGTGGCTCTTTATGTCACAGCACAAATTAGGATGAGACAATAGAATGGACAAAGTTACGTTGTAATATATTCTATAGTGGAAAATATAATCAATGAAAATGTGTCCCTCCTCATCCTCATAGACTGTAATCTCTGGTGTCCCCCCTCATCCTCATAGACTGTAAGCTTGTGTCACCCCCTCATCCTCATAGACTGTAAGCTCGTGTCACCCCCTCATCCTCATAGACTGTAAGCTCTTGTGTCCCCCCTCATCTTCATAACTGTGGGGGAGGGAGGGGAGGTGCAGGAGCTGGAGGAGTGCGATTTCGGGTGACATGGGTGGACTGCGTGGAAGGACTGACTGGTGGACAAATGCTCGAAGCATTGTCGCAATCCACGACATCACTGTTTGCACTGTTCTGGAATAACAGTGCTCTACCACGAGTCACAAGTAACTTCAGACATGAACCTAGGGAGTGTAGCTCTGCGGCAGTTACCCTGCACCCGATAAAGCAGGTGGTGTCTTTCACCCTCCCAGGACCCCACGGGGCCTATGACCCCTGCAGTAGTTGGAAGCCAAGTCCCAGCCCGCTCTTACCCTAGCCTCGGGTTAAACATTTTAATGAGGAGTATAACTTTAATTTTTTTGTAACTTTTTTTTGGCGTTGTTTTGTGTTTTTTGTGTTTTTGTTTTTTTTTGTTTTTTTTGTGTTTCTTTTGTGTTTTTGATTTTAAAACCAAACGATGCGATCATATGCTATCGGCTATTTTAACCCGCACTATTGGGGCGGGGCATTTTCTGAGCCAGTTATGAAATGAAAGCACCACACTACTCTGCAGATGAGAGACACTGAGTGATTAAAACAAAAATAAAAGAAACATAAAAACGGGGACAATGGCAACTGTGCTAATTGAAATCAACCACCTACTAAATGTTCCCACTTTCGGTCTTTGCTATGGATTGGAGCGTCACAAAAGCGCCAAAACACAGCCAAGGTCGCACGCTCACTCAAGTTGCTCCAGAATTGCTAGTACATGCACTGACCAGCAAGTACAGCCACCAAGCAGAGATCAACCCAGAAATCAAATATATGAACGCTACTGTAGGCGTATAAGTAAGCTGTTTGGTTCTCCTCTGGCTATTTCTAGCCAAGTATCCCAAGCACACTACTATGCCGATGAGGCAGACACTGAGTTAGTGCCTAATTTGAAAATCCAACCCCTACTAATTTTCCCCACCCGGTCTTGCTATGGGATATGGACGTCACTAAGCGCAGAACCACAGCGGTCGCAAGTCCACCAAATTGATCAAATTGGTCGTACTGCACGCAGCCAAAGTCTACAGCCACTAGCAGATCACCAGACAGAAATCAAATAGTATATAGACGCTACGGTAGGCGTAAGTAAGAAAGTAAGTGTTTGGATTTCTCCTCTGGCTATTTTCTAGCAAGATATCAAAGCCACACTAAGATGCCAGATGAGATGACACTGAAGTTAGGCCTATTGTTTTGAAATCCAACCACTACAAATTTTCCCACTTCGGTTTCTTTTGCTATGGATTGTTGAGTCACTAAGCGAGAACACAAGCAGGGTGCAAGTCTCACTACAAATTGCTCAGAATGCTAGTACATGCATGCAGCAGTACGCCACAGCAGAATCACCAGAAATCAAATAATAGACCGCTATGTAGGCGTAAGAAGTAAAGCTGTTTGCGATTCTCCTATGGCTATTTTCTAGCCAAAGTATCAAAGCACACTACTTGCCAGATGAGATGACATGAGTTGAGCCTAATTTTGAAAATCCAAACCCCTACTAAATTTTTCCCACTTCGGTCTTTGCTATGGATATGTGCGTCACTAGCGCAAAGACCACAGCGGTCGCAAGTCTCACTACAATTGTCAGGAATTGCCTAGTTACAGGCACTGCAGCAAGTACAGCCACCAGCAGCTCAACCAGAAATCAAAATCTTAGGAACGCTCTGTAGGTGTAGTAAGCTGTTTGGATTCTATATGGCTATTTTTCTAGCCAAGTATCAATGCACACTACTATGCCAGATTGAGATGACATTGAGTTAGTGCCTAATTGAAAATCCAACCCCTATATAATTTTCCACCACTTCGGTCTTTGATAGGATATGTGCGTCACCTAAGCGCAGACACAGCGGTCGCAAGTCTCACTACAATCGATCAGAATTTGCCTAGTTACCTGCACTGCAGCAAGTACAGCACCAGCAGATCAACCCAGAAATAAATAGTATAGAACGCTCCTGTAGGCGTAGTAATGTAAGCTGTTTGGAGTCTCCCTATGGCTATTTTCAGAGCCAAGTATCAAAGCACATAAACTAGGCCAGATGAGTGACAATGAGTTAGTGCTAATTGAAATCAACCCATACTAAATTGCCCACTTCGGTCTTTGCTATGGATATGTTGCGTCCACAAGCGTAGAACACAGCGGTCGCAAGGTACTCACTAAATTGGCTCAGAATTGCCTAGTACATGCACTGCAGCAAGTACAGCCACCAGCAGCATCAACATAAATCAAATATATAGAAGCTACTGTAGGCGTAAGTAAGCTGTTTGGATTCTCCATGTCTATTTTCTAGCAAAGTATCAAGCACATACTATGCCGAGATGAGATGCGACACTGAGTATTAAACAAAATAACGTTTAAAAAAAAAAGTTAATGCACAGACTGTTCCTAATTGAAATCCAAACCCCTACTAAATTTTCCCACTTTGGTTGTTTGAGGTTGGATAGTGTGCCAGCTAAGCGTAAACAAAACGGGGTAGCAAAAGTCCCCATGCTAATTCCTCAGCAAAATGGGTAATAGATTGCAAGTAAAAAAAAAAAAAAAGTATTAGAACAGTATTGTAGCCGAAGAAGGGGATGTGGTTCTTGGAGAATCACTCCGGCCTAACAGTAAGCTAATAGAACACCTAACGATTTCCCTGACAGCAGCAGCTCTCTCCCTAGCGGCATCCAGAACAGAATGATCCGAGCAGCGCGGGGGAGGCAGACGGATTAGTCTTATCACAGGGTCACTTGATCTGGACAGGCAAAACCATGATCGACGTGAAGGGTTACAGGGTCATGCTGGGTGGAAGTGCAGAGTCCTGGCTTGTGATAGGCTCTGTTCTGCCGCCAAAAAGCAAAAACGGCGGGGGAGCTAGGGGAAGGATGCCATTTTCTCGCAGCGGCGAAAGTATTCGTGCCCGAGCAACGAGCAGTTTCGAGTACGCAATGCTCGAACGAGCAAAGCTCGGAGAGCATGTCGACTCATCTCTAATTATTGACCGATGAAAGAAGAGGAATGTGATCGTGAAAAAAAGGGCAAGACTGCCCAAATTAAAGTTAAGCCTAAACACCGGGGGCGGCCATGCCCCTTTAACCCTGAACAAGAAATTCGGACGCTAATAACACCGGAGGACTTGTATTCAAGTTGAACATGTGTTGTGTTGAGTTGAGGGTCGGCCACAGCTTATATAGAGTTTTTTAAACCATAGTATATAAAACATTTCTTATTTTTTTATAATATTTTGTGCACTATTTTAACAACATAGATTGAAAAACAGGACCAATTTAAATAAGCAACCAACCCTTCAAGTGCAAAAAACCCTCCCACTGTAGGTAGGACAATGGGCATGTAGGGCCAATAACCCAAAATATCCGCCAGCTGAAATGCCTTTAAAACAAAGGGAGGGCGAGGTGGGAGAAAAAGCATCCAGAAAGGAGGGTGAGGTGACGGCAGCAGCTTCTATTTACGTCTTGCTCCATTCACGGTACCACACAACGAACACAGGCCCCAAACTAGTCCCGTAGCCCCGACACCCATGCATACCAGGATATCAGAACGGGACAAGAAAAACAGCCTCAGTCAGAGAGGGACTATTCTGTACTTAAAAAACCGCTAATAAGACACTTTGTGGCAAGATCATTAGCCCCAACCGCGATACACCTCCCAGGGCTTGGGCAAAAATTAACAGTGATTGCAAAATACTGCCACACCCCTCCACTCTTTGGGGCGAGGGTTTCTACTAAGTATCCGGTGGTAAAAGTCGAACAGGTGTACGTAATCTATAAATCATTGATGTCCGTGTCAAAAGAGTTCACTCTTTGATGTTAAGTGGGATCTTGGCCCTCGCTTCAGTCTTTCGAGCTGGCACAGACGTTACCTTGGTCAGGCTGACGTTCCCGCTCCGCTTATTTGGGGAAGTGGCTATGTAACGTGCACTGGAAGGGAGAGTTGAAAGTGATTTTCTAAGAGCGCGGCCTGTTCATGTGTGTGTCATATTAAAAACAGCATGTTTGAAGACCCCCACAATACCTCCCTATGCAAACAGGGTCCTGTTTTTAAAATGAGTCCTAATGAGTCGATCCATGAGAGCATACATTTTTCAAAAAAAATCAGCCAAATTGGTGACAAACCGAAATTTAACCAATTCGCCCATCTCTACCCACAATCCATGGCTATCTTGCCACCCATTTGAAATGATGGGAAGTTCTTCCAAGCCTCATGGTAAGCAATTTAACAATATCAGGAATAAGAGTCTGACTATTGGACATGAAACTTAACGGGAGAGTCTGTCGGGACAGGAGATTCCCATTTCCGGCCACATATATACAGTCTTTCACATCCGTAAAGTAAAGTGGGAATTAAAAAGTTCCTTTAGATACTTTAACGTGGGAAAGCTATTGTCCCTAAATATCAGTTCAAATTCTGATGGGTGCATCAAAGTTGTGATCAAGGAGGGTTTTAAAAATAAAAATAAAAAAAAAAATAGTCCGGATTGGGCTATGATATAGACAGGGAACATTGACAAGTCTGTTGGATGAGTTCAGTAGGGTTTCCCGAATTTTTCCATTTGCGACTGTGTATGGCCCTGGTTTTTGGCGATTGCGATCGCATTGTGAGCATCGGGGCGGCATTCATCGACGCCAAATCGGGAGGGGGGGCCGATCGAAAACCTAGAATTGATTCGGACCGGCCGCGGGAATTTAAAAATCAAATTGTGTCACAAGATCATCACTCACATACCAACGCGAAGAAGAAGGTGAAATGGGGGGAAGCGACACAGCAGGACATTGGCAGCTCGGCCTTATTAGTGACATAGGAAATTATGAATCTCAAAGACGGACCATTCGGATTGGTGGCCGGTCACCCGGGACGGGTCTAAGAAAATGTGCCCATGATCTCCGCAGTGTCAGAGGTACCTATAATATACCAGGGTAGCAGGACCGATTAGAAGGACTGCTAAACAGTAAGAAGCTTTGCAAGTTGTTGATGTCTCGTTGTTAGAAGAACTGTCCCACTTGGCCTTTCTATAGTGCATGTAGATAAATGCCTGATTTCATGAATGTGGAAGGTTGAATGAAAAGTGTTGGGTAATTAGCGGCCAGAGGGGTTCTATCTTGTGAGGGTCAAAATTGGATTAGATTAACATACCGCCCCGCGGCATGGGAATTCGTCAACCGCAACTCTTTGTCTTTTTGACCCCACAGAAAAAATCTTCACGCCCGACCATTACCGGCCCATCATCACGACCGCAAACGTGGTACCACTACCGCGCACAAGTCTCCACTTGACAAGGAAAGTTCTAATTAAATTGTCAGGAAATTCTTAGATTTTGTTCTTTCAATACATTGGACAATGTGAACTCAGATCAATACTACTTGACCGAGAGAGAGTGACGCCTCCTGTGAAATATTCATAGGACACGAGAATGGCTGTGACGATCAGGTAGGGGTGAGGGGTGTTGCGGACTCGACGGCGGCGGCTTTTGTAAAGGGTTTGATGTTTTGTATTCCCAATTATATTTGTTGCAGTGAAAGTAAGAGGCGGAGTGTTTGTTACAGCTTGAAACGCGTTGACTATATGGATCGTTTCTGAATGGTGAGCTAAACCAAATACAATTCTATGTGTCGGGGGGAACCTGGCAGGGTTTTTCTGGGTTTTTACAGTTCTGCATTGTACTATGCTCCTAGTAGGGAGGGGGTGGCCCGTGCTGGATCCGACACTGAGGCAATTTACGGGGGTCGGGACTGAGCTGGCATCTAAATGCTCTAAGCTCTTGTGTCCCCCTTGCATCCACATAGCTGCAGGCTGTCTCATTTTTTTGACCCTTTCATTTAATGTGTCTATCTGCAGCATTGTAATGAGATGAGAAGGATAGTATACGTAGGCTATTAGTACTATAGTATACTGCTATACGGAGTATACTGCTTAGCCGCTTTGTATACCAACAAAATAAAAATATAAAAATAAAACTTAAAAAGGGGATGTGAAAGCGGCGGGAGGGGGGACTGCTTAAGAGGCTGGTGGGTGACTGGTGGGGAGGATAGGAAAAGTGTTTATAACACTTGACACGCTGCGCAACTAGGCGAAGATGACTGTGCGACGTTTGGAGGGGAGTGGTAGAGTACCATTGAATCCGGCCCCAATGTCCTGACGTGCAAAGAATTAAAATGGAGGGTGGCAATAAGCACCAGTCAAGGGGAAGTGTACCCCACAAAAGGAACAAAAATATTAAAGCGGATAAAGCGACTCCTTTGCTGGTAAGCATGGAAAGAGGATGATGCTGACATGGTTTACAAAAACTGTAAAAAAACAATTATTATAGCCAGGCAGAATATAAAAAGAAAAAAAATCTCAGCTTTTTCTTTTTTAAAAAAGTGATAAATTCAATCTACAATATGAGAGTCCTCTAGACTTGTGCCATAAATTAAGCTATTTGGAACTATTAAGACAAGTATAAAAGACGCAAAAAAAGAAATACATTTTAACAATATTACATAATAAAATGAAGAAATAATAGTTCCATAAGAATATCTTTTTTTCCTACCTGATCGAAATGGGCAAAGGATTTTCACTAAGAAATGCTAAGAAGAAAATGGAAAAAAAAAAATATAATATGGAAGTATTTGAAAGATGAAATTCCATTTATGCTAACTACCTGATGAGTAACCACTCTGCAGCGAATGCGTCCCACACTACCATCAGTGATCTGATTGTGTACCCCCAAGTATACTCCATTTGGCTTTATCTTTTGTAACGGGAACACAATGATAATCTGTTAACCCTGAGAAACTTCTTCCCGGTTGAAAGATGAGTTCATTTACATTTTAGGTACTTACGGTGTATATGGAATGAGAGCCTAAATACACGTATATTTCTGGATGTAGAATCAGGTATTTTACATAACCAGTTGCATATAGACACGAGTGGACATTCTAAATGCTTCTTTTTCCTGACCGTTGCAGTGGGAGCGAAGCTGTTGAGGGTCTGCGAATGTAAACTGGGGATATAAGAAGGCTACTGTGGGGTATGAGAGGCTTACTGTGGGGTTTATTTGAGGAGGCTACTGTGGGGGTTTTGAGCCGGCTCCTGTGGGGTATGAGAAGGCTCCTGTGGGGTCTGAGCAGGCTACTGTGGGTCTATGAGAAGGCTTGGCTGTGGGGTCTTGCCGGCGGAGGGCCTAGGTGGGGGTATGCGCCGGCGCCTGTGGGGTCTGAGGAGGCTTCCGCTGTGGGGTGGCTGCGACGGCTACTGTGGGGGTATATGCGGCCGGCTTACTGTGGGTATGCGAAGGCTACTGTGTGGGCATCTCAGCAGGCTACTGCGGGCTATGCGCCGGTCCTGGCAGGGACATGAGCAGGCTCCTGTGGGTCTGCGCAGGCTAAGGGGTCTGCGCGCCTACTGTGCCGTAGCGCCGGGCTGCTATTGTGGGGGTATCAGAAGGGCTAGGCTTCTGTGGGGTATGCGCGGCTACTGTGGGGTATGCGACGGCGTTTACTGTGCCGATATGAGCAGGCTACTGTGGGGTTAATACGGAGGCTCCTGGGGGATGGCCCGCTACTTTTGGCTATGAGAGGGCTACTGTGCGGTATGAGAAGGCTACTTGCGGGGGCGTTGGGGGTGTTGCTGGCGGCGGCTCCCTGTGCGGTCTGCCCATGCCCCGGCTCCTGGGGGTCGAGGCCGGGCTCGTGCGTATTGGAGCCGGCTGCGTGTGGGGTCTTGAGGCCGGCTCCTGCTGGGTTTGCCGGCTCCTGTGCGGTCGGACGGCCCCGGCTCTGCGGTGGTCCGCGCCTCCCGCGACGGTACTGTGGGTCTGCGCCGTCCTGTGGGTCTGCGCCGGTCTGTGGGTGATCTTGCGCCGCTTCTGGTCGCTCATGAGCCGCTACTGTGGGGTAGCGCAGGTCCTGTGAGGTCTGTCTTAGACGGCTACTGTGGGGTATGGCCAGGCCCTCTCCACGGGGTCCTGAGCCGGGCTCCTGTGGGGTATGCGAGCCGGCTCTGTGGGGTTCTGCGCCGGGTTCCTCCGGGTCTCTGCGCCGGGCTCCTGGGGGGCGCGCCGGCTCCGTGGGCTCGCGCCGTGGCTCCTGGACGGTCTGCGCAGGCTGCCAGTCCGGTATAGAGCGGCTTCTGGCGGTCTGCCACGGCGGCTACTGTGGGCCTCTGCGCCGGCTTACTGTGGGTCTGCGGCCGGTACTGAGGGGTATGGCCGCCCTACTGTGGGGTATATCCCCAGGCTCCTCTGCCCCCGTCTGAGCCCGAGGCTACTGTGGCTGAGAAGGCTCGGGTGGGCTATGCGCCCGCAGGTATGTTGGGCTCTTGCGCAGGTATGGGGGTCTGCGCGGCTCCTGTGCGGTCCGAGCAGGCTCCAGTAGCCGGCTTCTCTGCGCCGGCTACGGTGCGGTCGCCCGGCTCCTGTGCGTTCATTGCCCCGGCGACTGTGGGCTATGGCCGGTCCTGTGGGTTGAGGCAGCTACTGTGGGGTATGCGAAGGCTCCTGTGGGGTCTCACCCGCTTACGGCCGTATGCGCATCTGACGCAGGCTCCTGTGGGGTCGCCGCAGGCTCTGTGGCTCTGCGCCGGCCTCCTGAGCGTCTGCGCCGGCTAGGTGCCCCCAGTCTGCGCCGGCTCCAGGTGCGGTCTGCCCCGGCTACTGTGGGCTCTTGCGCCGGTCCCTGTGGGTTGCGGCCGTCCGAGGGTCTGCGCGGCTCCTGGGGGCTCTGCGCCGTCTCCTGTGGGGTATGCGCAGGGCTCCTTGTGCGGTCTGCGCCTTTCCTGTGGGCCCTATGCCCGGCCCTGCGGGGCCCTGCGCCGGTCCTGGGGGGGTCTGGGCCGGCCCCTGTGGGGTCTGCGCAGCCGGGGCTCCTGTGGGCTCTGCGACGGCTTCCTGTGGGTCTGCGACGCCTCCTGTGGGTTCTGCGCCCGCTCTTGAGGGTATGCGCAGGCCTTCTGTGGGGTCTCCACCGGGTCCTGTGCCGTCTGCGCCGGCTCCTGTGGGGTCTGCGCCGGCTTCCTGTGGGCTTTGCGCAGGCTTAACTGTGGGCCTGGCGCCGGTCCGTTGAGGTAATGCGCGGCGCCTGTGGGTCTGAGCCGGCTATTGTGCGGTCTGCCCCCGGTCCCTGGGGCTATGCGCCGGGCTCCTGTGGTCTGCGCGCCCCTGTGGGTATGCGCAGGCTCTTGGTTTTTTGGAGGGGGTATGCGCCGTTCCTGTGGCTCTGACCCGGCTCCTGCGGGGCCTTGCGCATGCGCCTCTGGGGTCGAGCCGGCTCCTGGGGGGTGCTCCGGCCGGCCTCCTTGCGGGGTTTGCGCCGGCTACTGTGAAGCGTCTGCCCCGGTCTGAGGGGTAGGAGCAGGCTCCTGTGGGCTCTGAGACACGCTCTGTGGGGTATTGAGGCAGGATCCTGAGGGGTTTGCAACCGGGCTCCTGAGGGGTCTGAGACGGCTATGTGGGCTCTGCGACGGCTCCTATGGGGTATGCGAAGGCTACCGTGCCGGTATTCGCCGGCTCCTGGGGGTCTGCACCGGCTCCTCCCGGGGTCTGCGCCGGCTACTGTGGGGTCTGCGCAGGTCCTGACGGGCGGTATGCGCAGGCTACTGTGGGGTATGCGACGGCTCCTGTGGGTGTTTGGCGCCGCTCTGCGGGGTTATGACGCCGGCTCCTGTGGGGTCTTCCCACGGACTCCTGTTGCCCGTCGCGAAGGCTACTGTGGTATGCGCCGGCCTCTGCGGGCTCTGCGCCGGCCCCTCTGGGCTCTGCGCCGGTCCTGTGCCTCTGAGCCGGCTCTGTGCGGTATGCGCCGCTCTGAGGGGTCTGCCCCCGGCGCTGTGGGCTCTGCGGCCGGCTCCTGGGGGTCTGCGCCGGCTCCTGTTGCGGTATGCGCCGTTCCTGTGGGCTCTGCTGCCCCGGCTCCGCGGGGCCTGCGCCGGCTTCTGTGGGGTATGAGCCGGCTCCTGAGGGGTCTACCCGGCCCTCTGTGCCCGTCTGCGCCGGCTTACTGTGGGCTCTGCGCCGGTCCTGGGGCTTTTGCGCCCGGTCGTGGGCTCTGCGACGGCTCCTGTGCGGCTCTAGCGCCCGGCTTCCTGTGCGGCTCTGCGCCGGCTTCCCCGTGCGGTCGCCCAGGGCTGGTGGGCTTATGCGCAGGCTCCTGTGGGGTCTGCGGGTCGCTACGCGGGGTCTGCGCCGCTATGTGGGTCTGCGCCGTTTCCTGTGGGGTCCGCGCGGCTCTTGTGCGGTCTGCGCAGTCGTTCTGTGGGTCTGCACAGGTCTACTTGAGGGGCAGGCCAGCTCCTGGGGTCTTGCGCCGGCTCCTGTGGGGGCTACGGCCGGCTACTGGGAGGTTTGCGCCGGCTCTGTGGGTCTGCACGGCTCTTGCGGGGTAGGCGCCGGCGCTGTGGGCTCTGCGACCGGGGCTCCTGTGGGGTATCTGCGCAGGCCCTCCTGCGGGTCTGAAACGGCTACTGCGGGGTCGTCAGGCTACTGTGGGCTCTGCGCCGGCTTCCTCGGGGTCTGGGCTGGGTCCTGTGCGGGCTCGCCGGCTCCGGCGGGGGTCTGCCACGGCTACTTCCCGGGGTCTGAGCCGCTCCTGTGGGGTCATGCGCCGGCTACTCCGGGGTATGCGCCGGCTCCGTGGGGTATGAGGCAGGCTCCTGTGGGTTACTTCGCCCGCTCCTGCGGGGTATGCGCCGGTCCTGGGGGTCTACACCGGCTCTGTGCGTATGAGACGGCTACTGGGGGTATGAGTATGCGCCGGTACTGTGGGCTATGCGCCGGCTCCTGTGCGGTTATGCAGACGGCTATGTGCGGTTGCTGCGGCAGTCCTGCGGGTCTGCCAGGCTCTGTGGCATGCGACGGCTCCTGTGGGGTCTGAGACAGGCTACCTGTGAGGTCTGCGCCGTCTCCTGTGGGCCTATTGCACCGGCTCTGCGGGGACTGGCCGGGCTCCCTGTTGGGTATGCGCAGGCCTCCTGAGGGCTGAGAGGCTCCTGTGCCCCCCCGGTTCGGCGGCAGTTTCCTGTGGGGTCTGAGCGGACGTTTCCTGTGGGTCTGCGCAGGCTACTGCGGGGTTGCGACGGCTACTGTGCCGTCTCTGCGGCAGGCCTACTTTGGGTCTGAGCAGGCTTACTGTGCGGTCTAGCGCAGGCTCACTGTGGCCTCTGAGCGGCCTCTGTGGGGTTCTGAGCACGGCTCCTTGGGGGTATGAGCCGGTTCCTGTGGGTATGCGAAGGCTACTGTGCGGTATGAGCAGGCTCCTGTGGGGTAGGCGAAGGCTACTGCGGGTTCTGGCTCCGCGGGGTCTGAGCCGGCTTCTGTGGGATGAGACGACTCTGGCCCGTTGCGAGTCGCTCCAGAGGGGTGTTATGAGTCGGTACCGTGGGGTGTGCGCAAGCTCTGTGCCAGATCTGCGAAGGCTCTGCGGGGTGATGAGCCGGCTCCGTGCCGTTCTGAGACTGCTAACGAGGGGTTTATGCGTAGGTCCTGTGGGGTCTGAGACGGCTACTGTGTGAGTATGCGAAGGCTACTGGGGGTATGAGAAGGCATGGGCAGTATGAGCAGGCTCCTGCAGGGTTATGCGGACAGGCTCCCTGGGTCTGCGGAGGTATGTCTGTGCGGTTACGCGCAGGCTACTGTGGGGTGATGGAGAAGGTATGTGAGGTATGCGAAGGCTACTGGGCCGTCTGACGGCGGCTACGGCGGGTATGAGACGGCTACTCTGCTGTATGAGAAGGCTCACTGTGAGGTGGTAACGAGAAGGCACTGTGGGGTCGAGAAGCTACTGTGCGGTATGAGGGGCTATGTGGGGTATGAGTTTAGTTTCTGGATTGTGAGTGTTCGGGTCCGGATGTTACGGGCACATAATGCGAGTTCCATGCATCAGATTGCTCATGGGCAATAGGCCTTAGACGCCCAAACACTTTGCACCATATGAGAGTCAACATTTAAAAATATGGAAGGTCCGATACAATTGGACCATCCTATTAGAATATTCTGAGGGTGGAATAGGAAATCTTAAAGGGGTTGGCCCATGTGTTTTTGTCAGGTGTGAAGTGTGTGTGTGTGGCAGTCTATAGGTAGATATCCACAATGCACATGTATAGTTCTGCTCCACCTTCTGAAAAATGTAAGTGAAGCCTCCGGACTTTTTACCCCACTCACCAGACATTCCTGACCTAAAATGAGTCCAGCGCTGGAGGGTAAGAAAAGTCACCGGGTTACTGATTCTTGGGAAAATGGTGCTAAACGGTGTTTGTTAATTAAGGTTAAGACCGCAGTGCTGGCAGGAAGATGCAGGGGTGGGCCCCCAAAACAGCGAGTGCATTTTAGTATGAACCGGTGAGCTTCATGCAGAGGGGTCATGCCAGGGGTCATGCTGAGGGTCATGCCGGGGGTCAGGACGGGGGTCATGCTGTCAGCTAATGTCATGGTTCAAACTACATCAGTGTGAAAGTGTTAGGAAATTGTTAGTTTCATACAACTATTATCGGTCTGTAAGTCCTCTGTGAGTAGGACATTATTATGAAATTAACAGAGCGAAAACAAGGGCGCTTAGTATGAAAAAGCTCTGAGAAGAAAGAGTCTGACTATTAAACCTTTTCAGAGAACTGTCGGTAATTAATTATGGCCAATAGCAAGTACAATATTTTTTTCACGCCTCTTTGTGATAAAACGGGAGAAAACGGAATACTTCCACTTACCACTAGAGACTGATGTGTCTTGGTTTGATCTCGCCCTGGTACAGGAGCCATTTTGGCCATAAAAGAGTTAATTGAAAGTCCAAACCTATACAACTGAATAAGGGCGGTTTACACCTAGATATTAAAAAATCTCTATCAGTGATATAAATGTCTTATTGACTGAAACTAAATGTTAGAACTTTCTGCATTCAGTGTAAAAGCATGGAAGATCTATTCTGACCGGGGCGTTTAAGTACATAGACTGTAACGCTCTTGTGTCACACCCCCTCATCCTCAAGACTGTAAGTCTTGTGTCACCCCCTCATCTATGGACTGCTAAGATTTGTGTCACCCCCTCTCCTCATAGACTGTAAGCATAACTTGTGTCACCCCCCTATCCTCATAGACTGTAAGCTCTTGTTTACCCCCTCTATCATAGACTGTAAGCTCTTGTGTCCCCACCCTCATCCTCTAGGACTGTAGCTATTGTGCGTCACCCCCCTCCTGTAGATGTGCCCTAGTAAGAAGTTCCCAAGGAACATCGTTCCTGAGGACTTCTTTTATTATACCATAGCATTATATCCTGCGATCACGGAAATATAGAGTTATAAAAGTTATGCAAATATGGCTATGTCACCCAAGCGCCTCAGAGAGCCTAGTATTTTAAAGCGTAACTGTAAAGTTGCGCTGGAGAGAGCCTTTGGTACAGCTGGAGAGAGCCTTTGGTACAGCTGGAGAGAGCCTTTG